>CM067167.1:3133985-3151485 GCA_034093135.1 Erigeron breviscapus
AGTGAAACAATTAGTCATGGTTGCATAATATTTTGAATTCAAGTTGGTTTTACTTAACATTTTGTCAAGATCTTATTGAAGTGATTTCCTCTACTTAATCTTGTGTCCTCGGTGATATTTGTGTTTTTCGATAGTGGTACTAGTTGAATGCAAGTATTATCTTAGTTGTTTGTCTATGAGCAACTCTTGCTAGGTCATGGTATGATAGTAAAGGATACAAATTAATAGAAATTACTTTGGTGAGTGGATTTAACGGATGGTGGTACCACTTGTTGCAAGAAATTGAGTTGATTAGGTGATTGAGTCGATTTTACAAACGGAGTGCACGCCGAATGTGTTTTGTCTTGTCACGATTATTATCACCAACATGTAAAGAATTTTGAGCTTAACCATATGCAACCTAGACTTCTTGTGTAGCGGATTCGACATAGATGGCTTTTTAATCATTGATTACAACAAAAATCTTTTCGTATACTCTCGAGTGACGCCGGTTGAGTATTTTACTTTACTTGTTAATTTCTTAGTTTCCTGATACGCAAAGTGACAACTCGGTCACAAACCAAACTTGTACTTGTTTCACAGTTTTCACAACCTTTAGTACAACAGTCAGTCCTTGTGTTCGAACCTGGTCTTGCCAGTTACCTATATTACATGCGAACGGGTACACTGCCCGTAAGTGTGTTGTAGTCAGTTAACGGTAGACCTTGTTATAAATTTTAAACTAGATTTCACACATCAACCACCTTATACACGTTACAAGTTTTACGTATCGTTAAGTTTTCCGGGACAACGCCCGGGTAAAAAACTAGTTGTATATTAGTTTGAGACGATAAAGAAGTATGGTGTATTTAATTGAGGTGTAATTGGGTTTAAGCTCTACTGGTTGAAATTGGGCCAATGATTTTTGGTTTTTTGGTCATCATGGAAGTTTTGAGCCGTAAAGTTTGTTGGCCATTAAAGATAACTATTTATGTTATTTGTGCGTTGTTTCGAAAGACATCATGTTGATCGTAGAAAATATATTGTCGTGTACAAACATAAGATATAAATATTTACATGATCAAATTTTATGAATAGTTGAAGGAATAAAAAACGAATATGTTAATCATGTAGCAACTATATGATTAATTGAAAAAAATAAAAAAAAAATAAAAATATGACAAAATGGAGGATGAAAATTCACTAATATTATACAATTATAAGTGAAACACACACAAAAAAAATGAAAGTACTATACAAATCATTGTAAAAAATAAAAGATAAATGAACGTGGAAACCATATTAACTCCGTACAATAAATTGTAAAAAGCCAAAAATGATTGAAATAACGACATTTTTAGTTTAAAGTATAAGACAAAAATAGCAAAACAAAGAAGACAAACCCATGCCCTTTTGTTAAATTGCGTGACCGAGAGACAATACCAATTTAACACAAATATTATATACTCCAACGCCCATTAGAGAAATGAACCTGATTTGCAACAGCTTTTGTAACTCTCATTGGACACTCAAATCGCATCCAATGGTCGTTAACACCCGTTAGAGAAAAAGACTCAACTTCCTGTTAGAGAAAAGGACCTGATTTGTAGCCGTTACTATAACTCCTATTAAACACCCAAACATAACTTAATGTCCGTTAGCGCTTGTTAGAGTTTTTTAATATTTTTAACGAATGGACCATTATTGCAGAGTATTTAACGGCATAGATGATTTTCTTTTTAAAGAAAAAAGCACGCACGGAAACCGACGCACGTCTTTTATATATATATAAGGAGTATGCTGTATTTTAATTTTTGTTTTTAAAAATATGTAGTCTAATAAATATTTTCAACATTTTAAAACAAGTATATCATATTAACAAGAAATACTTTCGTAGTATTTGTTAAAATAAACAGCAATTGTTGTGTAGTATGATAATTAGATCCATTTTTTTAAAAGAAAAGTTTATTGTACTTGTTAAGATGTGTAAATTAATAGAATAAAAATGTTATAGATACATAAACATTATTTGAAAATTGAAATAATTGATATTAATTATTATAAACTTAAATGTTGAAAGAAAAAAAAACTAAAAGAAACAAAAACAAATTGAGAAATAATATTTGTACATTATTAGACACAAAAGAAACACAAAATATATGTATCCGGAGTGTAATAATAATAACCAATCAAAATTATCTAAATGCCCAAAACAACCAATAGGAAAAAACCACAAAGATCACCATTTAATATATCATGGATTGGAACCGACTCTTTTTATCATCTAGTCTAGCCTATATATATAGCACACCATACTAACATTACATGCACGTAAAATAAAATTAATCTTATATTTCTCATATATCATCGTTTGTTTTTCTTTGAATAATAATCTATGGCTCGTACCAAACAAACCGCTCGCAAGTCTACCGGTGGAAAAGCACCAAGGAAGTCCTGTTCTTCTCAAGGTATGTGATTTCGATTAATTAGTGTTTGATATATTTCGTTGTGCTTAGTAATTACTTATATCTTAATTTGTTCAAAGTATGTTAATATATAAGATTAATTTTAACTATGGTTTTTATTGTAAATCGTTTCGAATATATATATACAGATTGTTGGTGCTTATAAGAAAACGACTCCAACAACTGGGAATTTTTTGTACGGATAGGAACAAAATTCAACCCATTGGTGCAACTAGGAACTTTACCCAAAACTTTTGCAAAACAAGGAAGTCCGGTGTCTAAGACACCGAACTTCGCCACGTCCACAGAAGTCTGGTGTCTAAGACATCGAACTTGGTCACTTTTTTCAATTTCTTGTCGTCTGCATCGAAAAGCTTCAAAAAAAAGTGAAGTCCGGTATCTCCAA
The DNA here is from genome assembly GCA_034093135.1 of Erigeron breviscapus. Lineage (NCBI taxonomy): Eukaryota > Viridiplantae > Streptophyta > Magnoliopsida > Asterales > Asteraceae > Erigeron > Erigeron breviscapus. The sequence continues at coordinate 3,136,836 of CM067167.1, forward strand.
TACCGTCCTTCCTTTAATTCTTTGCTTTCTCGTGATTTACATGTAGCTGCAGTGCATTAATTACCACCAAGTTGATGCATTAATTCTAAATAATTAATAGAATGAAAAGAAAGAACTGTGGAGAATCGGAAAAAGCAACCAAGTTCGGTGTCTTAGACACCGGAGTTCTGTGGACGTGGTGAAGTCCGGTATTTAGACACCGACTTCCTTGTTTTGCAAAAGTTTTGGGTAAAGTTCCTAGTTGCAACAATGGGTTGAATTTTGTTCCTATCCGTACAAAAAACTCAACAACTGGAGGCGTGAAGAAGCCTCATCGTTATCGTCCTGGAACTGTTGCTCTTCGGTAAGCCTTCCGACACGCATGTTCTTCCTAAACCTTTGAACACTATAAAAATCAAGGTTATAAATCACCGAATAAATCATTCTTATCCCTAAAAATAATGCTGATTAATTTTAGGTTTCAATATATATCGTTCTAGCTAATTTTTACGCTATAAAAAAGCTAGCTATAGTAAAGCATAGGCCGAAGAAATTGATCCGTTGTAAGATTATTAGAAAGCAATAAACCACAATCAAACAATGTTAGTATAGATATATACTTAAACTTAACTAACTATATATGTTGACGATGAATATTACAGTGAAATCCGCAAGTATCAGAAGAGTACGGAACTCCTTATCCGCAAATTGCCATTCCAGAGACTTGTTCGTGAAATCGCTCAGGATTTTAAGGTAATAAAGTAAATTGTTACTTGTTTCATTAATTAGTTCATATGTATCTTAATTTTATCTATACTATATTATAAAGCAGATTCCCCCTGTCTAACATTTTAAGTTTCAACATTTACTTTCCCAAAATGCCCCTTCTATCAATTCTATATTTACCAAACACCCTTTCTCTCTCCTCAAATCTCAACCAATCATCTTTTTTCTCTCTCCTCCATAAATCATTTATTCATCCAATTCATTCAAAATCTTTTATCTCACAAACCGTACATCGATAAATTATAAAAATTATATGGGTGTTCTTAAAATTTCATGCTCTTTCATTAGAGATGTCATTCGATATACTTTCGACGAATTTTTAAATCCGAGGGCGGAACCCGTACGGTTAAGGCATTTGGCTATCACACTCTATGATCTATCACACTTTATGACCTATCACCCCCACCATCTCACCGCCGCAACGCGCGGGTACTTACTCTCGTAATTATATCAAGCAAAACTTTTAAACTTTTTAATTCTTTTATTGATTGATCATTTATGATATATTGTTGGTTTAATTTGTAGACTGACTTGAGGTTCCAGAGCCATGCGGTGTTGGCACTTCAAGAGGCGGCCGAAGCGTACCTTGTGGGACTGTTTGAGGATACAAACTTGTGTGCGATTCATGCCAAGAGGGTTACCATCATGCCCAAAGATGTTCAGTTGGCTCGTCGTATCCGTGGGGAGCGTGCTTAATTATAGTCATATTTGATAGTTAATTATTAATAATGATTAGCTTGAATAATTTTATGTTGCTTAATTCGCATACTTGAAAACTTTGTTTGTTTGTTTGTTCGTTTTGGCAATCTTGTTGGATGACATATTCTTGTTTTAATTTTGATATATGAAAGTTGTTTACGTACACAATAACACTGATCGTTTGATAATTGATAATTTTAATTTTAGTTGTTGATGAACAAAAACTTCCACCAAAGCTGTCAAATATACATTTATACCAGATTCAATCATTCTGATTATAACCCTTTAGTAAATCTATTTTGTCCACATTAGCACTGATGTACGAGTAATTTCTTTTGCAATGAATGCAAGATTATATTGCTAGCAGGGTAAAGGACAAACAAGACTATGAGCATATATATAGGGTAACTAACGGCGCGAATTGGGCCTATTGGGCCATGTAATTAAACTGATAAATGTTGCGGTTTTTTCAGGCCCGTAACAGTGAAGTCATTAAACCCCGCCACATCCCATACCCACCTGTTGACCCAGCCCCCTGATAAGTGGAATGAACCAAGAAGTCTCGGTAGTTCCAAATATTTCGGTAGTTACAATCGGGGCTTGAATAAAAATTTTCCAAGAGAACGAAAAACTACTGGGGTTAGCCGGTGACTCATTCAGCTACAGAACACGACCTGTTTGCGATTCAGGGGCAAACAAGTGAGGGGAATCGCAAGGAATCTCCACACCATAGCTCGGACCAGAATTGGATTGATGAGCCAGAGCTTAGTATGCATGGCTCGAAATAAGAGCTCGAGCCTAATATCCTTATGGAGAAACAATGTATATATCTAAACAGAAATTCTAGCAACTCAAGTTTAGAAAAACTGTTTACATTCAACAATTGCCACGATTACGTGAATAATCAACCATAACTAGAATTAACTTTGTTGTTCATTGATATCCCCATTTAATGTTGGTTTTTCCACTCAAATGTCAAAACAATTTATATTTAATTAAACTGATGACTATGAGTGTAAAGGTCCTATAACAATTTCTTTTTCCTTTTCCTTCTTTTCGAACAGAATCTGTTCATAAAAATTAATGATGGATAAATGGTAAATATTGTTTGGTTATCGATCGATTGTAATTAGAGATGAGCTCGGTACCAATCACGTAAAGGACCTTAACGAAACTGAAAATAGCCCAATCATTTCGAAAATCAAACCAAAACCCCTATACCTGTACCGATTTGGTACAGTTTCTCCAAATAGCAAAACCGAGTAAACCAAATCGATTTCCCATCAAATTCAGAAACCATTACCGAATTTCTATCCATGAGGTTTTTCGGTAGCGATAGCGTAGAATTTTATGTCCTGTATAATAATAATAATAATAATAATAATAATAATAATAATAATAATAATAATAATAATAATAATAGCATAATAATAATAATAATAATAATAATAATAATATAATTACTAATTAATAATAATAATAATAATAATAATAATAATAATAATAATAATAATAATAATAATAATAATAATAATAATAATAATAATAATGATAATAATAATAATAATAATAATAATAATAATAATAATAATAATAATAATAATAATAATAATAATAATAATAATAATAATAATAATAATAATAATAATAATAATAATAATAATAATAATAATAATAATAATAATAATAATAATAATAATAATAATAATAATAATAATAATAATAATAATAATAATAATAATAATAATAATAATAATAATAATAATAATAATAATAATAATAATAATAATAATAATAATAATAATAATAATAATAATAATAATAATAATAATAATAATAATAATAATAATAATAATAATAATAATAATAATAATAATAATAATAATAATAATAATAATAATAATAATAATAATAATAATAATAATAATAATAATAATAATAATAATAATAATAATAATAATAATAATAATAATAATAATAATAATAATAATAATAATAATAATAATAATAATAATAATAATAATAATAATAATAATAATAATAATAATAATAATAATAATAATAATAATAATAATAATAATAATAATAATAATAATAATAATAATAATAATAATAATAATAATAATAATAATAATAATAATAATAATAATAATAATAATAATAATAATAATAATAATAATAATAATAATAATAATAATAATAATAATAATAATAATAATAATAATAATAATAATAATAATAATAATAATAATAATAATAATAATAATAATAATAATAATAATAATAATAATAATAATAATAATAATAATAATAATAATAATAATAATAATAATAATAATAATAATAATAATAATAATAATAATAATAATAATAATAATAATAATAATAATAATAATAATAATAATAATAATAATAATAATAATAATAATAATAATAATAATAATAATAATAATAATAATAATAATAATAATAATAATAATAATAATAATAATAATAATAATAATAATAATAATAATAATAATAATAATAATAATAATAATAATAATAATAATAATAATAATAATAATAATAATAATAATAATAATAATAATAATAATAATAATAATAATAATAATAATAATAATAATAATAATAATAATAATAATAATAATAATAATAATAATAATAATAATAATAATAATAATAATAATAATAATAATAATAATAATAATAATAATAATAATAATAATAATAATAATAATAATAATAATAATAATAATAATAATAATAATAATAATAATATCAAATAATTATGTATAATAAAACTATATATATAAATTTAACATCCAAAAATGTATAAATGTAAATAATAATAATAATAATAATAATAATAATAATAATAATAATAATAATAATAATAATAATAATAATAATAATAATAATAATAATGGCTCGTACCAAATGTGGTTGTGGTTGTGGGCGTGGCGGTATGTTCAGGCGGACTCCAATAATAATAACTGCTTTTAAGAAAGTTACTCCGACAACGGGAGGTGTGAAGTGTCAGTTAACAGAAATTGAAGAGATGATTTTTGTATTGATATTTTTGATAATATTTGATTACAACTTATGCCTCTATTTATACTAGAAATAAACCCTAATTAGGTTACACATGACTATTGGGCTTGGGCCCTTGTTGGACCGATACATATTCTAACACTCCCCCTCAAGTTGAATATCGGGATTACCGAAATTCAACTTGCTTAGACACTTATGAAACATAGATGTTCCCACTGCTTTAGTTAGAATATCAGCCAGTTGGTCTTCAGACTTTACGAATGGTAACTTGATAATTCCACTTTCCAACTTTTCTTTTATGAAGTGACGATCAACCTCCACATGCTTGGTTCTATCATGTTGAACTGGATTCTCTGAGATTTGGATAGCAGCTTCATTATCACTCATGATTCGAATACTTTCTTTGGGGGCAAAACCTATTTCAGACACCAGCTTCTTTAACCACAAAGCTTCTGCTAGTCCTTTAGCTATACCTCTAAACTCAGCTTCAGCACTTGACAAGGAGACAACTTTCTGTTTTTTACTTTTCCATGTAACCAAATTACCACCTACCAACGAAAAATATCCTGAAGTAGATCTTCGATTACCTTTATCTCCTGCCCAATCTGCATCTGTATATAATTGAATTTTGAGGTGACCATTAGTCTTAAATAACACCCCATGACCTGAAGTTCCTTTGAGATACCTAATAATTCGCAGAACTGCATCCATATGATCTTCCTGAGGTTGATGCATAAATTGACTGACAACTCCAACAGCATATGCAATGTCTGGACGAGTGTGAGCCAAATAGATAAGTTTTCCTACCAACCTTTGATATCTTCCTTTATCAGTAGCTTTAGCATCTGTCTTCACAAACAACTTCTGATTCATGACCATGGGTGTATCTGCTGGCTTACAATCGACCATTCCTGTTTCTGCCAGAAGATCTAGTATATATTTCTTCTGACAAATAAAAATTCCTTGTTCAGATTTTGAAACTTCTATTCCAAGGAAATACTTCAGATCTCCCAAATCTTTCATTTCAAACTCTGCAAACAGAGCTGATTTTAGTTTATTAATCTCATTTTCATCATTCCCTGTTATAATCATGTCATCAACATAAATTATTAGACATGTCACAAGATTTCCTCTGTGGCGAAGAAACAATGTGTGATCTGAGTTGCTTTGTTGATATCCATATTTTTTCATAGCAAGAGTAAACCTTCCAAACCAAGCTCTGGGTGATTGTTTAAGCCCATACAAGGCCTTTTTCAATTTACAAACTTCCCCATTCTTAAAGCTGTGAGAAAATCCTGGAGGAGCTTCCATATACACTTCTTCTTGTAATTCTCCGTGCAAGAAGGCATTCTTCACATCAAATTGATGAAGGGGCCAACCTAGATTTGCTGCTATTGAGAAAAGAACTCTTATTGTATCTAGCTTTGCAACTGGAGAGAAGGTTTCTGAATAGTCAATGCCATAGGTTTGAGTATACCCTTTGGCAACAAGTCTTGCTTTGTACCTTTCTATGTCTCCATTTGGTTTATATTTGATGGTATATATCCACCTGCACCCTACTGGATCCTTTCCTTTTGGAAGAATACACTTCTCCCATGTATCATTCTTCATAAGAGCCTCCATTTCACTATCCATAGCATCCTTCCAATTTTTTAACTTCAAGGCATGCTCTACATCTGACGGGAGCTCTTCTGAATATAGTTTTGCTGCAAATGCTTTTGCTTCTTTGGAGAAAAAACCTTCTGCAATATTAGCTAAGTTGTCTACCGGATACTTAGTAGACCGAGAACTCTTTTCTGGAGAATATCGCTTTGCAGGAATTCCTCTGGTAGACCTTGGTGGGAGAACATATCTTTCTGGAGCACTCTCTGGAGCATTTTCTGGAACATTTTCTGGAGGAGTTACTTCTTCTATATTTTCTGACTCTCCATTAACATTTTCCTGCATTTCATTAGCTGGAATATCCATATCTTTCAAAGTATGGCTTGGTTCAGAACTATTTACCTCGGATATCAGGTCTGGATATAGGTTGTCACTTTGAGAGGAGGACTGTAAATCTTTATCTGGAGTCTGAACCTCTGATGATGTAGTGTTCTGAACTTCTGATGAATATTGAAGCCAACTCAGTGTGTCACTTTGTTCCTCCCCCTGACCACTGAGTTCCTGAGAGTAGAAATACTTGGTTTCCAAAAAATCACAATTCATCGTAGTAAACATACGATGAGTTTTAGGATTGTAACATCTATACCCCTTTTGAGTAACCCCATATCCCACGAAGACACATTTTACAGCACACGGTTCGAGTTTATTACGATATGATTTTGGAATATGAACAAAAACTGTACATCCAAACACTTTAGGCTGCAAAGTAAGAACTGATGGAAGCTTATGAAACTCAGAAAGAACTTTCAAAGGTGTTTTCATATCGAGAATTTTTGTAGGAAGACGATTGATTAGGTAGGTAGCAGTAGCTAAAGCTTCGGGCCAAAAACTTTTTGGAACTAATGACTCAATAATAAGTGCTCTAGTCATCTCTAAAAGAAGCCTATTTTTTCTTTCAGCAACACCATTTTGTTCTGGGGTGTGAGGACAAGTGGTTTGATGGATTATTCCTTTGGATTGAAAAAACAGGTTCATTTGTGAATTCACATATTCTCCACCATTATCTGTTCTCATGATTTTGATAGATTTTTGAAATTGAGTTTGGACCATGTTATAGAAAGCAGTGAATCTATCATAAACTTCATCCTTATTTTTCAAAAAATAAATCCATGTCATTCGGGTGCAATCATCAACAAAAATCACAAAATATTTGAAATTCTGACCTCCAACAACCGGTGCAGGACCCCACACATCTGAATGGACCAATGAAAAAGGAGATTCAACTCTACTATTCCGAGGTTTAAAAGATTGCCTATGACTTTTTGCGAGAATGCAAGTTTCACAATCAATCTTTTTATTCAACGGAAAGAGTTTTGGAAATAAAAGATTGCCTATGACTTTTTGCGAGAATGCAAGTTTCACAATCAATCTTTTTATTCAACGGAAAGAGTTTTGGAAATAAAAGATGCAAATAACTAACTGATGGATGTCCCAATCTTCTATGCCATAACCATGCTTCTCTTTCACTAGTTCCATGAGCAAGCATGACATTCCCACTTTCAGTAACCTCATCAACATAATACAGTCCTCCTTTCTCAGTGCCACGCCCAATAATCCTTCCCGTCCTGATATCCTGCAACAAACAGAAAGTTGGATGCATGAGAACTGAACAATTAAGTTCTTTTGTCACATGACTTATTGACAAAAGTTTGTGTGATAAGTCAGGAACATAAAGACAATTAGACAATTGAATGTCTGTGGAGAGTTTAATTGTTCCACCATTTTTTACATCCATTTTTCCTTTATTTGCGGCTTTAATATGAGTTTTCCCAGGTTTTGATGTTTTTATAAAATCCGATAACTCATAAGTCATTGTATCCGTTGCTCCGCAGTCAAATATCCAAGACCCATTTGGATCTGCACTTACACTTTGGGCCGTATATGCCGACCCATTTAACAGAGTTGGGCTTTTCTTTTTCTCATTATTAAGCCCATCACTTTCTGGTCCAACAACCTTTTTTGCTACATTAGAAAATCGATCAGGGGGCTTTGTGGTGTTTGATTTTGAAACAAATATATTATCACTATTTTTATATATATAAGAAGTGTGTGATAATTGATCTCTTTCCTTTTTTTCTTTCACCACCGAAAAACAACTTTCCCCCTCCTTATTCTCTTCTCCACCAGCCGCCGTTACCTCCATGAATCCACAACCAGATCTTTGGACATAATCACTGGTGCTTTCTTTATTAATGGAGATAGTATTGGTGGTAGGGTTTTTTTATTTATTTGTGATTGTTGGTTAGATTTGTATGGCAAGGAAAAAACTGAACCTCTGCCGCCGGCTGTGTTGGCCATGGTGGCTAGGATTCGGGTTTTGTGAGTATAACGAAAGCTTAGGTAGATGATGAGAACCGAATTAACGGCTCTGATACCATGTCAATTAACAGAAATTGAAGAGATGATTTTTGTATTGATATTTTTGATAATATTTGATTACAACTTATGCCTCTATTTATACTAGAAATAAACCCTAATTAGGTTACACATGACTTATTGACAAAAGTTTGTGTGATAAGTCAGGAACATAAAGACAATTAGACAATTGAATGTCTGTGGAGAGTTTAATTGTTCCACCATTTTTTACATCCATTTTTCCTTTATTTGCGGCTTTAATATGAGTTTTCCCAGGTTTTGATGTTTTTATAAAATCCGATAACTCATAAGTCATTGTATCCGTTGCTCCGCAGTCAAATATCCAAGACCCATTTGGATCTGCACTTACACTTTGGGCCGTATATGCCGACCCATTTAACAGAGTTGGGCTTTTCTTTTTCTCATTATTAAGCCCATCACTTTCTGGTCCAACAACCTTTTTTGCTACATTAGAAAATCGATCAGGGGGCTTTGTGGTGTTTGATTTTGAAACAAATATATTATCACTATTTTTATATATATAAGAAGTGTGTGATAATTGATCTCTTTCCTTTTTTTCTTTCACCACCGAAAAACAACTTTCCCCCTCCTTATTCTCTTCTCCACCAGCCGCCGTTACCTCCATGAATCCACAACCAGATCTTTGGACATAATCACTGGTGCTTTCTTTATTAATGGAGATAGTATTGGTGGTAGGGTTTTTTTTCTTCATTAGTTTGACCGATTTGGTACTTCTATTTTTGCCATCGGTCCACGAATCAGAACCGACATCGAGACGGGAGCACTGTTTTTGCGTGTATCTTTCCATCCCATATTCATCCCACTTTAGGTGAGATTTTCCATCTGTGGTTTTGTTTGATCGATTTGACTGTTGTGGTTTTTTACCCCAGTCGCCGGAATAATATTCCATGGTGGCTTGGGTTTTTATGTTGTTAAGGATTAATATTTGTTTTTCAGATCTGCCGGAATTATTTTCCATGCCGGCTCTGAGATTTGTTGTCGGGAATGTTGAGTGACATGGAACGGAATTAGTGTTTTTATTTATTTGTGATTGTTGGTTTAATTTGTAGACTGACTTGAGGTTCCAGAGCCATGCGGTGTTGGCACTTCAAGAGGCAGCCGAAGCGTACCTTGTGGGACTGTTTAAGATACCAATTTGTGTGCCATTCATGCCAAGAGAGTTACCATCATGCGCAAAGATGTTCAGTTGGCCCGCCGTATCCGTGGGGAGCGTGCTTAGATACAATAGTTAATATATATTGATTAGCTTGGAGAATTAATTAAGTTTATGTTGCTTTACATACTTGAAAACTTTGTTAATTTGTTCCTTTCTTTTGGCAATCTAGCTTGTTTGATGATTAATTCTTGTTTTATTTTCTGATATGAAAGTCTATATATACATCAATAACACTCTAATCGTTAGGCTGGAAGTGTTGCTCTTCAGTTCGTCTCTCAATTTTTAGTCTTAAATATAAATTAAGCTCTTTTTTGAAAGTATAATATAATTATTAATTTGACCAGTTAAAACTTATTTCGAATGAATCATGATTATGTTTTTCTGCCCTCAATTCAGAATAAGCTATCTATCTATAGCTTATTAGCATCGGAGATAATGACTTAGAAAAGACCTTTTGTCCAAAGACAGAGAGTTTACTAAGCTTTTGATGCGAGTTAATGATGCTTCTAGAAAAAGCTTTTGTAAGATGTTTTTGCATTGTCATAGATTATATAAATAGCTATGTGATGCTCTGAGATTTTTTGTTAACCAACTATATTCTTAAATACAGTGAAATCCACAAGTATCAAAAAATTGCTGAACTTCTGGTCTGCAAACTGCCAATCCAGAGGCTTGTTCGTGAAATCGCCGAGGATTATTTCAAGGTGGTTATTTGTGATTACTGTAATTTGTATATATATGTTGGTAGTTAAATTGCTAATGCTAATGATTCAATTGGTGTTATTTGGTCGTCGACTACTCTGAGGTTTCAAAGCCATGTTCTGTTGGCACTTCAAGTGGCAGCAGAAGCTTATCGTTTGAGGATACCAACATGTGTGCAATTCAAGCCAAGAGGGTTACCATCATGCCAAAAGACATGGAGAGCGTGCCTAGAATATTGTTAAGGAGTTCCTTACGATCTTTAGGTTGACGTGTATGTTGCCTTTACATACTGAAACTTCTGTATGTTCCTTCTTTTGGTAATCTTGCAGGATCATTCTTGATTTAGTTTGAACATAGATATTGTTTGAAGCTTAATGATGGAATGAAATGGATCTGATACATTTTATATGTAATATATGTTCGTGTCTTTGATATGGAAATTGAATAGTTGTTACTGATCAAGTTTATTTGTTGATTAAGTTGATTATAGTTGAAACTATAGTTGTGTTTATTTAGTTTGACTCCAAAAGTCAAACTTATTAAACATGGTCAACAGTGGTGAAAATGATGTAAATAAGTGGTTTTGATGATGTTGAAAATTGGAAACTTGAAAGGTTAAATTAAGTTAGTAGAAATTAAGAGGTGACTATCTAATTGTTTTATGAACCTAGTTTGACTTGTAAAAGTCAAACGGGTCAAGGTTGGGCTGAGTTGAATAAGAGGTGAAAAGTCGATCGTGTGAATTATTGTAATATTGTGTAGTTAAATTTAACACTGCCGATTTGAAATTTAACACGTAAGATCAGAGACGAAGAATTTTTTTTGTGAGGGGGCAATTTTAAAAGTGGTTTGTCATACATATACGAGTCGTATCCGAGAATGTAAAATAAAATGGGCCCTAGAATAAAAAATGGACTCTCGAAAGAATTTGTTCCCTACACCAGGTGTAACACTCATATCTAAGAATACTAGTTATTTTTTAACAAATAATGACCACACGTGTCGGATAAGGTCTTATTAAATGAAAACGTATTCAACCATATAAGCAAGAAACTCAAAAAATATACTTTTTAGGAAATTATTAGCTTGTATATATATTTTTCTTACATAAATATTATGATTATTATAATTAGTTGTTTTTGATAAATATATATAATAAATTGAAAAAAATTAAAAATTCACAAATAGTTACACTATTAATGTACTACATATTTACATACCTAACAGAGAAAACTTTTTCTTAAACTTTTCTTCATTTTTTCTATTAAAAATTAAAACTACTCAAGTTTTTTATTCTCCCAATGGAAAGATCTATCTCAAAATTAATGTTTCGATTACCAATGAGTTTTAAAGAATAAGCTTATACAACAAAGGTAACATTTGTATTATTTCATATTTATTTTTAGTAAAATTCAAATATTTATAGAACTGTTGATATAGCAGATCTTGCTAGGAGTGCACATTTATACCATGTTTCTTATACTCTTTCACCAAATTTTAAGTATGAGTGGGGTGAAAAGTTTAATCCAACAACTTTGGGATAACTTTGATCATGACTAAAATTTAAAAAGTCTAAATGGTACTAACATAGTTATAAATACAATTATGGCTTATACATAGTTAACAACCTTGGAAACAAAAACAGAAAAGGTAATAACAAATTAATTAATTAGAACAATAGGAAATTGCATATACACTTGAATTTTTATAAATATACCATTTAAATTTTAAAATATTACATTGTACTGAAATTAAAGTGGGCCACTATCCCCATACTGTCGCCGTCCCTGCGTAAGATGAAGGTCATTCAAACGAAAAAAAGAAATAAATAAATAGCTAAAAGGAGCGAAAACAAATTGAGAAATAATATTTGTACTTATTGTAGACACAAAAGAAACACAAACAACCAATAGGAAAAAAACACAAAGATCACCATATAAATTCATCATGAAACCGACATCTAATCTAGTCTTATATATATAGTACCCCATACTAACATTAAACATGCACGTAAAATAAAATAATCTTATATTTCTCATATACATATATCGTTAGTAGCATAGTTTCCTCTGAAGAATAATCTAAAACGCAATAATATATATGGCTCGTACGAAGCAAAGCGCTCGCATGGCTAGTGCTGGAAAAGCTCCGAGGAAGGTGCTTAAAGTATGTGGTTGTGGTTGTGGCGGCAGGAACAGAATTCCAACAATAACAAGGCCTCATCGTTATCGTCCTGGAACTGTTGCTCTTCGGTACGTAATTAACTAAACCTCCCGATCGATTTCTAATTTCCAATTAAACCTTGATATATTTTAGAATACCAAAATCCATGCCGTATACATATATATATAAGATGTAACCTTCAATTATATTGATTCGATCAATATATTATGATGCCGTTTAACATTATTGTTTATATTAATAATCCGATCCGTATATGTTTTATCATTCAATTCCTTAATCACTTGAACTAATTAACGCTGATGCATGATCAATTTATTTAAGATTTTTATCGTTCTCGGTAGCTTTTGAGTCTATAAAGAACCTAGTAATTAAACCTAATTAGGCCAAAGAAATTGATCCATATATATTGTAAGATTAGAAATACTAATCAATAAACCACATCAAATAACCCATGTTAGTATAGCAATTAACTAATTTGACTAACTATTAAACTATATATATTGACGAATATTACAGTGAAATTCGCAAGTATCAGAAGAGTACCAATCTCTTGATCAGAAAACAGCCATTCCAAAGACTTGTTCGTGAAATCGCTCAGGACTTTAAGGTGAATAATTAGTTATACATCCGCTTTTGTGGCCGGAGGTCCTTATGGAAGCAGTCTCTCTACCTTTGGGTAGAGGCAAGACTGTCTACAGTTTCACCTCCCCCATACCCCGCACAGGGATTGGGTACTGTTGTTGTTGTTGTTGTTGTAATTAGTTATACATTCCCTGTTTCAAAAGAGTTCATATGTTTATCTTGGTTTTACAACCATATCAATCACACTTAAACATTTTTAATTCTTTTACTGATTCTATTGTTGGTTTGTAGACTGACTTGAGGTTCCAGAGCCATACTGTGTTGGCACTTCAAGAGGCAGCTGAAGCGTACCTTGTGGGACTGTTTGACGATACCAATTTGTGTGCGATTCATGCCAAGAGAGTTACCATCATGCGCAAAGATGTGCAGTTGGCCCGTCGTATCCGTGGGGAGCGTACTTAAATACATTCAGCTTAATCCAATAGTTAATTAATACTATTGATTAGCTTGGAGACTAGTTTATGTCGCTTTAAGGCCTTTGTGTTATTTTAACCATTGACTGAATTAATAAAATGACTGAATACAATATCAATACAGTTGTATTTTTGTTTATTAAGTCATAAAACAAACACTTTTTATTTACTTAATGGATTAAATATTTTTTAATTATGTTCCTTTAGTCCTAAACAAACAGGGCCTTACATACTTGAAAAGTTTTTTTGTTCCTTTCTTTTGCCAAATCTTGTTTGATGAATAATTCTTGTTATATTTTTAGATATGAAAGTTGTTGACACAATAAATATATTAAGGTTTTGTTTGAAAGTATAATATAAATATTAATTTGACCAGTAAAAACTTGTTTCGAGTGAATCATGATTATGTAGTCTGGTTGATTCTTTGTGTAATGGTTTAAAACCAGAATAACTATAAACAATAAAACTGGATTACTTAACTGCATTATACTCGTTCAATGTTGGTTTAGTACTAGGCTTAAACCGGACTCAGACTTTTGTTGATGATATAAGAGGCATCATAATTTACAGTCATTTCATTAGAACCGTTGATCAGTGTTTGAACTGGACCGTACCAGATGTGAACCTGACTTTTTTCATATGATCGATACCTTGTTAGATCAGATTCAATCAAGTTTCAGCTCATTTTGCCCGTTTGAATGCTTTGTGCTAAGTTCGGATACCACTAGTACGTTGTAGCTTATTAGGCGCTTCACAACAATTTGTATCGATTAATTTGTTGCTTTACCGATTTTGTCATTGAATATCCATGCTTATATATAGTTGCAAGTAGTTTATTATGAGTACATAGAGAATGTGTACTCCAATTCTTAGTTAGATTAGTAGTCATTAGTCAATAAAGTCATTGCCAGTCTTCAGATATAATGTGGAGGATTATTTGTGTCAATTAAAAAAGTCTTTTGTCATAGTATCCCCA
>CM067167.1:3156485-3208985 GCA_034093135.1 Erigeron breviscapus
ATAGGTCGTTAGGATATTTACATTCTTGTATTATCTTGGTTCCGCAACAACCTTGTAATTTGTTTAACATCAATAAATAAATTACACATTGAAAATTACATATTGTCTCATCAAGTTATCTTACAAGTATTTTGTATTATTGCATTGTTCTTTACTTATTGTCATTTAAATAAGTAATCTATCTAGAACTTGGTATATACTCACTGCAACTGGTCGTCTCCAGTTCAGTGCATATATTGCAAAGTAACTCCACCATCGACATAGAGGTGTCTTCAGGTAGTGCCATCTATTGAGTTGGGACTTACAAGTGGTATTAGAGCAGAAGGCTAATAAACTTGCCTAGATCTGCTAAGATGAACACTACTGAAGGTGGAGATGGTTCTGGTTCAGGTGAAACCCCTTGAATAATAATGCCAACCTTTTCAAAATGTTAATGCTAACCCTCCTCCTCCTACTGCCCCAAACCACGTCCATGTACATTATTCTAACACTCCTGTTCCAAAATTTGATGGAAACAGTGAGACTTTTGGTACATGAAAGGCTAGAATGCTCTTTGCATTTTGGTGGGATTGAGAGGTATATGTTGAAAATCCTTAAGGATGGACCATATATACCCATGTCTCTTGGGGTAAGTCCTCTTCTAGATCCAACTGGAAGAAGAGGTTCAAGAGAAAAGCCCGAAGACCATTGGTCTGATGAGGATCGTAGACTTGTTGATCTGGACACCAGACTCAAGAACATGATCCTTGGGGCTGTTCCTGAAGATCTAATTCCAACACTTGTGTTGTTCCCTAGTGCAAAGTCAATGTGGGATGAATTAGTTATTCAGTTTGAAGGAGGTGATGACACTATTGTCACCAGGAAAGTTGCCTTGAACAAGAAGTATGAATCCTTCTTTGCCTTGCCCAATGAAAGTCTAACTGGTACATACACCAGATTTTCTAGCCTCATTAATCAGCTGAGAGGCTTGGGTGTAGAGAAGGATAAGGATATTCTTCTTGAGAAGTTTTGTGATATTCTTCCTTCCAAATGGGAAAACATGGTTCTTGTCTTGAGACAAGGTAAAACCTTGCACAGCCATACTCTTGCATCTCTCTATGGAGCCTTCAGATTCACTGAAGATAACAATGCTGCAAGACTGGTGGCTGAGCAAGATGCCATGAACCATGCCCAGAGTTCCAAGGTAGCTAGTGTAACTGAGCGACCTTGTGCTGCTTTAATGTCTGCAGAGAGTGTCCAGGTACACTCGATGAAGGAGATGTTAAACAGTTTCTTGAATTCTGGTCTGACCACTGAAATCAGTGATGGTTGTGAGGAAACTGACGATGATGATCTGGTAGCCATGATTGCTAAAACCTTTAACAGGTTTAAGCATAAATCTAAAAGATTTAATGGCCCAAACAATGCTTCCAGATCCAGCTCTCTGGATAAAACCAATCTTACCTGCTATAAGTGTGGTAAGAAAGGTCACTTTATGAAGGAATGCAGATCTAGTCAGTTGAACAACCAAACTGGCCCCCCTGTCCCTAATTTCAATCGGCCTGATGATAGCTACAAAGCTAAATACAAGAAGCTTAAGGCCCAGATTGCCCTCCTGTCCATGGAAAAGGAAAAGGATCAGTGCTTAATGGCACAAACTGAGGGAAAATGGGAGTACTCTGATGACTCATCAGCTGATGAAGAAGAGGAAAGGGACATGTGTTTCATGGCCTTGGAAGAGCAACAACCACACGTGGCAAAAGAAGATGTCATCACTGGAAGATGGGTGGACATCATCTTGAAGAAGGTATGTGACTATGATAATCAGGTTGACCCTGAACTGAAACTGGACCTGGCTGAATCATTAAGTGGTGATTTAGCTTTTGTGGAAACTGTAAGATCTGATAGTGAAAGATATCTTGACACTATCTTAATTGAACTGAATAATGTTAAACCACAACTGAATGATTTACAAAGTGTCCAGTTGGCTCTCAAGGAGTCAGTTTTAAAGATTGAGGCTTTGGAACTTGATAATCAAAAATTATTTTCTGATCTTGAAAAAGAACAAAAGATTATCAAGTCATGGGTAAAAGCATCTGGCAAAAACTATGATGCATTTTCAAGAACTATCGATGCCCAGAAGAATGCATGAAAATCTGGAGATCTGGAGATGGCAGCTCTCATACCAGATCTTCATGCATTGCCTCCAGCTCTCAGGGTTGAAACACCTTATGATCAACCTGAAGCTGTTGAAACTGAAACCTTTGAGACCACCCCCTTTGAGGTTAAAACTGGAGCCAAACAGGCTAAAGCTTCAGTCAAAAAGGCCACTGGTAACAAGCATTTACCTCAAAAGTCTAAGGTGCCCAAGACCCGACAGACTAAAACTCCAGCTGAACCAAGGTCCAAGGTTCAGTTGCCTAAAGAAAATAATATTTTGGTTAATCTGGAAAGTCAACTCCAACTTTTGTCTCGACAGGTTCAGAGTTGTACTGCCAGGATTAAAAATCTGGAAGGAGGTTCATTACTTCCAGTTTTCAAACAAAATATTAAACCACTCCCTTCAAAACCTAATCAAAAGAATGTTCCATCTGGAACAAAATCTGGTAAAAATAAGGGGAGTAAGTATCAAGTACCAATCGTTTTTACTCCTGCACCTGGAGCTGGTGAAAAGGCTCCAGATGCAGCCTCCGGTTCAACACCACAACAATCTACTGTGACTTCTGTAGAGAAGTCCAGTGAACCCATCAAGAAAAGATGGGTTTACAAAAATAACTGATGATTTTTGTGGTTGTGCAGGGCGATCGAAAGAAGAATATCTGGTATCTGGACAGTGCAGCTGGCCGGACTATGACCGGATGTAAGCCCCTGCTTGAAGAGTTCACTGTCCAAGATGGACCGACAGTGACGTTTGGTAATGATCAATCTGGAAAGACTGAAGGATATGGTGTACTCAATAATGGACAAGTCGAATTCAAAAGAGTTGCATTTGTGAATGGTTTGAAATACAACCTGATCAGTGTCAGCCAACTTTGTGATGATGGCTTCAGAGTTTTGTTCGATATTGCTCAAGGCACCATATTTAACAAGGATTGGAAAGTGGTGATGGTTGCACCAAGAAAAGGAAATGTGTACATCATGGATCATGGATATGGAACTGATGTGCTAAATCGAGTTTAAAATTTATAAAACTAGAAATACCCTAAAACTGACTACCACACACTCACGGGCAGTGGACCCGTTCGTATATAGTATAGCTAAAAGGTAAGTCCGAATTCGTTCACGGGGATTGGTTTGTTTCGGTTATCTTTAAAGTAGCTTGGAAAAAAAGGGTGGAACACTTCGACGATTAAATTAAAGTAAATTTAGATGACAAAATACTCGAAAATAAAGAAGAGCTCAAACAATAATAATAATGATCATCCACCTTGACTTCACTAGACTTCTAACATGATTGCTTTCAAATAAGACCAAATTCGATTAGAGTTGACAAGATAACCGTGCAAAGATGAAATGCTCGCGTGGTACCACCAACCGTTTCTAAACACGTTGACAAAATGACTCCTCTTATTTAAATGACATTCACTATCATACCATGAACTAGTGATAATTACTCATAGACAAGCAACCGTTTGAAAATCACATATGTATTCGACTAGTACCACTAACGAAGAACACACACGCAACCAATATCATAAAAATATATATAAAGGAATTAAATCATCAAGATCACGACACAACGATAATTGAAATCAACTCTTGAATTAAAACTTAGCAATCACATCATTCGTCTAGTTACATCAAGGTGGATGATAATAGATCTAGCCAATCATGCTAAATTGAAATTGATAAAAGAAATATAATAAAACATATTGTACCAATCGTTTGAGTAAATAGAAAATTGCAAGACAGTAAGTAGATACGATCCAGATGGGTGCTCGTGAATCTTCAGTGAATCCGCCTAAGAAATCTTGCTTGGAAACCTGATAGAACCCTAATAGAGCAGCTCCTGGAAAGAATAAAGTTCTCAAAAAACCTTAAGGAAAAATATCCCAAAAGTCGTCGTTAATGCAGAAACTCGACCAGCTATTTATATGAATATGTCGTGTAACGCCCGTTAACATTTGTAACGCCCGTCACAATCCATTGAAACCCATGACTGCCGTCACATATGTGACGGCCGTTTCACTTCCTTTGAAAATCATACGGGTGTAAGGAACCCGTTACAGTAACTAGCCAATCTTGATTCATAACGGCCGTCACATAACAAACGCCCGTCTCCAATCTTCGACACTTGTAACGGCCGTAACGGATATGACGCCCGTCACATTTTCTTTGAGAGGCATACGGCCGTAAGGGGCCCGTCACAGTAACTTGCCAATTTTGATTCGTAACGGTCGTCACACTTCAAACGCCCGTTACGCTATGACCTAGCTCCCTAACGCCCGTCACATATGTGACGGCCGTTACACCATCCAGAATTCGTTTTCTTCATCTTTTACTTGGTTTCCACCGAATCTTTCTCCCGAGTCTTCCATGAGTAATGAAAATCGACCAATTCATCCGCATAATCATTTTCCAACCTGAAAACACTAAACATACCTCAAAGCACCGTAAGTTGGAAATAAAACTATAAAAATGACGAATAAATGGTCCTAAATTCACTTGGGAAATGGTATAGAATATGACACATCAAATCCCCCCACACTTGAGCATTGCTTGTCCTCAAGCAAATCCGGAATTAAAGCATAAAGTAATCCTTGACAATGGAGCAACATAAACAATGACGAGTATCAAAAAGAAGCCACACCAAGCATGTTAAATGACAAAAAGGTTGGGTGAAGCAGTTTTAATCTTAAATGAAAACCCGAAATGTTTGACAATACCTGAACGATCCGCAAGCCATGATAACACAACAAAGCACAAGTGAAACAAATGAACCTATCAAAATCATTCTACTCCAACAAACTTACTTTTGGGGTTGAATGTATATGAAGAATCACTCATAGCTCGGTCGTGATGTATGCTATTTTACCATAGGCTTGAACCGGGATCATAGCTCCACCGACGTGGCGTAAGCACCAAGTACATCATCAAAATAGGCATAAAGGACGGTTGTTTAGTTAGGCTAAGGTATATGTAATGGATATTTACAATGGTGAGGGAGTGTAGGTTAGAAATGAAATGAAACAATCAAATATATAAGTTGAGTATGAAATATGAACAAAATAGTCTAATCAACACCCGTACCATTGATTGCCAACAAACCATGAACCCATAAATTGCTTATCCGCTAAGTCACCTCAACAATACCAAGCAAACTCGACACCATTGTGGTGTATCAACATCAAACAACTTAACATCCACCAAACTCTCCATTCATAATGATACAACAAAACTCTAGACATAAGAAACTGAGAAGTACCCACTAGTAGCCCAAGTTCATTTTCTTTTTTTTTTTTTTTTTTTTTTTTTTTTTTTTTTTTTTTTAATTGAACCACTTTTACTCTACTAGAAGGTACCCTCTTACAATGATGAACAATGTCTAACAAACATACTTTCTTCCGAGCAATCCAACACATTCCATAAACCAAAAGTATTCCACCGAAACCCCATTGAAACACTCCCAAACCGTCCAAACAAACCAATGACAATCAATGGCCCACCAAGATTAGACTATCGGAAAAATAAGGTGAAGTATACAAAGAAAGGAATGAAATGTACGTATATGTGAGTGTATAAAGGTTGTATAAGGGTGAGTATAGTAAGGTATGAATGTACAAAAGCAAATGGTGAAAAGAAAGAAAGAAAGAAAAGTATAGGTCAAACCTAAATGCCAATTCGTCATCCGATGTACTTATATCACAAGAGTGATCTCACTGCGGTCTCGTCACGATCACCAGGCCAAGTTCTAGAATCAACACATCACCGGCACACTCATATCAAAGCAAAGAACCCGGAAATGGAAGATTAACCTTAAACACGCACATCCTAGTGCAGGGCATCAAAATGAAAACCCTTACTCCCGGATAAAACCAAGAGCCTAAGAGAGGGACGTATTAACAAAGCAATCAAACCAAAACCGTAAACACCTAGCACATCTATAAATGAATGATGAATCTCACAATTTGGGTGTTTTGGATATATTAGAGCATGCAAGTAATGTTATCAATCCCGAAGGACTAGCCAAATGACCGTTCAGAACACATTTCGCCGATTAAAATTGTTTGCCAAGGAAAAATTTTGTAGTAAAATTGCTTATTAAGATATGAATTAAGTGACAAAAGCAATTTACCACAAGGACAAGCTCGACTCAAGTTCAAAAACCACATCAACCTCTATCATCCTACCAAATCGAAAACACCGATTCCAAACATGCACATCATAGTGAAGAGCTCGAAATGGAAACCAAATGGAGACTCCTACCCTTGGATAAAATCCGAAGGCCTATGAGAGGGACACATCAACAAAACCGGTCGAAATCTCAATGGCAAAACAACAAAAGTGATGTACCCGGTAGCTTAAACCTATTTGCCATCCCCCCCACACTTAAGATGGACAATGCCCTCAATGTCCATATTCGGTCAAACCAAAGGGAAAATAGGGGTAAGCGACAAAAATGGAAAAATAAGAACACATACCGGATGATGGACAACCATGTCAGTAAAGATGTCAAACAAAAATATAGCGCTGAACTTACTGCCAGCATATGCACATGACATCACAGTGAGCTACCAACACGATTCCAAAATCAAACAAATCAACGGGTTCCCCCACACTTGGGTTTCACAATGGACATCACTAAACCTGCATAAATTTCATCACAGAACAAACCACAAAAATTCCTGACATATATAGTTCCTACTGTTTTAGCACAAAAGGAAAATAAAATGCACTGAAGTCTTTCACCCACAAGGGTGAGTACACAACAAACTGCTAAAAGAAATAAAAGATACGGAAATGAAATTGTTCAAACAAGCATAACCAAAACCATCACGCCAATCACTCCGGTGGTGGAAAAACAGAGGGGGTGCTATCACCATAATACCTCTCACTGAACAAATCGGCACCATAGTAATCAAAAGCGGGTCCAGAATACCTCGCCCTGCTATCAGGTACCTGACTCGAACTGCCTGCACCATCACCAGAAGCTCTCTGCTGTCTCAGCTGTGGATAGTAGTGATCAAATGCAGCTTGGCCGATTGGATAAAGCTGTGGTGGCTCATACTGCTGCTGCTGTGGCGGAGGCACATCGGATGGACCAGGTGGAGGAGGTGTAGAATCTAACCAGCGCTGCAAGTGTGGCTGGTAGTACTCCTGCTGATAGGCCAGGCGATTAACCTGGCTGCCAATGAAACGGGACCAATCATCCTGACGGTCCATCCTATCGTGCAACCCTGTCACACCGTGAAAAATCTCATCCACGCGCTGCCCTAGACCTGAAAATCAAAAACAGAGGAACTGGAACCAACTCCTCCAGTAGGTGCTGAAGCACTAGGAGTCTCTCTAACTGGCTCCTCATCACCATCATCATCAGCATCCATATCATCATCCTCACTACTACTACTCTCATGCTGCTGCAGAATACCCATCCGAATCAAAGCTGCCCTATCAAGTAACAAAGTATGAACAACGGCCTGAAATCCCGGAATATGACCAAAAGGATCCGGCTGGATCAACCCCATGCGCCTAGCCAAGTGACAAACAAAGTGCCCACCAGCAATATACCCTCTAGTCTTACCATGTCCCCGCTCGTACAAGTAATAAGCTATGCACCTAGCCAGGTTACAAGGAACTTTCTTCAACATACAGTAGAAGAAAAACAAATCAGTGTTGGTGGCGTTATTCGGGCAGTTGTTCCTATTCGAAATGGTCTCTGCAATCATCCTCAGAACCAATCTATACACCGGGTTTCTCACAGCAGACTGCTTAATAGTATTATGATACGCTTGATCGCTCAAGTCTTCAGAATTCCAAAACTGAGCAGCAGTCATACCTGCAGGCCACTGAACAATGCCCTTGGTAAAGGAGGTCCTTCTCACCTCTTCCTCCGAATATAAACCCAATGCAACCCCAAACTCCTGAAATGACATAGTGTGAACCCTAGCTCCCAAAGTGAATGTCATAACTGTGGCCTTACACCTAGTCTCATCGGTGTTCAACCTGAAAGAGCTAAAGAACTCTATACACAACTCCTTCCAAATAGTAGTATTAATGGAAAACAAAACCCTCCATTGGGGTGTCAACAAACTATTCAACTCATCAATATCCAAACCCAACTCTTCCAAATTATCAAGATCTAACCTACGGTTGGCCACAAATGGTCTAGTCCTTATCATTTCCCGGGTAACCTTAGGTTGATACTCAGCAGGTACCTGCTCAGGAGTGCGAATGATAGGGGCATCAGGTTGCCTTGCTTGTGAACCTGAAGCTTCAGCTACAGCAGCCCTGTTTGCTCTCATCTCACGTTGTCTCTTGGTGGCCATCTACAAAATCAACAATAACTTATAAGGCCTCAAAACAATCTCAACAACATAATACTTTACAATTTAAAATTAACATACTACCCACATTGTCCAAATTGACTCATTAAATCCATATCAATTCACAGTTCATTCCATATTCTCAAAAATCAACACACATAATCCTCCCCCACACTTAACCTAAACTATGGGGTTAACAATCATCATCTACAAATATGAAATAAGCATTTGGCATCTACACATCAACATCAAGCAAATAACCATACCCAATGAACCTTGAATCAAAACCCTACACACATATTCTCTTCTTAAACAAAAACTAACCTTCAATTTATAAAATAAACAAAAATTAAAAGAAAAGATTGAAGGAAACATACCTGATTGAAGTGGAGAAGGAGAAGTTAAAGATTAATAAAAGAAAAGATGAAAGTAGAATAAAAACCCTAGTTCTCCTTATGTTCTTCAGCCGATGTGTGTGTGTAAGTAAGTAACAATTTGTGAGATCTGCATAAAATTCGGCCCTCTTATCCACAGAAAATTCCGCGTAACGGCCGTCACAATGGCAACGGGCGTTACCAATCAACATAGAGCGTAACGGGCGTAACACATGGCAACGGGCGTTACAAAAGTAAATGGATCATGACGGCCGTAACGCGCACGTTACAGTAAAAACCAAAAATCCCCTCCTAACGGGCGTTAGGAGGGTAACGGGCGTTACACTGTAATATTCAAGTCACCACTTAACGATTCGTCAATACTTAACAGACGACAGGACCAATCATGACCAATTACTAACGACACCTGCACTTACCTTTGCCGAATTACTTAACTTAACACTCGAGGCGACCTTCGGACCTGCAATCTCTCAATAAAAGCATGAGAATTCGAACAAAATAAAAATAAAATGGAAAACTAATAAAACAAAAATCTTTTTGGGTTTTCTAAGTTTTTCAAATTTTTATGGATTTTTAAGATTTTACGAAAATGAAATGCCAAAACAAATGAAAAGAAAATACAATTCAACAAAAGACACGGGTTGCCTCCCGAGAAGCGCTGAAGTTATTTACGAGTCGTTAGCTAGACTCGACCTCCTTTCAAGTTTCGGGACCAAAAATGGGGATCTCCTCGATAATCCCATCCACTTGTTCTTCTTCAAAATACAACTTCAATCTATGACCATTAACAATGAAAGACCCATTTCCATCCCTTTTGAACAGTTCAACATAACCGGAAGGATACACATGCTTGATCACAAAAGGTCCTATCCACCTAGAAGTCAACTTGGGTTGTTTGATTTTAAATTTGGACAAAAACAACAAAACCTTTGCCCCAACCTTAAAGTCCTTCCTACGGAGCCTTTTGTCATGATAGACTTTGGTCTTTTCCTTATAAAGCCTAGAACTTTCATAAGCTCCCAACCGAAGCTCATCGAGCTCATGGAGCTGCAACATTCTAAGGTCACCGGCTTCCATCATGTCAAGGTTCAAATTTCTCAACGCCCAATAAGCCTTATGCTCTATCTCAATGGGTAAATGGCAAGTCTTACCATAGAGCAACCGGTATGGCGTGGTGCCAATCGGTGTCTTAAAGGCGGTCCTAAACGCCCACAAGGCATCATCAAGCTTCTTAGACCAAACCTTGGGGTTATCCCCGACCGTTTTTTCCAAAATCCTTTTCAAGGCCCTATTGGTGTTTTCCACTTGACCACTGGTCTGTGGATGATAGGAAGTAGAAAAGTAATGACAAACACCATATCTTTTAAGAACCTTAGCTAGTTGGTGATTGGCAAAATGGGTACCACGGTCACTAATTAGAGCTCTAGGACAACCAAAACGGCTAAACAACTGTTTAAGAAAGTCAATGACCACCCTAGCATCATTCGTGGGTAAAGCCTTGGCTTCGGCCCACTTAGACACGTAATCAACAGCAACAAGTATGTAAAGGAACTTGTTAGACGGTGGGAATGGTCCCATAAAGTCTATTCCCCAAACATCGAAAACCTCACATACCTGAATTCCTTGTTGCGGCATTTCGTCTCGCTTGGTGATGTTCCCTTGTCGTTGGCAAATGTTACAAGTTTCTACTAAGGTTTGAGCCTCCCTGAAAATGGTGGGCCAATAGAAACCTGCATCAAATACCTTTTTACCTGTAACTGAGGGACCGTAATGACCTCCAGTTGGTCCATAGTGACAAGCATCCAAAATCTCCCTAGTCTCAGCTCCAGCCACACATCTTCTCACCATCCCATCTGCACAAACTCGAAATAAGTATGGGCTGTCCCAAAAATAGTACTTGGCATCCGATATGAGCTTCTTCTTCTGTTGATGCGTGAAGTCATTGGGAATCTCACCTACAACCAAATAGTTAGCAATATCTGCAAACCAAGGAGCATCATTAGAAGTAGAAATAAACATTAGAGACTCATCGGGGAAGTGATCATTGATCTCCCCATCACGAAGTTCCTCCCGGTGAGGATCTTCCAATCGACTCAAGTGGTCGGCGGCCAAGTTTTCAGCCCCTTTCTTATCCTTGATCTCAATATCAAATTCTTGTAGCAACAAGATCCATCGGATAAGTCTGGGTTTAGCATCTTGTTTCGAGAACAAGTATTTCAGGGCTGAATGGTCAGTAAAAACAATGGTTTTGCTTAGAACCAAGTAAGATCTAAACTTATCAAAAGCAAAAACCACAGCTAACAACTCTTTCTCAGTAGTGGTGTAATTTTGCTGGGCTGGGTTCAATGTTTTACTAGCAAAGTAAATAGGCTTGAAATGTTTATCAACCCATTGCCCAAGTACGGCTCCCACAGCAAAATCACTAGCATCACACATTAGCTCAAAAGGCAATTCCCAATCCGGCCCAACCATAATGGGTGAATTGGTCAATTTCTCTTTCAACACCTGAAAAGCACTTACACAAGCATCATCAAATATAAAAGGAGTGTCCTTCTCCAACAAGTGGGTCATAGGACGAGTAATCTTGGAAAAGTCTTTAATAAACCTACGATAAAATCCAGCATGCCCAAGAAAACTCCTTACCCCTTTCACATTGGAAGGCGGGGGTAGTTTGGCTATCACATCGATCTTAGCCCTATCAACCTCTATCCCGGCCTTAGATACTTTGTGGCCCAACACAATTCCCTCGGTCACCATGAAGTGACACTTTTCCCAATTTAACACAAGTTGTGCTCTTTCACACCTTTCCAACATGTTATCTAAGTTATGCAAGCAAGACCTAAAGGAATCCCCAAATACCGAGAAATCATCCATGAAAACCTCCATTGAGGTCTCAAGCATGTCCTGGAATATAGCAATCATACACCTTTGAAAGGTGCCTGGGGCATTACACAAACCAAAAGGCATTCGCCGGTAGGCAAAAGTACCAAATGGGCAAGTAAAGGTGGTCTTCTCTTGGTCTTTCGGGTCTATGGGTATTTGAAAGTACCCTGAAAACCCATCCAAGAAACAAAAATATTCGTTGCCTGCAAGTCTTTCCAACATTTGATCAATGAAAGGTAAAGGAAAGTGGTCTTTTCGGGTGGCATCATTTAGCTTACGGTAGTCAATACACACCCGCCAACCCGTGACAGTCCTAGTAGCCAAAAGCTCCCTATTCTCATTTTCAATAACAGTCATACCCCCCTTTTTGGGTACACAATGGACAGGGCTAACCCAAGGACTATCAGCTATAGGGAAAATAATCCCGGCATCTAACAATTTAATCACTTCCTTTTTAACAACTTCTTTCATATTTGGATTCAGCCGCCTTTGTCGTTGGACAACGGGCTTCACATCATCTACAAAATCAATCTTATGTTGACAGAAGTTAGGACTAATACCTGGGATGTCGGTAGTCTTCCAAGCAAAAGCCCGTTTATGGGCTCTAAGCACAGCAAGAAGGAGTCCTTTCTCGTCACCCGAGAGTGAGGACGAGATGACAACTGGTAAGGATGATTCACCTGCTAAGTATGCATACTCCAAATGGGCAGGCAGCGGCTTAAGCTCTAAATCTGTAGGTGGTACATCAACTGAATTAGGTACCAATGAGCTTCCATCAGCAACTACCTCCTCAAAACTCTCATCAACTAGAGGTGTCTCATCCAAACTAAGAGCCATAACTTCAGCAAACAAATCATCATCATCAATTTCTCCAGCTCCTAGATAAGCAAGCTCCTCATTTCCCAGATCAGTTTCCATTAGCTCCTGAAATTCTTGGTCCAAAGCTTCATCTATTACATCAATCCTGAAACACGATTCATCATTAGAATAGGTATGCTTAATGGACCTTTCGACATTGAAAACAATCCTATCCGTACCCACACCCAATGAAATTTCCTTATCCTTCACACGGATGATAGCATCCGCGGTATTTAGGAAAGGTCGTCCAAGAATTAGGGGTACCTGGGCATCCTCCTCCATCTCTAAGATAACAAAATCAACAAGGAAGACAATATGACCGACAGTGACTCTAATATTTTCAGCAATCCCCATGGGATACTGAAATGAGTGATCAGCAAGTCTAATACTCATACGAGTCGGGCGAAGGATTCCTAAGGCCAACTTACTCCAAACCGAGTAAGGCATCAAATTAACACTAGCTCCTAAGTCAGCTAAAGCCTTACAAATTATAGTTCTAATAGAGCAAGTGATTAGAAAACTCCCTGGATCCTCAAGTTTAGGAGGAATGCGGTTCTGCAAGATAGCAGAACACTCGGCATTTAGAAAGGTAGCTTTCGCTTCCTCCAACTTCCCTTTATCCGTCACAAGTTCCTTGATGAACTTGGCATAGTGAGGCATACCCTGTATCAAATCAACTAAAGGAACATTAATATGCACATTAGAAATCATTTGAACAAACTTATTGTATTGTTCCTTTAGCTTAGCTTTCTTGAACCGTTGTGGAAATGGCACTTTTGGTTTATAAGCCTTAACTTCAGGTTCCACAACCGGTTTTGGTGGAGTGACCGGAGTCTTCACGGTCGGGTTCTCCTCCATCTCAATCTCCTCATCCACTTCATCATCATCAATTTCTCCAGCTCCTAGATAAGCAAGCTCCTCATTTCCCAGATCAGTTTCCATTAGCTCCTGAAATTCTTGGTCCAAAGCTTCATCTATTACATCAATCCTGAAACACGATTCATCATTAGAATAGGTATGCTTAATGGACCTTTCGACATTGAAAACAATCCTATCCGTACCCACACCCAATGAAATTTCCTTATCCTTCACACGGATGATAGCATCCGCGGTATTTAGGAAAGGTCGTCCAAGAATTAGGGGTACCTGGGCATCCTCCTCCATCTCTAAGATAACAAAATCAACAAGGAAGACAATATGACCGACAGTGACTCTAATATTTTCAGCAATCCCCATGGGATACTGAAATGAGTGATCAGCAAGTCTAATACTCATACGAGTCGGGCGAAGGATTCCTAAGGCCAACTTACTCCAAACCGAGTAAGGCATCAAATTAACACTAGCTCCTAAGTCAGCTAAAGCCTTACAAATTATAGTTCTAATAGAGCAAGTGATTAGAAAACTCCCTGGATCCTCAAGTTTAGGAGGAATGCGGTTCTGCAAGATAGCAGAACACTCGGCATTTAGAAAGGTAGCTTTCGCTTCCTCCAACTTCCCTTTATCCGTCACAAGTTCCTTGATGAACTTGGCATAGTGAGGCATACCCTG
The DNA here is from genome assembly GCA_034093135.1 of Erigeron breviscapus. Lineage (NCBI taxonomy): Eukaryota > Viridiplantae > Streptophyta > Magnoliopsida > Asterales > Asteraceae > Erigeron > Erigeron breviscapus. The sequence goes on from CM067167.1 coordinate 3,170,632, forward strand.
TATCAAATCAACTAAAGGAACATTAATATGCACATTAGAAATCATTTGAACAAACTTATTGTATTGTTCCTTTAGCTTAGCTTTCTTGAACCGTTGTGGAAATGGCACTTTTGGTTTATAAGCCTTAACTTCAGGTTCCACAACCGGTTTTGGTGGAGTGACCGGAGTCTTCACGGTCGGGTTCTCCTCCATCTCAATCTCCTCATCCACTTCATCATCATCAATACCTGAATCATGTACATCTGAAACAACCACATTAGGCATAGAAGGAGGGTCATATGATTTACCTGTCCGGGTTGTGATGGCCTTAGCTTCCTCATGACGAGCTTGAGGTGGTGTGTACTTCTGCCCCTGATTTGGTCCTTGATTCGGTCCCATGCTAAATTGACCCTTAGGATTCTGTTGAGTAGTGCTTGGTAAAGTACCTTGTGGCCTAGAAAGGGCAGCCATCCTACTCTCAAGATCCTTGAAGTTCACACATTGATTCTTCATGTTTATCTCAACCTTGCCATCAATTCTATCTAACCTCTCATTCAACGCCTTGGTCTCATCCCGAATAATTTTGATGCTATTGTTGGTTTCGGCTTGATTACTTACCAATTGCTTCATCATTTCCCTCAACTCGGCATTAGGATCGGCATTAGAGGAAGAAGATCCAGATCCTTGTCCTTGTTGAGGTTGTTGTTGAGGTTGGCTTTGAAAATTATCCCTTTGCCAACGATTTCCTGAAAAACGAGAGTTGTTAGTAGGAAAGGAAGAGTTATAAGAGGGATTACCTGAAGGACGGTTTTGGTAACCGGTATTGCGTTGGTAGCTTCCTTGTTGTTGGTTTTGGATGTAGCTAACATCTTCGGGTCCCCGACTTGGACAATCTTCCGAATAATGCATATTGCCACAATGGTCACATCCATCGGCAACAACCTTCACATCCCTTTCAATGGCCCCAAACCGACTCTCTTGCATAGCAAAGCCTTTCTCCATACGCTCAGATAGCGCTCTCATCTCTCCAATAATCCCCGAATCATGACTAGCTTCCGCTTTTGCAACTCGGCCTTGGCTAGTTCCCTTCTTCAACCTTCTCTCATTCTTTAAAAATCGATCATCGTCCATGTTTGCATTATCCTTGGCCATGGACTCCAAGATTTCAAAGCCCTCATTTGGTGTGATCTTATTGAACCCACCACCAAAAGCATAACCTAGCTCACGTTTGGACTTCTTATCGAGCCCATCAAAGAATAGTTCAACATATTGCTCTCTAGTCATATTATGACCCGGGCAATTTCTCAACATCTCTTTAAATCGGATCCACGCATCGACAACATCTTCATCTTCGTCTTGGGCAAACGACCTTATCAAGTTCTCCAACTTTCTTTGAGTTCTAAGTGAGTAGAACTCACCAATAAAGGCTTGCTTAAGTTGGTCCCAAGTCGTAATGCAATTTTCCGGAAGGTCATTGAACCAATCAAGAGCATCGCCGGTAATAGACATTGGAAATGTCTCTAATTTTACGGCATTCATTTGATTCTGCCCGTACTGGTATAACCTCGCCAACTTCTCAAATCTTTCTAGATGTTGATACGGATCCCACTTCCTTTTACCATCGAATTGTTGTTCCTCTATGCTCTTAAGATGATTACCCTTTAGGTTGAAATCATGAGCAATTGGAGGAGGTCTAATAGGACTACCCCGGTTTGCGGGAATAGTGCGAACCCTTTCACCATACCTAATATCATTTGGGTCTCTTTCCGCATCTGCCATTTCGGTTTCTTCTAACTTAACTTCAAGCTTAAACAATTCTTCCAAATAGAACCCCTCCTCGTCAGAATCAAGATAGGGTCTAGCAATGTGCGAGAATGGTGTTGGTGTAGTGTAGTTAAGCCTACGCCTAGTTGGTGTTCTCAATGGACTATTAAGTGGTAAACCCGAAGACCTCAAGTTCATCAACTAGAAAGTAGACCTGCAAAACACAACTAACCAACACGTCAACTGCAACTGTGATAATACAAGAAATGCAAAACTAAACTATTAAAGCAAATAACTTCCTCACGCATGAGGAAGGATCAAACCACTAAATTAACAACTAAAACAGCGCACAATCCCCGGCAGCGGCGCCAAAAACTTGATGTGCTAAATCGAGTTTAAAATTATAAAACTAGAAATACCCTAAAACTGACTACCACACACTCACGGGCAGTGGACCCGTTCGTATATAGTATAGCTAAAAGGTAAGTCCGAATTCGTTCACGGGGATTGGTTTGTTTCGGTTATCTTTAAAGTAGCTTGGAAAAAAAGGGTGGAACACTTCGACGATTAAATTAAAGTAAATTTAGATGACAAAATACTCGAAAATAAAGAAGAGCTCAAACAATAATAATAATGATCATCCACCTTGACTTCACTAGACTTCTAACATGATTGCTTTCAAATAAGACCAAATTCGATTAGAGTTGACAAGATAACCGTGCAAAGATGAAATGCTCGCGTGGTACCACCAACCGCTCACAAATCACCCAAACACCTAAGTTGCTAGTCTGATTACCCAAGCCGGTACCACCAAAGCCTAGTCAACCTTACCAACAAATAGTTTGTTTGATTATCCAATTACCAATTATGCCTATGTGAATTAAAACGTGGTACCACCAACCGTTTCTAAACACGTTGACAAAATGACTCCTCTTATTTAAATGACATTCACTATCATACCATGAACTAGTGATAATTACTCATAGACAAGCAACCGTTTGAAAATCACATATGTATTCGACTAGTACCACTAACGAAGAACACACACGCAACCAATATCATAAAAATATATATAAAGGAATTAAATCATCAAGATCACGACACAACAATAATTGAAATCAACTCTTGAATTAAAACTTAGCAATCACATCATTCGTCTAGTTACATCAAGGTGGATGATAATAGATCTAGCCAATCATGCTAAATTGAAATTGATAAAAGAAATTATAATAAAACATATTGTACCAATCGTTTGAGTAAATAGAAAATTGCAAGACAGTAAGTAGATACGATCCAGATGGGTGCTCGTGAATCTTCAGTGAATCCGCCTAAGAAATCTTGCTTGGAAACCTGATAGAACCCTAATAGAGCAGCTCCTGGAAAGAATAAAGTTCTCAAAAAACCTTAAGGAAAAATATCCCAAAAGTCGTCGTTAATGCAGAAACTCGACCAGCTATTTATATGAATATGTCGTGTAACGCCCGTTAACATTTGTAACGCCCGTCACAATCCATTGAAACCCATGACTGCCGTCACATATGTGACGGCCGTTTCACTTCCTTTGAAAATCATACGGGTGTAAGGAACCCGTTACAGTAACTAGCCAATCTTGATTCATAACGGCCGTCACATAACAAACGCCCGTCTCCAATCTTCGACACTTGTAACGGCCGTAACGGATATGACGCCCGTCACATTTTCTTTGAGAGGCATACGGCCGTAAGGGGCCCGTCACAGTAACTTGCCAATTTTGATTCGTAACGGTCGTCACACTTCAAACGCCCGTTACGCTATGACCTAGCTCCCTAACGCCCGTCACATATGTGACGGCCGTTACACCATCCAGAATTCGTTTTCTTCATCTTTTACTTGGTTTCCACCGAATCTTTCTCCTGAGTCTTCCATGAGTAATGAAAATCGACCAATTCATCCGCATAATCATTTTCCAACCTGAAAACACTAAACATACCTCAAAGCACCGTAAGTTGGAAATAAAACTATAAAAATGACGAATAAATGGTCCTAAATTCACTTGGGAAATGGTATAGAATATGACACATCAGAACCAACTCCAAAAGAGCAATGTTTCTATACCAAGGCTGATGAGGACACCAACTGGCTATGGCATAAAAGATTATCCCATCTTAATTTTAAAAAATATTAACAAGTTGTCTCGCAAACAACTGGTTGATGGGATACCTCAGATTTCTTTTAATAAAGAAAAGCCATGTCCAGGGTGTGAGATGGGCAAGCAGAAAAGAGCCAGTTTCAAAACTAGGCAAAATTTTAGCATCACTGAACCTCTTCATATGCTACATATGGATCTCTTTGGTCCAGTGAATGTTCAAACTAGAGCTGGAAAGAAGTACACTCTAGTTGTGGTTGATGAATTCACCAGATACTGTTGGGTGGTATTCATCAGATCCAAAAGTGATGCACCTGCTGAAATCATCTCTCTCATCAAGAGAATTGAGCTCAAGTATACTCGAAAAGTTTGTCAGTTGCGAAGTGATAATGGTACTGAATTTCAAAATAAGGTACTTGAAACATTTTGCAATGACACTGGCATCTCTTAAAACTTCTCATCAGTTCACTCTCCAGAGCAGAATGGAGTTGTGGAAAGAAAGAATCGCACACTGATAGAAGCAGCCAGAAGTATGCTATCTGAATCTGGTCTTCCCACCAGTTTTTGGGCTGAGGCAGTTGCAACTGCTTGTCACACCCAAAACCGGTCAGTCTACATCAAGAGACATAAGAAGACTGCCTATGAAGTACTCAGGAATCGTAAACCAAATATTGGATACTTTCATGTATTTGGTTGTCCAGTTTATATCTTAAACGATTCCAGTCAACTTGGAAAGTTTGATGCAAAAGCTGATGAATGGGTATTTTTAGGTTATTCAGATATTCGAAAGGCCTTTAGAGTTTATAATTATAGACTCCAAAAGGTTCATGAGACAATTCATGTCACATTCGACGAATCAACTGAAGCAATCAATAAGAGACCAAGCCTTGATATTACTCCAGTCATTCCAATCAATTTTGGTGAAACTGACCAAGTTCATCCGTCAGTTGTTTCACCAAAAGATGTTTCCAGTTACAACAAAATGGAACCAGTTAAGAAGAAGAAAAGCACCAGTGACACATCATTCTATCCCTCCATCAATTTCAACTTACCACAAGAATTGGTGATTGGATATGATGTACGTGCCACTCCAATATCAGCTCCAGTTCAAACTCCAACTTCTCCAGTTCTTCAAGAAATGTCTTTGAATGAAGAATTTCATGATGCAAATCGTGACCTCATTGACTCTGATGAGGATGTAGAAGTAGTTTGGACCGATCCTCCTCCAGATGCAGTTGCAACTGAAGAAGATCGCCAGGTGTCTTGCACTGATATTGTAGTTCACCAGCCTAGTCAATACACTAGATGGACTCGAGCCCATCCAATTGAACAAATTATGGGAATTCCAAATAGTGGGGTTCAGACTAGAAGAGCCACCAGTGAGCAATGCTTAAACGTCACCTTCTTATCACTAATTGAACCTAAGAAGATTGACGAGGCTATGGCAGACCCAAGCTGGGTGGAAGCTATGCAAGAAGAGCTCGTCCAGTTTGAAAGGAACAATGTTTGGGAGCTTGTTCCTTGTCCACCAGGGTTAAAGAAAGAACCCATTGGTACCAGATGGGTCTACGAAACAAAATGGATGAAGATGGCCATGTTGTAAGAAACAAGGCCAGATTAGTTGCCCAGGGTTATTGTCAAGCAGAAGGCATTGACTTTGATGAAACTTTTGCTCCAGTTGCAAGACTTGAAGCCATCAGAATATTTCTGGCTTATGCAGCCCATCTGCAGTTCAAAGTCTTCCAGATGGATGTCAAAAGTGCGTTCCTTAATGGAACATTGGAAGAAGAAGTATATGTTAAGCAGACTCCAGGTTTCATCGATGAGAAGCATCCTCATTGGGTTTATAGACTGAACAAAGCATTGTATGGTCTAAGACAAGCCCCAAGAGCCTGGTATGATACTCTAACTAAACATCTTCTTAAAAATGGCTTTCAAAGAGGTGCAATAGATAATACCTTATTTATCTTGAAAGAAAAAGGTAATATCTTATTGGTACAAATTTATGTTGATGACATTATATTTGGTTCAACTGATGATGCAATGTGTAAAAAGTTTTCTAAAATCATGTCATCTGAGTATGAGATGAGTTTAATGGGTGAATTAACATTTTTCTTAGGTCTTCAAATTAAGAAAACTGAAAATGGAATTTTCATAAACCAAGGAAAATATGTCAGAGATTTGTTAAGAAAATACAAATATGATTCAATCCTATCGAAAAACACACCTATTGCAGCACCATTAAATTTGGACTCTGACCCAACTGGCAAACCAGTTAACATAACTGACTATCGTGGTATGGTTGGTTCACTGATGTACTTAACTGCCAGTCGACCAGATATAATGTTTGCAACATGTTTATGTGCCAGGTTTCAGGCTAACCCTAAAGAATCACATTTGCACGCTGTAAAGCGTATCTTTAGATACCTGAAAGGGTGTCCTAATCTTGGTCTTTGGTACCCCAAAGGCTCAGGATTAGATCTAATGGGTTATTCAGATTCTGATCATGCAGGTTGTAAGATAGATATAAAATCAACAACTGGTGGTTGTCATTTCCTTGGAGGAAAACTGGTAAGTTGGACCAGCAAGAAGCAGACTTCAGTCTCTATGTCCACTGCTGAGGCAGAGTACATTTCTGCGGCCAGTTGCTGTGCCCAGATTCTCTGGATCAAGAACCAGTTACTAGATTATGGTCAAAAGTATACAAGGACCCCAATCTTTTGTGACAACACCAGTGCAATTGCTATATCTCACAACCCAGTGATGCACTCCAAGACAAAGCATATTGACATCAGGTATCATTTTATTCGTGATCATGTTATGAAAGGAGACATTGAATTACATTTCATCCCCACTGACAAACAGTTAGCTGATGTTTTTACAAAACCTCTCGATGAGAAAACCTTTAAACATCTCATCAGCGAACTGGGAATGTTAAATCCTTAAAACTAGAGATTTCTTTGTTATTGAACGCGTCAGTGACACTGATGAAGTTCTCCAGTTGAGGAGGTCCAGATAATCTTTACTCGCCAGGCTATCGAACGCCTTTGTGATACTATCCTGGCACTAATTGATTTCTGGATCATCATTTTAGGGGGAAAGACTCAAAATAATTTTCTGACTAAAATTCGTTTTTGTTTGAAAATGGCAACTAGAGAACTCTTCAGTTGGAAACTGGCACTAGACTGATCCTCCAGTGACCAGGTTCAGTCTTGTCTTGTTTTTATAACGTTAGAAATACTTGGTCAATATTTGTGACACGTGATGGTACTCGAGTGTTTTAAACCACTTGGTATTGTGATCTGACGTGTTTAAAGCTATTTTAGTACTTGACAACTGTTTGTATTGGGAAAATAAAAAGTGAGTGGGCGCGTGGGTAAGATAAGCCGTCGTAGCATTTAATGCTGACATGGTAGCATTTAATGTTGACATGGCAAATTATGATTTTATTTCAAAATTCAAACTTACTTTGTGAAAATATCTACAAAATGGATTTTGTTTAATAAAATATAATTTTGGTACTTCATTGGGATCTTGAATCCCTTATAAATACCCTTATTTACTCCGAACTCATTTACTTCCTTCTACATTCTTTCATTTACTTCCCAATCATCAAAATTGCTTCATTTCTCTCTCTGCTTCACAAATCAAGAACCCTAATTCCCAAATTTCAATTTCATTTTCCAATGGCACCTAGATCATCCGTTCAAGAGATGTAAATCTCTTGACTGTTCCATATGCTCCTTCACCAGATGTCAAACCGGCATCTGGTGCTCCTAGTAATGCTTCGGTCATCAAACTCAATCCCAATAATCCGATGGCAAGCTTACAAGGATCTCAAGGGTCCAATACCCTTATTGGTAGAATCCAAATTTTTTTGAAGGATTCTCCAATAGGACCCTCATTCTCTCTTAACCCACGCAAGTTGTTTCACAACTACTTGTGTGAGTTCTGGTACACTACCAGCTCTTTCTTCCGATTGTTCCTCCATCAGTTTCACTTTAAAGGATGGAACAATCCAGTGTACCTTGTCCGCTGACGTATTGAGGGATGCCTTACGCCTCAATTACTGGAGAGAGGGTGAATCTCCAGTCGTCTTACCCTCTAATGTTAATTTTCGCCAAGTCCTTCTTGAAATGGGACACAAGGAGTGCTTGGAGAATGGAGTGTTGAAGACGAAGGGTGCGATGACCATGAAGGGTCTTACACCTTCATGGAGGTATTTTTCATCCACCTGGTGGAGAGTATGGGTGGGAGTTCTGGTGGTCTTGACCAGATCAACTCCTCACAAGCAGAAATGGCTTACTGCTTGTGGAATGGATTGAGAGTAGACTTTGCAGACATCTTGTTTAGAAGCCTAGTTCAAAAGCTGAAGGGCACAAGGGGTGTTTGTATCCCCTTCTCAAGGTTTCTCTCTCTCTGTTTTAAACATATTATGGGAAATGAAGCATATAAAGTACAAATTCACCGTACACTAGACCAGATATGTTGAGGAATTTAGACTCTCTGGTATCTGAAGCTGGAGAGGTCGAAATTCCAGAACGAATGCAACTGGCATTCGCTTCAACTGATGCACCAATTGAAGGTGAGTCAGAAAGACAACTGGGCGGGCCTCAAAATAATGAGGGACCCTCCAGTTCATCTAATGTTGTGGTTGAGGATAGAGCAACCATAACTGAAGCAACCCCAATAACATCTATCCCTGGTGAAGATACTTCGGTATCTGATCCTCCAACAGATGCACCCATCCAGGAAACTGGGGAAGGTCATCTGGAGACTGACCCTTCTGGTTAGCCCTCAGTTACATTCATGGATCTGGACATGAATGTTAATGACGAGGAAATCCTGATAGAGTCTTCGGATTCTGAAGGAACTGAAACAGACTTGGAGATTTTTGAGGCTTCTGTACAAGCTCAAAACCCTTCATCTCCAGTCTCGCTCCCAGATGCATCAATTTCACTTTCACCATCCCAACAAAATGTGCATACTGATATATCTTTCCAAACTTATACCGCTCCTTCACCAACTGGGCAATTCTCATTTGCTCGAGAAATGCCACCCCCACCGACGCCGTTGTTCACACCTGAGCATTCTCAGCATGAACAACACATTGATTTTCCAGTCCTTTCTTCATCCACCACTCCTATTATATCTTCAACTGCTGGGATGACAACTGGGGAGACTTCTTTAAGTTTGCCTCCTCCAGTTGCTCCAGTAGTAACTGCTGCTGGTCCAGCGACACCTTCTCCTTCGTCACTGGACAGTCAAGTTGTCTCTTTACAAGCTGATCTCCAAAACCTTCTTACCAGGGTGGAGGAGATTCAAAAGACACTTGACAAAAACACCAAGTCTTTCTCCAGATACCACAAAGATCACTTGACAAATATTAAGGTGGTTGATCTGGGGATTAACAAGTTTTCATCTAATGAAGACTTGGTGTTCAACAAGTTGAATGAGTTGGTCACTGGCTGCAACAATCTGGCTGGTACTTTAAAGGAAGCCTTTGACCTTACTCAGTCCAAGGTTACAACCTCAATCTCCAATCTGCTTGGCAACACTGTAAGAACATCTGAAGTAGATTTGAGGGAGATTGAAAGGCAGGTAAAGGAATTAGTTGAAAAACCTGGCCTAAATGTGACTGACTTGGAGAGCAGTTGATGACTTCAGTTGGTCAGAAGATAGAGGATACGCTGGGTGCTAGAGAAGCACAATTGATTGAAAGGGTGATGTCTGAGATCACCAAGCTGGCCACTCCTCAGGTTGATCTGGCCCCACTCACCAGTGAGATCAACCAGTTGAGAGGCAGCATTGAAAATTTGAACACCCAGGTATCTCTACATGCTCAATCTTTAGATAAACTGACAACTGAAGTAGAGAATTTGAAGAAGAAGGATGATGAAGTAAAGGATAAGGTTGTCTCTGGTTTGGATGAAGACTCCAGGATCTTAAATGAATTAAAAACTGGTCAAGAACAGGTTACTGCAAATGTTTTGACCCAGTCAAAGGAGACCAACCATTTGTGGAGGTCTTTCAGGATGATGTGTGGAATTTTCAAGGAGTGCAAGGACATGCAAACATGGCAGCCTCTTGACCAGTTGCCATCTCACCCTTCTGAATGGGAAGCTATTAGGGCAGGTCTAGATGCTGCCAAGGGGGAAAGAAGTGCAGTCCTTCCACCAGTTGCACCTGAAAGAACTTCATCTGGAAGACAAGCTGGTATGGAAATGGTTGTAGCTGCCAGTACTGAAGCTGGTGAGCAAACTGGTGATATGGGTGATAGGGGGAATGTGTTGGATAAGGGAAAAGGTTTAGCTGTTGATGCATCTGCCCAGCCGGCCACTGATGTGCCAATGCTAGAAACTGGCAATGCTGATATACTTCCTCCAGTTTCAGATAGTGATAGCAGAAGACTGGCTAGACTTGGCAATGATATTAAAGAAAGAAAGAAGATGAAACAAAGAAACCAAGTTGAAGCCAGGGCACATCTTGCTCAGATCAAACTGCTTGATATGAGTGATGCCAATCTTTTGGGTATCACTAAGGAGGAGTATGCCAGAATTAAAAATGATCCCAGGATAGTTGACCAGTTGAAAGAAATGCTGGATGTTGAACTGGACAGACACTATCCTGAGGATGAAGCTGAATTTGATGCCAGAAGATTAAACATATCAGTGGAGAAGGCTAAGGAGAATAGGGCCAGTGGGATTCTTAAAAGAATTGCAAATGTTAAGAAGGTTGTGAAGAAGGTATTGAATCCACCAAGAAGGATTCCTCAACCAAGAAGACCACTGACAAGAGATGCCGACCTTAGCACATTTGTTGAACCAACTGGCGAGGTATCCAATGAAGACATCAAGTCCGCTGTACTGGCTGCTGGTGCTGGGAGTATAAAAATAACAAATGAATCTGAAGCAAGAAGCTATTACTCCCAGATCATGTCAACCAGAAGACATAGTGGTACTATCAATGGTGTCAATGTAACAATCAAGCCAGGAACCAAAGTCTTTCACGTTGAAGTTAGTTATACCAGAGGGCCACTGGTTAAAACTGACAATCCTGGTGCAATGCAGTATGGGTTCAGTGAATGGGTGGAAATGGTGAATGTGTTGGATGCAAAGGCACAAAAGAATAGGTTTGAGAAAGCATGGGTGAACTTCCTAAGGGGCAAGATTCAACATAAAGAAAATTGGAGCAAAAGCTGAATATTGACCCTGAAGACTCACAACCTATTTCTTCAGTGACCAAGAGAAGAAGAACTGGCGAAGGGCTATCTCATTAAGTTCTTTCTTTTCAATTATCTACTTGTATTTTGTTTTACATTCTGTAACTTGTATAAATTTCATTTCCTTGTATAAATGAAGTTACCAGTTTGTAACCACAAGGTAGATAATAGATTAAAATCTAACAAACCTAAAAGAAAAATCTAAGGCATTTATTGATCTATAAAAATGCCTTGGAAAACTTAGATAGATTTAAATCGAACAAGTCTCTTCAGTTCACACTTGTATAGATACAAGAACTTGAAAAAGACTTGGCAATATTTCTAGACAAATAGGGGGAATTTGTTAGGACCAGTTCACCTGGTAAACTGGCCAGTCTCCAGTTGCACCTGGAGACCCAGTGAAACTGTCCAGTGAAACTGGAGACCTAGATGATTTGTCGAGAAATATATTGAAGTCCAGTTGCACTGTACAGTCAACGCAACTGAAGACTTCCTCCAGTTGAGAACTGACCAGTTGAAGAATAATTCCAGTTGAAGTCGAAGACAACAAATGGAAGATAGAGAATGGCAATGGCAGCGAAGCCCAGTTGACATTCTAGTCAGTTACAAACTGGAGACCATCAGTGGAAAGCCCTTACAAGCTTTACACTGATTACGAGGAATTGACTTTTATGCTTTATGTACCTTTACCCGGATAATAAGATTTATCTTATTATTTAATTACTAAAAGGTACATAAAGGTGGTTGATTAAAGTTGCTTTATCATGCGACTTTACACTGCATTTTAAGGAATTAAATGTTATTCCTTAAATGCTCTCAACCACATTTGTACGGCCAAAGTTAACATCCCAATGTTAACTTTGCCTATAAATACAAGTAATTGCACAACAAGAATATCAAGTGAAATCACATAGTGAAAACACTTCACACTTTGCAAACCTGCAATATTCTTGGTGAACTTGTGCAATCTTCTCTCAATCACTAAAAGGAACATTTCACAACTTTAAGTGTTTCGATTGTCTTGAGAAATTCCGAGTGTAGATCAATTGTATTTCATAGGTCGTTAGGATATTTACATTCTTGTATTATCTTGGTTCCGCAACAACCTTGTAATTTGTTTAACATCAATAAATAAATTACACATTGAAAATTACATATTGTCTCATCAAGTTATCTTACAAGTATTTTGTATTATTGCATTGTTCTTTACTTATTGTCATTTAAATAAGTAATCTATCTAGAACTTGGTATATACTCACTGCAACTGGTCGTCTCCAGTTCAGTGCATATATTGCAAAGTAACTCCACCATCGACATAGAGGTGTCTTCAGGTAGTGCCATCTATTGAGTTGGGACTTACAATAAACATACAGATCAAAGGACAAAACTCGTTGTTAAAAAAGAATCAAAAGACCTACAAAAGTACAAAATGATGCACCATAATATATATGTCCCAAATTTGGTCTCACCAGTCACACCTTTTGATGTGTAGCACATTTTTTGTCATTTGATCACTCATTAGGGGCAAAGGTGTAGGGCTACAAATTGGCTCTTTGACAAGTTTTGGCAAATTTTAAGCCAATAGGAAGCTTACACATATAAATGCCAATTTTTGCCAAATACTTGTCAAATTGCATGCTATAGTGCCAATTTTTGCCAATTTGAGAAATTTACGAAACAAACCCTAAACTTTTATTAAACTTAAAAAACACAATACAACTAAATAAACATTACATTTATTTAAAACATAAAACACACAAATACTTATAAATAAATAAAAAGATTACTAAACATCGATATCTAGATCTCCCACGTGCTCCGTAATATCACGACGTAACATGTAATGCGTCTCTTCGTTACGTAAGTGATAGAGAAAATTAGGGTCGGTAACACGAAGATCGTTTGGAGGATCCCTGATGTACACCGGTGATATCGCGTTGCCGTCGTCCTTGAGGATCATGTTATGTAAAATAACACATGCATACATCGTGTTAACGATCTTTTCTTTGTTCCACATCTGTGCCGGTCGTTCGATGATAGCCCACTTGTTCTTCAGAAGCCCGAATGCTCGCTCAACGTCTTTTCTCGCGGACTCTTGGAGTTTCTTCATTACCTTCTCTTTATGAGCGACCGGGTATGCATACGCCTTCACAAAACAAGACCAAGGTGGGTAAATACCATCCCCTAAATAGTATCATCTGTTGTAACGGCGACCGTTTACGGTAAACCCGTACTCAGGAGACTTCCCATTCACTTCGGGAATAAACAATGGCGATTGCTTCAACACATCGATGTCATTGTTTGACCCTGCAACACCGAAATACGCATGCCAAAACCATAAATCATATGAAGCAACAACCTCAAGTATGATAGTCGGGCGTTCATGATCGCCCCTGTGGTATTGCCCACGCAAACTATGTGGGCAATTTCTCCAAGTCCAGTGGGTACAGTCGATGCTACCGATCATGCCAGGAAAAAGATGTATAGCTTAATGCGCCTCATATAAACGCGCAACATCGTGGCTAGTCGGAGAACGCAAATACTCTTCACCATAAAGATGCTTTATGGCGATGCAAAAGTTGTCAAGACACTCACGTGCAGTTCTAGTAGAGAACGTCAACCCCTCATCATAGTTATCGGCGAGGTTGTCGTACGCTAGTTGCCGTAGCGCGCACGTGCACTTTTGAATTGCCGAGAACCCTCTAATACCCGCCGCATTCACTGAAGCCCGAAACCATGGAAATGATGCAGTGATATCTTCTACGATTTTCAGAAACAACCGCTTCGACATACGATATCTCTGACGGAAAACATCGTCCTCAAACATCGGCTCATCTACAAAGTACATGGACATCAATCTCTCATGAGCCGTGTGCCGATCTCTCCAAATAAATCTTCGTGTGTTTGCTTCTAAGGTTGCAAGAGCAACATAAGCCAAAAACTCAAAGTCGCCAGAAGACGACGACGAGAAATTGGAAATTCCGAATTCAGGGATTATTGCTTCGGGTAGTTGTTCGTCGTCAGACATTTTGCCTTAATGAAATTTGATAATATGTGATAGTATGTTTGGTGTTTGATAGTATGTGATAGTATGGTTGTTTGATAATATGTGATAATATGTGTATGTATATATAGAAGTTGGAAAAAAGAATAAGAAAAAAAAAATTCACAGCTGCTCCCAGCGTTCACTTTTCACTAGAAAACCAAAAAAAAGGTCACCAAAGACGCTCCCAACGTTCACTAGCATCGGCCAAAACTAGCCGATTTAACTTGCCAAAACTTGCCGATTAAACTTGCCAAAACTAGCCGATGCATATGCTATAGGCTTGCCAAAGAGCCGATGCTAGCCGATGCTTTTTTTGCCGATAAAAGTTGCCGACTACACCCTTGCCCCTTAGGTTCTGTCTACATGTCGTAATGTTACGACAAACAGTTTGAAGTAGAAGTTTACCGAATTCATCATTAATCACTTTAATTAATATGTTCTGTACGTAGTACGATGCTTCCAAGTTCCAACCTTGAGCCAAGTTGTGTGGAGGTTTTCGTCTTCCAATTGGTTTCCTTTAATTTGCATTGATTGTACGTCTCAAGTATCAATCATCACCCAAGTTTTTATTTTGTGACAAAGTTTCATGCTTTACACATTGGCACTTTGTGTAAACAATGGCTAAATCGTGAATAGTGATTTATGTGTGAGAGAGAGAGAGTTAGAGAGAGAATGGGAGAAAGGGAAATTCTATTTTCAAAGGTTAATTACAAATGAGAGGTGAGGGGGTTTATATAGGCTTGGCATTTGCATTAAACCCCCTCCCTAATTACAAACTAGTCCTTGTCTAATTACATTAACAACCTTACACATAAACAAGATTAGACACAAGGACAATTCTATTTACATTGATACAAACAAGCACTAACTATAATTTAAAGCTAACAATCTCCCCCTTTAGTGCTGTTTGTGAATGGTCACTTTCTTGATCTCTTTCTCTTTCTCTGTCTCTGATTCCTTTTCTTTGTGGATGATTCAGGTTTATCAGGTTGAACTGATTGAGATTTGAATGCTCGCTTTCTGTACTTGTGGTAATTCTCCTTCCAGAACTTCTTTGGAACAAAATGGTATTTTGGATCTTCAGGGCGATTAGGTGGTTCAATGATGTTATCGGCAAAATCAACTGGAGGCATGTTATGGGGACCTTGTTCATTGTTAGGAGAATATCTGACCCAAGTACCTTCTGGTACATGAATTACTCCTTTTCTTTCTTTTGGAATCCTAGCCTCAATAATCTGTCTTGATCTATCTCTGTGATCCAATCTTGCCTTGATCCTTTTAATCACTTTCATCAACCTCTTCTTTTCCTTTACTAACTCTTCGAACTCAGCAAGACTTTCAAAAACAGCCAAACATTGCATCAGTGTGCCATCAGAATACTTGGAGAGTTCGTCTAGTCTTATAAAAATCTTATGCCCTTGATCACTTTCAAATACAAACCCTCGAGGATTATCAAATACAGCTCCAGTGTTAAAGTTCTCGAGGTTGATTCCTTGAATTCTTTGATTAGGAAAGGTGAGGTTCACTTTCTTTCTTTTCTTTTCCACCGCCAATTGGAAGTCTTTTTGAGTTTGACTCAAAACAAGACTATCCAAATATCTCTTAACAACATAGTAGGCTTCATGATTCTCTGGATCAGGCTGAATAAGTTCTGCTAGCAAAGTGATGGAGGAGGAAAATGAGATCATCAGCAGACAGCAGATTGAACCTGGCTTCTCCAAACATATACCGACGGTTATCATCACGTCTTACTATTAACCAGATCAAGCCAGGGGGTCTTGCAAACCCGGGATTACGCCATTCTTTGAAGTGAATGCTGACAACCTCTACAATCTTCAATTTGAACTGATTCTTCCACACTTTGTTAGCTTTATGGCTTTTGGCTTCTACGAGATCCTTTAAGTATTTTGCCCTTTGGTGATCAACATCATAAGCTCTCCTTGCCCGTAATTCATCTACATCAATTTTTACCAACTCTTGTTCCTTTGAGAAGATCTCATAAGCTTTTTCTTCAAGGAATTTAGTGGATTTGAAGAGTCTGGTTGGTATTCTGAGATAATCAATCTTTCTTTCAACATTCTTTCTGAAACCACCATCATTTATTCGAACAATAGGAGCTCTGGTGATATTTTGGAGATGAGGGTTGTTAAGGTGGTGGATTAGGTTATGAAGGTTCATTTGGTTGAGGGCAGGGTTTGGTTGAGGAATAGATTGGTAGGTATCAAAGCCTGGGGGAACATCATCATCATCAGAGGAGTCATTATCATCTCTTGGATCATTATCTCTAGGATCATACTCAGGGAACTCTGTTTCACCAAAATCTTCGCCAATAATCAAGGGATCACGAAGTAATCCTTGAAAGTGCGCATCATCACGAAAATCTGAGCCAATAATAACATCAGTAGCAGCACTGGCTCGAACCAAAGATTCATCAATACGAACTACTTCGGTGTGCCCACTATCATCAATACCAACATTATCAACCACGTGCTCTACAATATCAACATCTTGAGGAGGATCTTTTGATTGTGCATCATCACCAACATCTGTGTCCTCTATAACCTCAGTAGCAGCACTGGCTCTTACATTAGCAACGTCTTCATCTATATTCTCCCCCTCGTGTTGATCTTGATCATCAGGATCATCACGTCTTTGTAGAACAACGGCCTGCCTGCAAGTTGCCTCAAGTTCAACAATTCTTTTCTGAGCCGCTTCAAGTGCTGCTTCGGCAACAAACTTATCTTGATCGGCTTGCTGCTTTAAAAGATTTATCCTGTTTTGGTGATCATAGCGAGCTTGGAGGGTTGCAAGAATAGCCTTGTCAAATGAATCGGTTTGATCATCGAGAGAGATGAGATGGGCATATAAATCATTATAAATTTCCGCCAGGCGAGTATGTCTAGGAGAAGGAGCATGTGCGGATCCAGACTTAGAATTTTTATCAGAAGATGATGATGACGAAGATGAGTGAGAAGGTGACGGTGAGTTATGAGGGATGATTTGTGGAGGTTGAGGTTGGGTTCTTTTAGTGTGGAGAAGACCTGCAGCGTCAAGGGCGATGATGTTGGCACGCTCTTCTAGATCATATGGAATGTTTAAGCGTTCAGCGGCTGCAGGAGGACTATCAGACTTATCACTGTCAGATGGTTCAGGAGCGGCAATGGCTTTTCCTTTATCTTTTTGGAGCGCTTCGGTTGGCGGCGGTTCAGTGGAAGAAGAAGGAATGACCGACGTAGATGTCATTGTCGCAACTGTAGGCTCTGAAAGGTTTACAGTACGGCCTGAAGGTTGTGAACCAACAGGGCTTCCCAGTGATTTATGTAGCAAAAGCTCTACATTGGTTGTTGCAGAACGAATTGGCTTTGCGCGAACGCACAGCACAATGTTCTGGTAGGTGGGACTTCCGGGATCCTCTGGATTGCCCGTTGAACTGGAAGATGGGCTAGGAGGAAGCCAGACGAGCCTAACCTCCTCAAAGCTTCTCTCCTCAGCTCCTGTATACAGTGCTTGTTTGATGATGGCACCGACAGGTATTCCATACGGTCCTGGAAAAGGTTCACGAACCAATTCTCTGTATGTTCTGGCAACGTCCAAAGGACGTGCGTGCTCTTGATCCAGTGACCTAATTGGCGATCTAGACTCAATTGTGTTATCAAGAAAAGTCGGGAGAGAGGCAAGAGTCTCCGCAGTTTCAATATCGGCTTCCTCCGAGTGAGAAATCGATAGTGGATGTGGCTGGTGCCTGTGCAATGATGCGTCTGAATCCTGTGGAGAGGATCCAGAGCGGCGAGGAGGTGAAATATGCGAGGGTGGGGAGTCCTCGGCTTCTATCCTAAGGTCGTCATCCCAGCGAATAAGTGGTTCAACTATCGGAGGGCCAACGTTTTCTTTATGCCCTTTACCTAGCCCGGACCGCTCATTCTCTCCAATTTGTTTTTCAACCCCTCCCTCCAATCCACCTTGTCTCTCCGGAGATTCTAAGGTAACCTCTTCCTCAATCGGTGGAAGAGTTTTTGAATATTTGAATCTGACTTTGCGAATTTTCTTGGATTTATGCTGAGATGAAGAAGATGAATGAGATTCGGATGAAGATGAAGTGAAAGGAGAAGGAATTTCAAAGGATTGATCATGAGGAGGTGATGGTTCATCACGAAGAAGTGTTTTTGATTTTGTTTTGGATTTGGATTTTGTTTTTTGTTTCTTTTTCGGTGGAGCGGAAGTTGATGATGATTGAACAGATGAACTTGGTGCCTCTTCTCCTACTAACCCCTCTTTTCTTTTCCTAGACCTATTACCCTCACTAGGCGACCTATGCGAGGGAGCGGTAGGCGGCTCTCGGCGTTGAGCAGCCATACCCCCTCCTAAAAACACTCTGTAATTCATGAGGTCACTATCCTCATGGGGCACCAAGCGAATAAGCGAAGCAGGAATAGGCATAAAAGGAATATTTTCAACCCCAGAGTTTCCATAAATAGTTTGATAGCGAGGAAAGCGAATACGGTGGGAGGCAGGAAAACGTTGGATGTTGTCATGAGAGTTAAGTGTCCCCTGAAGAATGACTGTCAGGAAACGGATGAAAGGGATATACTTCTTTGTTGCATTATACTTCCCTTTGACATTCTGTCTAAGATGATCCCAAGCAACTGCAGCAAAGTCGATATGAACATCGTATGCGATAGCAAACAAGTATGTCAATGTTTGGGATGTGATCGCCTCTTGTCCTTTTCTTGAAGGCGATAAACAGTAATTGATGATCGAGCAAAGCGGATACCACAATCGATGAAGATTTTTCTTCTTGAATGCACCTATTGAGTTGAGAGGACCATTATATCCCAGTTCTCTGACTCGTTCAAGCATCTCACGGATTGGAGGTGGATCAATAAATTCTGTGGCTCCCGCGCGAGAGTTTGCTGTGGGAAAACCAATTACTCTTCGGAAGTCTTCAAGCGAAAATGTGAACGCTTGAGTTGATCCATCAGTTGTTAGGAGCTCAAATTGAAAGTAAGGAGTGCTCGATCTTCCTCTTGGTGAAATATACTCGATGGTTCGCCACATTTGAAATAGCAGTTCTTCTTCTATACCCGGAGCAGTTACAGTCAAGACATGATATAGAGGGTGGTATGTGAGCATAACCGGTATTATCCCATGATGACATGAAAAGGGTATAATTAACTGGTAGTTGTTAGGCATATTTTCTGTAGCACCATCTTTGAGGAAATTCATTCTGCGGTTAAGAAGAAGACGAATGGGAAACATTGTTTCCAAGGTTAATTTACTCAAAAAGATTTAATCGTACACTGTTTTTCACAGAAGATGCGAAGGCAGTACAACAAGGCGTTCGATACCTTGCTTCTTGGGGAAAACCAATGTAAGATTGAAAAGAATTTTAAGAAATTAATGATACATGAAACAGGTTCTATTACTCAGTTTCCAAAGGACAAACAAAGGTAGTACATCAAGGCGTTCGATACCTTGCATCCTAAGTAAACTGAGAGATAGATTTTGGAAAAGCTAAGCACAATTTTACAGAAATATAGGGACAAATGTTTGTGGAGTCTGACAGATCAATGAACATGGAATTTTGTTCAAGAAAGAGTATTTGACTCACAGAGTTGGTATAAGAAAAGTTTCATGAAAGATTAACCCTGAAAGAAAATGAGATTTTGATGGTTGATCAAATATGAAAAATTTCTTAAAAAGATTGAAAACCGGTTTTAGAAAAGATTTTCAGGAAAATGTGAAGTAAAACCGGTTTTCAGAGAATGGTATGAGAAAACCGGTTTTCAGAAAATGTTTTGAAAAACCGGGTTTCAGAAAAAGTTATGAAAAACCGGGTTTCAGAAAAAGTTATGAAAAACCGGTTTTCAGAAAAAGTTATGTAAAACCGGGTTTCAGAAAAAGTTATGAAAAACCGGTTTTCAGAAAAAGTTATGTAAAACCGGGTTTTCATATTGAAAAATGAATTTTAGTTGAAATACCGGTATTCAAGTGGAAAACCGGTATTTAGTGAAGAAATTACCTTTTATAATACAGATTATTTAAAAGATAACAGAAACCGGTTTTCGAAAACCGGTATTAACAAAGCATCAAGATACTTGGATTAATTCCAAGTATCGATGCACTTGTTTGGAACAGGCAATCACAATATCAAGCAATCATAGACAAGAAATTCATGCATTCATATTTATTCAAGCAAGTAAAGTAATTAAAGCATGTACGAACATTATCAAATCGAAGCATATACATCTAAATGAAGTATTATGAAATGACAATATCGAAAAAGAGATTATACCTGCTATAATGAATGACAAGTAATGAAAAACAAATCAAAAACACGAATAAATCACCCCTGGAAAGATAAGCACAAAGTATACTGTTAAGGAATAAAAACCGGTTTTAGTAAAGAAAATACTAAAAGCCGGTTTTAGACAAGAAACATGAAAACCGGAAATATTGAATAAATAAATGAAAACCGGAAATAGAGAATAATATACCTGAAATCCGGTAATGAAGATTTGAAGAACTAAATCCGGTATTCAAAATATGGATTAAGAAATTATTATGTAAAACCGGTTTTCGTTTTGGAGAAAGTTTTGAAAAAAGGAAAGCCGGTAGGAAAGCCGGATTTGATTGAAAGAAAACCGGTAATAGAGAAGATTTAAAAATACTTAGAAAAATTTAGAAGGAAGTCAAAAGGAGGTCAGAGCCGGCTATAAATAGTGGTCAGACCCGGGTATGACTTCCGGTTTTCGGGTCAAACCGGGTCAAACCCGGGTTTTTTTTTTTTTTTTTTTTTGGGAAAGTTTAAGGGAAAAGGTTTTAAGGACATAGAAAAAGTTAAGCAAGAAATGAGAATTTCACAAAGGACATACAATGAGTAAAGATATATACAAACTCCCCCTAGGAACATGCAGACTCAGATAAATTCTACAAACTCCCCCTAAAATCATGCATATCAGATAAATTCTACAAACTCCCCCTAGGAACATGCAGACTCAGATAAATTCTACAAACTCCCCCTAAAATCATGCATTCTACCCTTGTTCTCCCCCTCAAACATTGCATGTAAGAGCACACAAGCACACATCAATGGTTTGACCAGGAAAATAAACACAGAATACATGGCAAGGAAGCATTTATGTTTGTAGATCAAGCATACCCAACTTGGTTTTCAAGAAATTGAACCTTTGTTCATCCAAAGGTTTTGTGAAGAGGTCTGCAAGTTGGTAGTCAGTTGGGACAAAGTAAAGTTCAATATTACCTTTCTCAACATGATCTTTGATGAAGTGATACCTTACATCAATATGCTTTGTTTTAGAATGCTGAACAGGATTGCAAGAGATTGCAATGGCACTTTTGGAGTCACAATAGATGGGTATTCTGTCATACTGGAACCCATAGTCAGAGAGTTGAGTCTTCATCCACAGAACTTGAGAGCAACAACTAGCAGCTGCTACATACTCAGCTTCAGCAGTGGATGTGGAAACACAATTTTGTTTCTTTGAAGACCAACCAACCAACTTGTCTCCAAGAAACTGCACACTACCTGAAGTACTTTTGCGATCCAACTTACACCCTGCATGGTCAGCATCTGAGTAGGCGGTTAGTTCGAAACCGGTATCTTTCGGATACCATAAACCAAGGTTCATAGTTCCCTTAAGATACCGAAAAATACGCTTAACCGATTGAGCATGACTCTCCATAGGGTTTGCCTGAAATCTAGCGCACATGAATGTAGCAAACATAATGTCCGGTCGACTGGCAGTTAAGTACATGAGGGATCCTATCATACTGCGATAAAGTTTTTGATTGTAAGGTTTGCCATTAAGGTCAACATTAATTTTAGTTCGAGATTCCATGGGAGTACCAATTGGTTGACAATTAAACATATCAAACTTTTTCAACATGTCAGAGATGTATTTATTTTGGCAGATAAAAATACCATTTGACATTTGTTTGACTTGAAGACCAAGGAAAAAGTTTAATTCTCCCATCATACTCATTTCAAAATGTTTGACCATTAATGCAGAAAAGTTTTTGCAGTACTTAGGATTTGTGGACCCGAAAATTATGTCATCTACATAAATTTGGATTAAAAGAATGTCACTACCTTGACGTTTGATGAACAAAGTAGTATCGATTGTACCTTTACTGAATCCAGATTGTAATAGATAGGCAGACAGAGCATCATACCAAGCTCGAGGAGCTTGTTTGAGGCCATATAAAGCCTTGTCTAACCTGTAAACATGATTTGGACGCTTAGGATCCACAAAGCCCTCGGGTTGACCAACATAGACTTCTTCTTTCAGGACTCCATTTAGAAAAGCAGACTTGACATCCATTTGATAAACCGTGAAGTTTTTGAATGCTGCATAAGCCAGGAAGATTCGAATGGCTTCAATGCGGGCAACAGGAGCAAACGTCTCATCATAATCAACACCATCTTGCTGAGAAAAACCTTTGGCAACCAATCTAGCCTTGTTTCGAACAACAACTCCATTCTCATCTTTCTTGTTTTTGAATATCCACTTTGTCTTGATTGGTTCTTTATGAGTGTAGGGATTAGGAACAAGTTTCCATACTTCAAGGCGCTCAAACTGAGATAGCTCTTCTTGCATGGCTTTTACCCAATCCGGATCATGAAGAGTCTCATTGACATTACTGGGTTCAACCATGCTCAAGAAGTTGACGAATAAACATTCATTTGCAGAGGCAGCACGTGTAGTTGGGCCAGCGTTTGGATCCCCAATAATTTGAGTGGGAGGATGAGGAAGCATGGAGCGAGACCATTTCCTTGAATGAGGAAGTGGATCAGCAGGTTCATTATTTTCATTAGGATTGATAAAGCCTGGAGAATGTTGTTCAGCGACTTGCTCAAAGCTTGGTTCAATTGGTAGGACAAATTCTTCTTCATCAGAGTCAGCATCAGTTGATTGATTGATCCTGGAGAGTATTGCTGAGCAGGCACTAATGTAGAATCCTGTGGTGCTGAAGACAAGTTAGAAGAGTCAGGGGAAGATACATTTGTAGACGAAGAATTGACCGAAGGTGGAGAAGATGATTCATTAGAAGAGGTGGCAGGAGATGAACTTTGTTGATCAGCAGATGAGCTCTCAGGTTGAGATGGATTGGAAAACGATTATTCAGGTGAATCCAAGGGTTGGACCAAAGTAGGAGGACGATCATGATAAAATTCTTCAAACAAAATGTCTAACTCCTTAGAGGTTGGTTTGGAGAAAATCTGTTTATCAGAAGTTATGTTCTGTGTAGCGGAAGCTTGTGGACATTGAAGATCGGGTCTTGAACCGTGTTGTTCAAGAACCATTCCAGAGAGTTCATCAAATTTAACATTCATACTCTCTACAATTTGTTTGGTTCTACGGTTATAGACACGATAAGCAATGGATTCTCTTGAATAACCAACAAAATAACCCTCGTCACCTTTTGGTTCAAATTTTCCAAGATTATCTCTATCATTCAAGACATAACAGACGCACCCAAATATATGGAAATAGTTCACATTTGGTCTTCGCTTGTTGATGACTTCATAAGGAGTAATGTCAAACCTCTTGTTGATTATAGATCTGTTTTGAGTAAAGCAGGCAGTTGCAATGGCTTCAGCCCATAGATTTGGTGGTAATCTAGAATGAGCAAGCATAGTACGAGCAGCTTCAACAAGAGTTCGATTTCTTCTTTCAACGACTCCATTTTGTTGAGGTGTTCGTGCAGCTGAAAATTGATGAGTGATACCGATGGAAGAGAAGTATGATCCAAGAGTAGCGTTCTTAAATTCGGTACCATTATCAGAATGTACAATCCGAACAGAGGTTTGAAGATTTACTTGTATCCTTTTGATGAAGTCAATGATCACTTGAGGAGCCTCACTATTTTCCCGAAGAAAATAGACCCAAGTATAGCGAGAGTAATCATCAACAATGACAAGAATGTATCGTTTAGCATGAATGCTTTGGACACGCATAGGGCCACACAAATCCATGTGAAGGAGATGAAGAGGAGCATCAGTGCTTAGATGCTTCTTTGGTCTATGGGATGCTCTCTTGAGTTTTCCAATTGAACATGCAGAACAAACATGGTTGGTGTCATACTTGAAATCAGGAAGGCCATCGACGAGTTGTTTATCAACTAGGGTATTAATTGTATGGAAATTAAGATGAGAGAGACGACGATGCCATAGCCAAGATTGCTGAGCTGAAGCTTTAGATAGAAGACAAATATTTGAAGATGGAGTTGGAATATTGTTGAGATCAATGGTGAACAAGTTGTTATCTCGTGACCCAGTAAGAATGTCGACACCATCTTCGGTTTGAACTTTACATTCATATCTTCTAAAGAGGACTTGCAGATCATTGTCACAAAATTATCCAACACTGAAAAGATTATGGCCCAAACCCTTAACATATGACACACGTTTTTTGGTGATGCCATTTTGAACAATATCTCCATAGCCAAGAATGGGAGCAAGATGATCATTTCCAAATCTAACCGTTCCCATGAAACGTTCAACAAAGTTCTGAAGCAAGGATTTATCACCAGTCATGTGTCTAGAGCATCCGGAATCGACATACCAGACACAGATGAGAAATTCCTGTAAAATCAGGAAGTAAGGTTTTAGGTACCCACTTAGACTGGGTCCATGAAAGGTTAGGGATTCATCATGCAATCACATTTATTAGAATAACACGTAAAGAAAAAGGGAAAAACGAACGAAGACATAAGATAAACATCAACATTAAACAGACAACCAAACAAACACACAATCCAACATGGAATCTTATATTGAAAGCAAGTAAACACACAAACATAGTTCAAAAGTAACGGTACGAATTACAGAACAAAACAGTTATTACAAAGTTTGAGAACAAGAAGGACTAGTCCTAGAAGCATTCGATCTATCTAGAGCATTAGGTCTACGAACTATCCATTCTTGTTTTACAGATGTAGCATTTCCAGCAAGCTTGACTGTCCTAGTAGCATGAAAGTATCTATCCTTAGGAAGCCATTTACTTTGACAATTTAAGCACATGTAACCTGAAACATGAACATTTTTAGAGTTAGTGGATGACTGTTTGTGGATGTTCTTGGCAGGTTTCTTCTTGCTGGTCTCTTTGGCATGTGGTGCTTGCTTTTTGTAAGTGGGTGAAAACCAACCATACTGATCTTGATATCTAACTATTCCTACAGCATCATCTCTAAATATCTTTAGGACGTTCTTAGGTGTAACTGTAGATTGCTTAGGAGAGCTAGAATACCTGTGATATCTAGGTTGTGCAGAAGCATGATTACCACGAGTATGATGTTTCATCTTATTGAGTTTGGGTTTTGGGGTAGGAGTCTTCGGTGCTGTAGAAGTTTTGGGTACTTGATTGGTCTTTGGTCTTTGAAACTTCTCATGGAATATGGTGTGATTCGTAGAGTGTGATTTTGAAATCCTTTTTAATGAGAATTCAACCTTTTCTTTCTTTGGAACAAATTGTTTTTCAAAATCAGGATCATACGAATGATCTTCTTCTAAAAAGTTATTTAGATTAGGAAGATTTGAAAAATTCATTTTGGCATATTTGACTTTAGGTTTGGATTCCAAAATCACACTTGGGACATTTGGGTTTTTGGGACAAGGACTTTCATTGGATGGGATTGACACATTGGTTTCATTTGACAACTTTGAGTGACTTAATTCACTGAATTTGACCGGACAATGACTTCCCTTGAGTAAATTTGAAGCTTTTTCAATCTTATTATCTGCGAAAGCTTGAAGAACAATATTTTTGTACGCCACTTCCATCTTAATTTTATTAAGTTCAGCGAGTACTTTCAATCTTTGTTCTCTTTCGTTTTCAAACTTTTTAGACAAAGTATCAAAATCATTCAAGTAAGTTTGGGTTTCCTCAGAAAACTTGAAAGGTTCAGTATCAAAAATGTTTGGAAAGAAATGATCTTTTTCAATTTCGTGTTCACAATTTGTTTGAGCAGAAACATGAACATTTTCAAAAATTTCCTTATTGAGACACCGTTCCTTTTCTAAATCAAGTTTTAATGCAGTAATCTCATCCAAGTAAATCTGGGGGTCAATTGGGTTCTCATCGGTGGGAATGTCAAGGTCTGTTTGGATTGAAACATTATATGTCTTAACAGAATCCCATTCAGTTTGTACAGCAGCATCAACAAGATCACATGCAGAAATATAGGAAAGAGAAGATGAAGACATGATATCTTCACATGCAGAGCAATTAGGTTCAGCACAATCATAAACAACACCAAATGGTGTGGTGGGGACAACTGGCATAACTTTGGGACAGTGATTTTGAGGCATCAGATTATCTAGCAAAATTTGTTGTTCATTAAGTGTTCTTTTTAGATCTGCAATTTGCTTTTCCAAAACACTTTGTGGAATGTATGGTCTACCAGAAGCAGGTTTTGGAACAGAACTTTCTTCTACTTGTTTAGACTCATTAGAAATAACCACAAGGTGTTGGTCACTTGAGTTTTCATCAAGTTCAACAATAGTAACAGAGTGAGTTTTTCTTTTAGGAACAAGTGGAAGATTAAAAAGATCATTTGACTCATTAATTTGATCATAATTGCATTGAATAACACATTTTGCTAGATAATAATCTGTCTCAATATCACCATAACTTGGTCTCACAAATTGGGTGGTCATGCCATACCGCATTAAATTGGCGTCATACAGAGATGGGACTTCCTGTTGTGCTTTGAGCAAATTCTTTGGATTCTCAAAACCTAACCCTTGAGTCAACCCATATTCAAAAACTTTAGGCTTGTTTAAAAAGATTTGTTTATTAGATCGATCGATCCTGTAAACCTTTTCTTGATAAAATTTGATTTCTTCCTTGAGTTGATCAATTTTCTTATCAAGTTGTTGATTATTTGAATCTTTTATGTAGCAAGCATAGTTTAAATCAGAAATTTTGTTTTCTAATTCTTTCAAAGCCGGGTTGGACTCTTTTAACTTAAGTTTCAAGGACTCAATATCTTCAGCCAAAGCATTTGCTCGAAGCGTTTCATTGGTCTTTGCAATTTGCACCTCTTTGATGGTCTTGGTTAATTCAAAAACTTTGGTTTCAAGTTCTTGATTTGCAAGTTGCAACACAGAAGAAGGGGTAAAGGAAACAGAAGTCTGATTAGCTGTCAATTCATCAAAATCTTTTTGAAGTTTTTCATGTATGGTTTGAAAATCAATCAAAAGTTTTTCTTTCTCTTGTAAAGATTCAATTAAGTTAGAAACCTCAGTTTTCAAAGATTTATTTGTTTCGACAGCTTTATTCATGTATTCATTGAGTTCACGTTTAGGAATAGAACAAACCTCATCATCTTCAGATTCAGAACTGATACCACCTTCATCAAGTTCCTTGGAACGCTTAATCTTCGTCATGAAACAAACATTTGCAGCAAGCTCTTCTGTCTCTTCATCAGAAAGGTGCAACCATTCGTCGTTTTCAGCAAGAAGAGCAATACCACTTTCTTGTTGTTTCACAAGCAAGAGCTTGTTCTGGTAGTAGGTGGAATTCTTCTGACGAGGTTTGGTGCAGTGGATAGCAAAGTGACCAGAAAGACCACAGTTGTAACATTTCTTTTCTTCGGTCTTCTTCTCAAGAACCCTCTTCTCAAACTTCTTTGGAGCTTCATGCTTCCTTTCACCACCAGCATTGTTGTAGTGATTGTCAAATTTTGGAGCTTGTGAGTTCTTGACATAGGAAGACACTGATGAAGTGCGAAGTTGATTGTTGGTTGGTTTCTTTGTGAAGAATTTTTTCTTGAAGGCTCTTGTGAAGTAGGCTAAGTCTTTGTACATTTCTTTTCTTCGGTCTTCTTCTCAAGAACCCTCTTCTCAAACTTCTTTGGAGCTTCATGCTTCCTTTCACCACCAGCATTGTTGTAGTGATTGTCAAATTTTGGAGCTTGTGAGTTCTTGACATAGGAAGACACTGATGAAGTGCGAAGTTGATTGTTGGTTGGTTTCTTTGTGAAGAATTTTTTCTTGAAGGCTCTTGTGAAGTAGGCTAAGTCTTTGTACATTTCTTTTTCCTTGTCATCCATGTCTGGGTCACTGGTATCACTTGATTCATCATCATCAGCAGTTTCAACAACATTTTTCCTTGACGATCTGGATGGCTTTCTATCAGCAACAAGAGCAAGTGGATCTGATGAGGAACTTCCTTCAGTCTTCATTTGTTGCTTTTGAACAGCTCGCAGGTTGATCTTCAACTTCTCATACAAGGTATGGATAGAGAGTTTGCCAAATTCATCTTGCTGGTTGAGTTGAGCACCAAAGACTTGCCATTCTTCATGAAGATTTCTCAGAAATTTGATGTTTAGTTCCAGGTCAGTCTTTTTGATGGCATTCTTTCTGAGTTCATTGATCACGTTACAGAAACGTGTATACGCTTCTTCTAACGTTTCACTTTTCTCTTGTTTGAATGATTCATACATATCAAGAACATTGGATAATCTTATCGTTGAAGACACCTCTGAACCTTGCAGTTGCTTTTCAATTTCGTCCCAAATCTCTTTCCCAGTCTCATATGAGTCAACATTGGAATAAATATCGTTAGGAAGAGCCATGTAGAGATGAGATCTTGCGAGATTATCAGCCTGAGTGCGGTTCTTTTGAGCTGTGCTCCAACTTTCTTTTGGAATAAGTTCTTTGGTGACAGGATTTGTATGAACAGCCGGGCCTTCTTCATAAGAAGCTTTGATGTCGTCCCCCAGAGGTTGTCTTTCAATCCAATCCAAAAACCGTTTTTTCCATTGTGGATATGACCCACGATATAAAACAGGAGGTCTTGAATCGGAACCGAGAATCAAGGAGTCAGAAATTGACATTCTGAGAAAATGTGAAGAAAAACCGGTTTTCAGTAAATGTGTACTAAATCCGGTTTTCAGAAAATGTATACAAAAACCGGGTTTCACAAAATGTGTTCTAAATCCGGGTTTCTTGAAAATATGATCTAAATCCGGGTTTCAGAAAATATGTTCTAAATCCGGTATTCGTCTCGAAACTTGGACAGAGTGACTTTTCACAAAGTTGAAGATGTTAAGAACTAATACCGGTTTTGGTGTAAACCAGGTATTAAACTATAATAAAACCGGTTTTGAAGAGAAATTCTATACAAATACCGGTAATGGTAAAATGTATAGTAAATCCGGTTTTCGAGGAAAACAACGGGCATAATTTCGACTTGAGAAATGAAGAAATTAAGAACAAATACCGGTTTTGGGATAAACCAGGTATTTTCACACACAATATACTTAAAGTCACAAAACTTCACTAAATCCGGTTTTCAGAAAAATCTTCACAAAAACCGGGATTCATGAAATACTATACTAAATCCGGTTTTCGTGGAAAAAGTTGGGTATTATGACGAGTTGGAAATTGAAGAAATTTAGTACAAATATCGGTTTTGGTGTAAACCAGATATGATAGAATATAACAACGAAAATTAAAAATTTTATCAAATTGAAAACCGGAAGGAATACCGGTAGGAAAACCGGAAGGAAAACCGGAAGGAAAGCCGGTTTTACAACAGAAATTCAAAGGAAATGAAAACCGGAATGAAAACCGGATTTCAAATCAGAAAGCTAAATTTCAATTTCAAGCCATTTGGTTTTGAATTGGGATTTGAAACTTCTTGAGGATGATTATAGGAAGGTAATGAGTGGAATAAAACTAAAAAGTAAGAAACTTTAACATGTTTAGAGGGTAAAGATTGGATCTTTCGGTAAAGTGGGAAAAACACAATTTAGCACAAAATGGAACAAAATCAAGCCATGGATCTAACACAAGTTGTGATTTTGCTCTGATACCAAATGTAAACAATGGCTAAATCGTGAATAGTGATTATGTGTGTGAGAGAGAGAGAGTTAGAGAGAGAATGGGAGAAAGGGAAATTCTATTTTCAAAGGTTAATTACAAATGAGAGGTGAGGGGGTTTATATAGGCTTGGCATTTGCATTAAACCCCCTCCCTAATTACAAACTAGTCCTTGTCTAATTACATTAACAACCTTACACATAAACAAGATTAGACACAAGGACAATTCTATTTACATTGATACAAACAAGCATTAACTATAATTTAAAGCTAACACTTTGGTTTCTGTTTAACCCAAAAATCAAACCAAGACCAAATTTGAAAATGCCAAACTGAATTTAAAACCAGTTTTTGAGTGGGGCTGAACTCGAATTGATTTACTGTTTGGCTTTTGGTTTATTGAATACTAATTTGAGGCAATTCAAGAAACCAAGATTATTGTAATCTAGAACAATGACAATATGAAGAAACTAATCCCATATTTATTAGATAACTGAAATTAAATAGTTAATCTTACAATGGTTAATAATTCAATTTAGCTCGACGATTATAAATAGATTGTTTTTTTTTTAAATTGTTATTGTTATATATTTAACACAAGCTGTGATTTTGCTCTGATACCAAATGTAAACAATGGCTAAATCGTGAATAGTGATTATGTGTGTGAGAGAGAGAGAGTTAGAGAGAGAATGGGAGAAAGGGAAATTCTATTTTCAAAGGTTAATTACAAATGAGAGGTGAGGGGGTTTATATAGGCTTGGCATTTGCATTAAACCCCCTCCCTAATTACAAACTAGTCCTTGTCTAATTACATTAACAACCTTACACATAAACAAGATTAGACACAAGGACAATTCTATTTACATTGATACAAACAAGCATTAACTATAATTTAAAGCTAACACTTTGGTTTCTGTTTAACCCAAAAATCAAACCAAGACCAAATTTGAAAATGCCAAACTGAATTTAAAACCAGTTTTTCAGTGGGGCTGAACTCGAATTGATTTACTGTTTGGCTTTTGGTTTATTGAATACTAATTTGAGGCAATTCAAGAAACCAAGATTATTGTAATCTAGAACAATGACAATATGAAGAAACTAATCCCATATTTATTAGATAACTGAAATTAAATAGTTAATCTTACAATGGTTAATAATTCAATTTAGCTCGACGATTATAAATAGATTGTTTTTTTTAAATTGTTATTGTTATATATTTGAATCCCAAGTTGTGAATGCACACGAATTATCTTATGAATCTTAATTGTAATTAAAGTGAATACAAAAAGCCTATTAATACACAATGTATGAAAAGAACGTACTCGATATTAGGATAACTTTTAATTTGGCTTTGATTCAGATTAGTAACCATTACTTTTGTTATAGATTAGATTGATCCGTGCATATATATATTCAATACATTTATACGTAGACATATGTAATTTTCATTCGAGATCACCAACACGACTTAAACACGTCGATTTGGAGGGAGAAATCTGGTATATATCGTATTTGTAGTAATGGTGATCGATTGGTGCAAGCATGCGTTGCTATCAAGTCTAGTCCTTCGATAATCAAATTAGAATATAGCAAACCTTATAGGCTAAGTGAATTGAATATGACTTTATTAATTAAAGGTTGAGGAAGAACTAGATGTAGGATGGGGTTTTCAGTTTTAATTTAGATAGGAATAGAGACATTTTATTGATCAAATCCGTGTACGTTTCATGCATTTAATATCCATGTGTATTAATGATTTGAGAGACTTTAATTACTAGCATCTCACAAACGTTACTTTTGTAATTAATTAGCTGGTAAACTAAAAACAAAAACAACAAAGTTGATGAATTATATGGGATTTGCTAACTAGTGCCCCTAGTGCACCAAAAATACATCAATAATTGTTGAAATGTTGAATATCGTAAACTCCTCAATTATTATTGTAACATCCGAGGTTTTGACCGATTGACCTTATATGCAAATTGACCAACAAATTATAAGTCGTAATGTACTTGGAGCCATTTTATGATTTAATGACATATATAATTAAATTCTTTTCATGACCAAATGACTAGTGACATGGTTGACGGGTCGGTGGATCGACTTATTACGTATTACGACGCTAACCGATGTGTGATTTAACTAGAAATGGAAACGGGTTAACCCATGGGTCAAACCCACAACCCATGACCCAACCCTTCCACCCAACCTTATCCACCCTCCCAACTCTTGAACCCACCATCACCCACCCATCCATTCATTCATTATTCTTACATTTCCCCTCCCTAACTAAATGCACACACACAAACACATCTCTATTCCTCTCTAAAAATCTAGCATTTAATTCATCCAACAAGAAGAATGCATTTAATTCATCCAACAAGAAGAATTTAGGTTGGATTCATCATTAATATCATCTTCTTGGCAACATATCCAAAATTTGGTGTTCAAAGTGCAAGAACTTTCTCATTTTAGCTTAATTTCGGATCTTGACTTGTGAAAGAGATTTTGGTAAGTAAAACTTGTCTCATAATCCTCATTTCAGGTTATTACATATGTTTCTAGTGTATCAAAAGTATTTTTGGGTCACATGTCGGGTCAAAAGCTCAAATGGGTCGATTAGGGTTTGTATTAGGGTTTGATGGGTCAAAACCGAATTTCAACAAGATTTAGATGTTTTGGGTTGTTAAATTGAAGTGGGTTACGTATCTTGATGTTCATTTATGCTTAATTATGCTTTGAATCGCGTCTTGAAGCTTCCTTAGTCACTTTGAAAGTCTAAAATTGAGTTTGGTTGGTGTTTGGCTCGACTTTTGGCTTCTTTAGCTGCTGTTGTGCGTTCTGTCCTCTTTCAGCGTCCAAGACGCCAAGGACCACCCCAGACGGTGGTCTGGTTAAGGTTGTTCCAGCGTCTAGCACCCAGCAGCCACCGTAAGTCAGAAGGCAGCCAGCGTAAGGCTTTTCTGGACCACCGTCTAAGACGGTGGTGCCACCGTCCAAGACAGTGGACTGCTGTGTTCAGTTTCTGTTTTGTCCTAGCTCATGCACCATTCTCCTTGGATCGAGCAAAGCTTTCAAATGAGCCCTTTCCCACTCTTTTTCGTGTCGTGTGTGATTCACAAGGGTCGTTCAAAGTGTAAGGTCCATTCTAAAACTCAAAGTTAGGATTTCATTAAACTTAATAATACATGTAGTGAAATTAATGTTGGGTTTTGGGCGTGTGGCGATCCTGGGACAACTTTAACTCGTTCTAAACTGATTCATGACTCCTCTAATGACCTTGTTGAGTCCCGGGGGTCGGTCAAGTCCTGAATTGTACTTAAAAACCTAATTAGGATTTTAACTTAAAACTATATAATTGTACTACAATAACTTTTGTCACGAGGTGTCTTGTGGACGACTTTAAATTGTTATAAACTACTTCCGACTTCTTTAATGACTTTGTCGAGTCCCAGGAACTTTTCAAATGACTTGAGTCACAATTAAACGCGAATTGGGGTTTTGACACAAGTTAATAACGTGTATAATATATATGTAGGTATTAATGCTTATGTGATATATATATTATAGGTGTGGACTTGTGACGCTCGTTGAACGATTATAATTTCATCTTAGCTCGATCTTAACTTCTTTTGCCAATCAAGGTGAGTTTCGTAGTCCCCTACTCGAATGAGATTCGGGATGAAAAGTGTACACGTGCTTGATTGATTGTTTGATTGATTTGCTTGACGGTTTAACTTATTGTTGTTGGATTATGCTTTTGATTTTGATTACGTGTTGTGATTAGGATAGTTGTACATACATGGAAGACGATGATACCTTTAATGAGTTGTAGATGTGGTGGGAAGGCTGCGGGTGACCCTATATATAAGCATCTATGGTTCCTTAAATGTAAAGTCGTATGAAATGTATGTGCATTGTGGTTTCGGTTGGATTGTGGTACGATGGACTTGTGAATGGATTTGGTTATGCATGTACTTATTGATTGGTTCGACGTACTCCCAAGTATTCTTACTTGATGATTTGTACTACGTACTCCCAAGTGTTATACACTTGAGATATGGTTTTTACACAACGTACTTCCAAGTGTTTTACACTTGATGATATTACTCGGTACGACGTTGTAACACCCCGACTAAGGCGGAAACACGAGATGCCACAGAACGACATGGTACAAAAGATTTAAATATAAAACATCAACGTAAAGTTTCAAATGCCATTCAAACCCAAAAGATTACAAGTGTAAGTTGACGTTTAATAACCATTACATAACCCAAATCCATAATCAAAAGATAAATGTTTGCATTACAACCGTCGAGCACACAACAAATACATCATCCAAAAGAGGCGGTCATGCTAAGCTTACTGTTCTAAACCTGAAAAGCATGAAGAAAAAGTGTCAACTACGAAAACGTAGTTGGTGAGTGCATAGGTTTTCAAGTAAATTTCGTTACATATTCATTTCAAAACTTGGAAAACATGTTATTACATATCAATATACCCAAACCACATGACCAACAAAAATACCATATCAAACTATCAAGTTTTCCAAATACCATAATGTCACTTCAAGGCATTGAAAATCCATGGTTAATAATGAAGCTCTCATTTGCCAAAATCATTGTGAGAGAAAAAGTATATCAAGCGATCAATCATATATCGCACCCAAACCGTATGTTCAATCAATAATTTCCATCCATAATAATAATAACTTTCCATTCAGCCAAAGGCATAACTTGATGAGTAAATGCTTGAGCCACTACTAAGACCATTTCCTGTCCCAACCAACATAATATTTCATTTCATAGCACAAGCTGTCAATCAAGTGCAATTAATAAAGAAGGGGATCGTGCCATGGAGACGACCGCCTAATATAAAGTAGATTAGAGCACCGCTCGGGTCGGACTGGCAATGAAAGTGGCCACAAAGGCAACCAACATTCCACCGTTACCTATTTTAGTGGGTGAGTGGATGACTCCTAGTTGCGCAACCCTCTAACTACAGGCCTCCCCTTTCGGAGTTAATAGTAGTGTACCGAAGTGATACAGTTTGACAGAACTCAAGCTCATCATATAACTTATAACACATTGAACATACAATATATCCCATTTCATAATCATTCTTTCAAGAATCATTCATATATATAAAGCAATTTTATTTATCATGTTTTTCACCCCGAAAGTAAAACACATAAAGAGTTTGAAAGGGGGCTATGACTCACCTTGATATGCCGCATATTATATTCACTTATCCAAAATGGGTACTTCCCATCTATCGCTTCTTTGATCATGTATTCCTTATGGTCCTCAATCTCATTTCAATGCCAAGACTATCCCTACGATAGGACTAATATACGTAAGTTCCTATCTTAAGCCATCACTTAGAAATGCCACTTTCGTTATGTTGTCACAAATTTATGGGATCCAAGTGTATTGCTAATATTCACATCTTTTTGGTTGTAGCGATTGATGGTGTAAAAGGTCTCTTTCAATATATACGTGGTTATAAGTTGTTAGAATTTCGGTAACTTGGCTTCATTTGTGGTTTCACTTGGCATCTTAGGTTATCATATGGGAATGCCATATTAAGTTATGTTCTTTTAAACATCATTGGATGTGTAACCAATTTTAATACTCAATAGCATTTGTGATCTCAATTTATAGTTTGGTTAACTTATTTACTTATGTCCATCTCACTTAATTATCTTTCGTGTTACTTTGATTACACTTATCTTTAAACTCACATTTTTCTCGATATGCCATATGATTACTTGGGTTTATGAAATTCATTTAAGTGTTATGGGTCATCACCAATTGGGCCTAAGTGTTATGGGCTTTTAAGTGACTTGGGCTTAATTTTAGTTATTGGGCTTGACCTTATTTGGGTTATGTGGTTAATGGGTCATATTGGTTATTGGGCTATATGGGTTTATTGGGCCAAGTGGGCCTACTGATTTATGGTTAAATAGGTTTATTATTTGGGCCGGGTTAGCCCATTATGGTCTTTAGGGTGTTCTTAGCCCATTATACAAATTATAAGATTTCTTTTCAAATTTTCTGTTTTATACTTTATTTTTATAGAATGTTGGCTAATGTTTAGTGATTGAAACCAATTATTTGGACCTTCTTGATTTTTATACAACAACCTAAGTGTGTCTCCTATTTTTGTGAATTTTTGATGAATTTTTAGACAATGTTTGATATCCTTAAAAATTACCCAAATACAAACTGTCCCGAATGGGCACTGTTTACGACACCAGAAGTTTTATAAAAGTTCTCGATGTTTTGATTGTTAGAAAAATCCCATGATTTTATTTTAAGTTCAGGACATATTGAAATTACATCCCACCAAGTATGACCTCCTGGAACCTTATGTCTTAGGAGATAAAAATTGTTAAAGTTGATAAAATATTCAGACAAAAGTGCAGTTTTGACCAGTTCTAGTAGAAAAATCATATCTTTTGTTTGGCTCCGTATTTTTGAGTAATTCCAAGTTGGAGGTTAAACTTAACTCTTTTATCTACAACTTTTATTTTGAAAGTTTTGCTTGAAACGGCCCTCACATGCATCTTTTATCCGTCTAAAGTGAAAAGTATGGTTCTGTCAGATTCTTTTTGGGTCCAAGCAATCAACCAATGGTCTCTCTTGCTTATTTTATTCTCTTAATCACCTCTCACATGTTTGTTATTCACTTTTATATTATTTTAACATCAAATTTGCAGATTACAAGCTAATTCAAAATTATCTATCATCATTTATAATTGAACTTTAACCAACCAAAAATCAATAAACTTGGTTCTTGCAAGAATCATTCTAAAAGTTACATGCATGCAATCATCTAGCCATTTTATGAACAAATCTCTTAACAAATCTTTCATACAACATAAACATGAGTTTATTTATTAAAATCACAGAAAATAAGTTTCATCTATATCAACAAAAATCGATTTTTATGAAGATCCATCAACTAGTTTGAAAGCTTTCTCATGAATCATCACTTTTGGGTCTTATTTGAGTTGAATCCTTGAATCTTTCCTCTAGATCTTGACATGCAAAGGCATGAAAGGAAAGATTCTATCAGCATGCCCTCATTAAGTGTATTCCAAGAAGAAAAATCAAAGAAAAACATGTGCTTCAATAAGAACATTGGAAGAGATGATCTAGTTAAAGAGTATGTGAAACAACCTTGATAAAAATCGGTTTTGGGGGCTGTTTTGGGCAGCAACCTCACGACCATATGACACCAAAATGAGCTCCTTGACATGCCTCAACATGCCCTTGAATGATCTAGCTTCAACCCTTTATTATTATAGTTGATTTACTTAAGATTTAACCTTCATTTTTGATGATGTGTGAACCGAAATAAGAGAAGAGGGAGGAGGAAAAGAGTGCAGAATTTTTCTAGAGAAATAGAGAGAGAATGACTAGAGTGTGTGTGTGAGGAAGTGTGAAATGAAAGAGTGGTGAAGCCCTATGCATCAAAAACGTGGGGAGGGGCCAAGAGTGAGCTAGGAGGTTGTTTATTGGTTGTATGAGGTGGTGGAGTGGGCTAGTGGGTTGTCCATAGGTTAACTAAGGTGGTGGTGGTGGTGACCATGGTTGGGTTGGGATGTATGGATATATGTATGTATATGTATTTGTGAGATTTGTATTTTTTAATTTGCCACTTAAGTCATTATTTGTAAACTTGTATTTATATTAGACACATATATATACTTATTATTATCCAAGCTCACTTTTGTGTACCTAATGGTTTATAAATATATTTTTAAGATGGTCACTATATATTTGTGTTTATTCACACTTTAATTTGCTTGATGATTTAATTGTTGGACATTTATAAGAATTGTTAATTGTTAGCTCAACTTGTGAGGCTTACATTATTATTTATATAACTTAACTTCTCGAAATAAAGTTTTTGGTTTGTTGACCTTTCGTCAAGTTCAATTAGAACTAGTTTATAGCTTGAGATTATGTTGAATGATTATAGTTATTGTTCATGGCATTTCTAAGGCAACTAGCTATCTTTGGAAATTCTACTGAACTAGATGGCAAGTATCACTATGCCTTAATGTCTGGAAGGCAAAATCTCTTAAGAAACCTCTAGGGATAGATATCTAGATAAATATAAGTAAATTGTCCTAGTCGGAAATTGAGGGTTGTTACAGACGTACTCCCAAGTATCTGATACTTGATGAATATTGGGGGTTGTGTTGATTGTGGTCGTGGGATACTTATGATTCTTTAAATTGGCGTACTATTACTTGTGCTCATTTATTACGCGTTCTCTAACTATCTCGTGTAGTTCTTTGTACGGATATTTGTGTGTGTGGCTAGATTGTACTTGAGCAAACCGAAATTACGTTCAC
>CM067167.1:3211485-3271453 GCA_034093135.1 Erigeron breviscapus
GAGTTTTCATGTTGATATAGTTTTGTTATGACAGAACGTTTACGTTAAATTTACAACCGCCTAATTAAAAATCATTATGTCTATCAAAGATAAATTTGTTCAAAATTCCTCATATCATGTAAATATTTATTAAAGACAATACCACATTAGTTTTCGCCTACGCATTGCATGGTTTTCATTATTGTGATTATTCTTTGTTATTGATGTTATGTTGCTATATATTTTTAGAACTTTGGCATATGAAATAAATATTTATTAAGGATAATACCACAACAACATCCAAAAGTTTGCAGTGTTAAATACATATATTTATTTTGCGCAAGGAAACAAAAAATTATAAAAAAAATAAATTGAATGAAAGTTTGTAATATATTAGTTGGAAATCATAAAGGAAAAAAATATGTAAAAAACAAAGAAAATAACCGAAGGAAAAAAAAAACAAACGACATGCAACGTGGCGAAATTTGAGTGGTGGACCAAAAATAAAATGACGTAAATACGAAAGTTGAATGAAAATTTTCACTATAATTGTTCGAAACGAAAAAGTAAAAAACAAGAAAAATCAAAGAAAAAACCCGAAGGAAAAACCCAAATAGGGTGTGGCGTGACAAAAGTCGAATGATGGAACGGTGTCGTTGAAACCAAGAAGGAAAAAAACTGTGCAAGAAACCAAGGAAAACTCGGAAAAAAAAGCCGAACGAGATTGAGTTGTGACGAAATCCGAACGATGGAACCGGGTGCGACGTGATCGAATCAAAACTCTACAACCGCCTAATTAAAAACCATTATTAAAGGAAATACTACATTAGTTTTCGTCTACGCATTGCATGGTTTACATTATTGTGACAATTTTTTGTTATTGATGTTACGTTGCTACTTATATTTTAGAACTTTGGCATATGAAATTAATTATTTTTAAAGGACAATACCACAACTACATCCAAAAGTGTGCAGTGTCAAATACATAAAAATGAAAAAGAAATTTGAATGTAAGATTGTATTATATTAGTTGGAAATCATAAAGGAAAAAAATATGTAAAAAACAAAGAAAATAACCGAAGGAAAAAAAAACAAATGGAGTACAACGTGGCGAAATCGGAGTGGTGGACCAAAAATAAAACGACGTAAACACGATAGTTAAATGAAAGTTTTCAATATAATAGTTCGAAAAGAAAAAGTGAAAAAACATGAAAAAACAAAGAAAAAACCTGAAAGAAAAACGGTGTCATACAAACCAAAAAGGAAAATAACTTTGAAAAAAACCAAAAACGATTATATGGAAAAAAGAAAACCTGAACGGATTAAGTTGTAACGAAATCCCCGGATACGACGTGATCAAATCAAATAAACATTTATTTTAGAACCATGTACTTTATATCTCATCCTTTTTATTCCAAAGAAATACGATTAACTTAATTACCATTCCATTCATTAATAAATACTTCATAATTGCAAAACTGAAAAAATAAATAAACCCGACCAACATTAACAATTACACTTTTGCCATCTCTCACGGGTCTTTTCCTTCATCGTATATATATACAAAACTTATAAGTTATAATAATGTCATTTACACTTTTAAGTAACTACAACAATAAATTATCACATTCCAAACATATAACGACAAACGTTACTACAAAATCCCCCCACCACACCAATGGCTTCTACAAATCCACTACTCCTTATCCTTTCATCTTATTTCCTTTACCTCTTCATCACCGTCGCCGCCGGTGGTGGAAGTTGGTCACTTGTCCAAAAAAACATAGGCATTTCCGCCATGCACATGCAACTTCTCCCATCCGACCGTGTGATCATTTTCGACCGAACAGACTTTGGTCCATCCAACATTTCACTCCCCGATGGTAAATGTCGTGAAGATCCACAAGAATTAGTTTTGAAGAAAGATTGTACGGCTCATTCTATAGAATACGATGTCGTATTGAACTCCATTCGGCCACTTATGGTTATCACGGACGTGTGGTGTTCCTCTGGTGCTTTAATGAAGGATGGTAGTTTAATTCAAACTGGTGGATTTAATGATGGTGATCACGTGGTTAGGGTGTTTAATAATACTTGTAGTAGTAGTAAATGTGATTGGGAAGAGATTAATTCGGGTTTAGTGAATCGTAGATGGTATGCTACAAATCATATATTACCGGATGGTAAACAAATTGTGATAGGAGGTCGTAGACAATTTAACTACGAGTTTTATCCTAAAGAAATGGTGAATGAAAGAGCTTTTAGTTTGCCATTTTTAGTACAAACTAATGATCAAAATATTGAAAATAACTTATATCCATTTGTGTTTCTTAATACGGATGGACATTTGTTTATTTTCGCAAATAACCGTGCTATTTTGTTTGATTATTCGAGGAATGTGGTTTTGAAAACGTTTCCAGAGATTCCGGATGGACATCCGAGGAATTATCCAAGTACGGGTTCAGCTGTATTGCTGCCCATGCACGTTGTACATGGGAATGTGCCAGTGATGGAAGTTTTGGTTTGTGGGGGTGCACCTAAAGGCGCATTTGAGAAAGCTCAAAATAAGACATATGATGCTGCTTTGGATAGTTGTGGTCGTATTAGAATATCTGACCCGAATCCAAAATGGGTTATGGAAACTATGCCTTTTCGTCGGGTTATGGGTGATATGGTATTGTTACCAAATGGAGATGTTTTGATAATTAATGGTGGGGCAAATGGGACCGCTGGTTGGGAATATGGGAGGAATCCGGTTTTCAATCCTGTAATTTACCGACCATGTTACCCGATTAACTCTCGTTTTGAGGTGCAAAATCCAAGCACCATACCCCGAATGTACCATTCGACTGCAATTTTGGTTCGAGATGGGAGAGTTTTGGTTGGGGGAAGTAATCCTCACGTGTATTATAATTTCACGAACGTATTTTTTCCTACTGAATTAAGTTTGGAGGCGTTTTCACCATCATATTTGGACTCGAGTTCATTTGGGGTCCGACCCAGAATAATTTCACCAAAGACCCATACTAGTATTAAATATGGTGAACACATAGTTGTTCGGTTCACAATCCAAAACCAGGTGGATATGAATCGAGTTGCGGTGACAATGGTGCCACCCTCATTTAACACGCACTCGTTTTCGATGAACCAAAGGTTGTTGGTTCTTGAAAGCGGTAATACCACGAACAGTGTCGGGAAATCAACATACGAGGTTAACATAACAGCACCAATGTCCGGCATCATTGCACCACCCGGGTATTATATGTTATTTGTAGTACATCAAAAAGTCCCAAGCGAAGGCATTTGGGTCGTCATGCATTGAGCCATAAAAGGATACGTTATAAAGGTTTAATTTAAGTTATATGTTTACATAATTACTATATCGATAATTTTAATTGTTGAATTATATATTGTACTACGTAATATTCTTTACAGATCTAGGATCTAATTTGTTTCCTTTATAAAATCAACTTGCTCTATAAAATCCATTTGATTACAGGCAGTATGTTTGTGGATGTGGTCCGTGAAGGTATGGTGACACAAATGGTTAACTAACAAACAAAATGTAATATATTGTGATTTTGTGAATAAACTGCCCCTTAATATAATAATTAATTTGATAGAGTTGTTAATTACATACCTCGTTGTAAAACTAAATTGCAAAAAAAAAAAACGAAATATTAAATAAACAACACAAGTCCATATATCGCACATAATTTTTTTTTGTCGATTTGCATAATTTGTCACCATTTTTTTATAATAAAAATAACTGAAATTTTAAATATTGAGTAATGTTTGAAAGTTATGTTGCCAACCGTCTTTCAATGAGTTGAAGGGCAATAAAGGCGTTTCGCTGTCAATTAGTCTAGTCTGCCAAAATTCATATTGTCGTCTTCAAACAAACCTTGTTTCTTTCCATGATCTATTTATAATATTGGCCTTACAATATTTAGGTTTATTTGCCAACAATAACGGAAATGTCGTTATTTCATTAACTTGGGAAGTACTCCGTATTACATTGTAGTTATGATTGTTGTTGACAGAATTTGAACCCGTGAATGCACATACAAAATCCTTCGAAGAATTCACAGGACCGCAAGGTTATTAATCCTATCGTTGTATGCAAACTTGGATGATTTCAAAGCACCCAGTGAAGGATCCAAAAAAATAAAATGTGGCGGCGACGGCTGGCGGCTTCGACTGCGATAGTGTAGGTATTGATGTATGTAAAAAGGGGTAGTTTATTTTTTAAAGAGCTGAGGCTTATTTCATTAATGGTATTTTTGGTAACCATGTATGTTAGGTGATAAGTTTGTCGAATAATGAGGCATTTTAGGCACATCAAACTTACTCAAGAAAAGGAAAAATGGTAGTATACATATACATGGCAATATAAGTTTAAGTCTGGATCCCTCGATTAATTGACTTTGTAAATGTTTTTTGCTATTAACATTTTGCTAATGGCTTTATTAATATATTATGTTGTCGTTAAAGAAAAAGAAAATTGATTTTGTAAATGGCTCTAGACTTTTGATTTGAAAAGAATAAGAAAAAAAGTTTCCTAATGTGTAAACCAATTTTAGCCAGATGACCTTTTTAGTGTGTCTCAAAATAAATGTCATCTTGTAACTAGCCAATACAATAATTAAACATTTTACAAAAAATTATGTTTTTTTATCAACAAGACACTTATTTTGGTATCAAAAGAGTATATATATATATATATATATGTTTTAGATAAAATAAAACAAGTATTAAAGTAAAATAAATAAAACAATAGGTTTTCCTTCACTGAAAATCACTGTGCATCATGAAAATCATTGTGCATCAATACATATACTTGTTTCGTGAATCTTCGTGCATCAATTTTACCATGATCTAATGGTCAAGATCTTGTCTTATTTGTTTTACTTTAATACTTGTTTTACAATAACCAACCCTATATATATATATAATAATATAATATATATATATAGGGGTTGGTTATTATAAAACAAATATTAAATTAAAACAAATAAAACAAAATCTTGATCATTAGATCATGGTAAAATTGATGCACAAAGATTCACGAGGGGTGAGTACGGTTCGGTTTGGGTCGGTTTTTGACTAAAACTGAAAACCGAACCGTTATAATTCGGTTTTTGAAAACTAAAACCATTGGGTTTCGGTTTTTTCGGTTTCGTTTTTTTCGGTTTTAGTCGGTTTTTAACCATTAGTGGTTTGGGCCAACTTGAGCTATAAAAGTTTATAAATTTATACTTTATAATTACACTATAATTTCAACAACTCTTCCAACCAATATTAGTAATAACAACACTACAACAATGACAACAAATCCATCAAAATAAGTTGTACAAACTTCAAATACTTATTACAAACAAACTTCATATATAACTATTTATATCTTTTACACGTTGTTTCAATATGCAACTATTAAACCGAATCAATCTTGTTGTGTATTTTCACCTAAAACATATAAATGATATTATTTTATACACTTAAATATGCAAATATATTAACATATTTACCAAAAATGAGTAATAAAATGATATAAATATAAAATAAAGTAAGCAATATATATTTTTGGTTCGGTTCGGTTTTTATGGTTCGGTTTTTCATATGAAACCGAAACCGAACCATAACTTTCGGTTTTTAGAAAATCAAAACCAAAAACCATTGGTTTTTTCGGTTTTTTCGGTTTTCATTTTTTCGGTTCGGATTTTTCGGTTTTTATGGTTTTTTCGGTTTTTGGTTCGGTTTTTGCTCACCCCACGTATATATTGATGCACGATTATTTTCATGATGCACAATGATTTTCAGTGAAGAAAAACCTATTGTTTTATTTGTTTTACTTTAATACTTGTTTTATTTTACCTAAAACCTATACATATATATATATATATAGGGGTTGATTATTGTAAAACAAGTATTAAAGTAAAACAAATAAGACAAGATCTTGACCCTTAGATCATGAAAAAGTTGATGCACGATAATTCACAAAGCACAAATATATATTGATGCACGATAATTTTCATGATGCATAGTGATTTTTAGTGAAAAGAAATCTATTATTT
Source organism: Erigeron breviscapus (assembly GCA_034093135.1). Lineage (NCBI taxonomy): Eukaryota > Viridiplantae > Streptophyta > Magnoliopsida > Asterales > Asteraceae > Erigeron > Erigeron breviscapus. Next base: position 3,217,539 of record CM067167.1, read on the forward strand.
TATTTATTTTACTTTAATACTTGTTTTATTTTACTTAAACCATTCAACAAATTGTATATATCTTTATGAATTGTAAACCACCTTCACCACATATGTCCAAGTAAATAGGCTAAATCGTGTGATATGATAGACTAGCAGAAGTAGGTATTGCAGAAGTAGGTATTTCGCATGTTGTATTTAATTGCAAACTATGTCGACAAGCAACTTCTTACTTCTATGTAAGAACTTTGAGGAATAGAAATTGAAGTTTGAGAATTAACATGAGGCCTTAAGACAAGAATGTCTGCAGGCCTGTCAATATTTTGTCTCTAAGTAAAAATTGTCTAACATATTTTAATGGACTAAGTCTGAAGAAATGAGCTTAGCGAAAGCTTGAGTCGAGATGTTGGACGACCCGTTGTGCCTTAACTACTTAAGAGAACGTACGTTATGGACAAGAGTAACCCGTCTATTCCTCAATTTTGAAAATTAACAGGCGAACTATCGGAACGAAGACGTTGTGGCCGTTAAATGACACCACATGCGCACAAATATTCACTTATTCGATCGAATTTTCAACCGTTTGCACCAACGGTATTTGGGTGCACTTTTCATCACATGGAGGAGTGGGAGTTGGTACGAAGAAATCCGAATTTATAGTAATTTTATTGTTAGTTAAGTTTTAATTGTTAGAATGTTAGTTGTGTATTTAGGATTCATACTTTTATTTTGTAAAACGCTAAATCGTATTTAAAATATCAGCTACTAAGCGTACGGATAGTCATTCTACAACAATCAATTTTATTCAAAATATCAACCAAATCGTGTTTGATATTTTTGAATAAATTTCATCGTGTAGAAAGACTATTTTTACTCTTAAAAATAGTTGATACTATAAATACCATTTAGTGTTTTACAAAATTTATGAATCCAAAAACCGTCTAATTTGTTATGTGTAATGTTTTATGCAATTATAAAATTTTGTATTTTGATATAAATTTATAGTGTAAAAAAAAGGCAAAGATGCCCCCAAAGAAGCCTCAAAAGGGATGTCTGACTCTCACAAAAAGGTGAGGCTTCTTCTTGGAGGCACCGCCACATGGCGGAAGACGCCTCCATGTGGGGTGCCTCACTCCCAATAATCTAATAAATATCATTTCCGAAAGATAAAAATAAATAAAACAAAGTAACAAACATATACATGTGCATGAATTGTCTTTTCACAAAAAGATGTTAATCATATATATCTCAATTAAACTTTATGGTTACCTAACAAACACTTAATCGTATACATACACAATATCTTTTCAATATATATATATATATATATATAATTTAGAAACATTATTAAGCAATACTAAAAAAATCTAATACTATATTAAAAGAGGATTCTGAAGAAACATTTGGAGCCACCAGAGCCCCTCTTGAAACCAAATTCCCTCACACCTCTCTTTTTTTTCCCATTTTTTAAAATTTAATTACAAAAATAAAAATAAAAATTGGAGCCCTTCCTGGACGAAATTGAAGCTGGCCAACACCCCCTTGTTTCGGCTACTTCTAAACAACCCCTTAAATCTTGCTCTTTAACTTCTACAATAATAATAAGAGTCATCGACACAAATCGTCCCTGTGGTTTACCAAAATAGTCATGTTTCATCCTTAAAGATCAAAAACCTCAAAGACAGTCCTTTATAGGAGGATAAGGTTCGTGTTTAGTCCTTTGACTCGTTGACCGTCATCTCCCCTCAGTTAAACCCCCACGTGCCTCCCACGTGAGGGGTATTTCAGTCATTTTAACCCTAAAGGACTATTAGTGACTATTATTTTCTTTATCAATTTTATTCTTTCTATTTACAAAGATCAAAAGTTTAATTATAATTATCCAAATAATAATTTTTCTAAAACTAAATAAAGTCTTCTCCTGCTTTTCCAAATATTCCTAGTTGAAACCCCATCGGCCCATCTTTCTATAAACATATATCTATCATACATATGAATGGATATGGATATACACATCTGGATCTATCAATATCTATTCTTCTAACTATATATCAATACATATATACATCAGCATATACATACTCACCCATTCCTCTTAATATATCTATCATACACACTCTGATATGGATCTAGATGATGACCCATCTCTCTGAATTTTCTGGCCACCGCTTCTCGATCAGATCATCGAAGACAGTGGTGTTAATGGCAGTGGGTTCTCCGACCATCTCTATATCTCCATATCAATAAAATCCGACCATCACACCGCCGGCTTCCGACCATCTCTCTTTTCTCTGTCATGTTGTGTGGCGGCTGTGGGGTGGTGGCGGCTCTTGGGTGGCACGGTGGTAGTAATGGAAAATGGTAGCGGTTTTGGTGGGTCGAATTGTTTAAAAAAAGAGAAGAGATGTGTTTGGGTTTTTGATGATGAAGGAGATGATGTGGGGAGTGGTGGCGGTTATCATGAAGGTATTTCGAGAAACTTAATAGGGTCATAATGAGTGTAAGAATAACTTTATCAGGACTTTCATCATCAACAAATGGTAGCAACATCGTAAATCTATCTTATAAAAGAAATACATCCCACAATCGAAAACATTAACTTCTTCCTATAATGGAGAACAAAACGGAAGGTGCGTTTGCATGAAAGTAGCACTAGACACACATCACTTGAAGGCTCGACCTCACGATCGCAACGAAACTGGGAACATTATTAGAACATCTCATAACTACGAGTGGCCTCACTTTAGAAATATAATCTTTGCCTTACGTGAGTACATCACATAGGCGAGAAACATGATCAATTCGGAATCAAATGCTCTCAAAACTTTTACTTCTTCCGCTTAAGGAACTATTAATAACTCCATCATCCAACTTCTTAACTTTTCTTAAGGGAAAACTCTTTATCTTGAGAAGCAGTCATACATAAAAACTTTTCGTACAAATATGAGATATCAACATCACCTTTACAATCATGCAATATAAGGAAGAATCTCCCCCAGTAGATACTCATCCCAATCACAACTTTAACACTTCGCAGCTCGAATGTAGCCTCACATCATAACATAGGGTTCATATAATGGAAGAGTTTCATGGTTAAGGGTTCAATCAACCCTTGTGTTATCTCCTTTACTTGCTTCAGCCTCATCATTCTTTAATCGATAGATACATAACTACTCATCACATGGTTAGATATGCTACCATCCAGTGATTCCATCATTCCCATCTTTACTTCATCCGGATCAACACAGACACAGTCTCACAAGCACACACATGTCGTGATACATTTACAATTACGTTTGCTGGAATTGTAATTGTATCCTTTCATACGTGTGCCCGGTAACCCTTCCATGCGTCACCTACTTACAACCCTTCAAGAACCCAGCATCAACTCTACTCGTCAAACTTCAAGTCCATGTCTTTTAAGCCCGTGGGCTCCACAACACAATACAACACCACATAGCGGTCTTACCAACTTCGTTACTTTCTACTCCGGTCAACACAAGCATGGCCATACAAACACGCTCGCGTCGTGATACGCTTGCAATTATGTTCCGGACCATAATTGTAATTGTATCACTTCACATGCATGTTAATTACCACATTTGTGTATCACACTCTTTCACCAATTCCATTCACACAATCCTTATCATCCATACAACATCTCATTTCCGTTGCGGTCCTTGTCACTAACCTCGTGGGTTGGACACCATTGACGGGACATCATTTCACCTAATCCAACAAATTTCCTTTCATTTCAACCACTTCACACATAAATTACAGCGCACATTTATCAAATTCAGTTAGGGAAATAGCACATCACCTCGAGGACCGTCTATCGTAGCAATAAAATAATTTAGTGACGGAGAAGCGAGAAACGGAAGAATAAAGGCTAAAAACATATTAACATAATCATCAATCAATCATCATATAGCCTTAATCCTACACTCTCACTCATCCCAACCCATCTTAAAAACATCCCATCTTAAGGCTAAAGCTCAACTACTTAAGCCTAACATGTCTGATCTTACGGTTTAAGTCCAAATCCTATGGTCTTATAGTCATTGGTTCACTTAAACCATTTCTCTGATACCAACTTGTAACACTCGTCGTTTAAAAATATGGATTTCCAAAAAATTTCGCCTAACGGCGTTAAAGAAAGCGGAAGTAAACTTTAAAAGACCAAACCAACAAAATCTGTTTGGTTCATTTATTAATTGGTGTTACTAGCTAATCATCAAAACAAGTTCAAATGGAAACCCATCGGTTGCCCAACATTAAACAACCGTCAACATAGTAAATGCAAATCATAAATGTCTAATCATAAAGCAATTGACTAATGCGAGCAGCCACTATGGGTAACTATAGCCATCCTCATTGCAATCTACCCATGCCTCGCACTTCTCACATCTACCTGCTCTCTAATGTTGGACCTGGGGGCACAACACGTTTAAAAAGAACAAGTGTTAGCTAACGAATTAGCTAAGTAAGATAACACATCATTAATAAAACATTTGTCCATTTAAACATTATAGAAAAGTCGTTTGAAATCGTTAAGGCACAAATCACATCATACATTACATCTCACATATCGTATCATCACATCAAACATCTTCATATAGGATGGGTCATCCTAAATGTGCCTAGTCATCTTTTGCATCTTCACATATAACATCTAACATCTTTGTAGTTGTGACATAAGTCACGCATCTCATATAACATATACATCTTTGTAAGGGTGACATAAGTCACACCCGACTAGATGGACAAACCTTACGGCTGTACATCAATGTCGTTAAAGAATGGCAAGCCAATCCCGGAGTAATCCGTATGTTCAAGACAAATGGGGCGGGTCAGACCTCCTGTATTACTCTTCACATCTTTGACCATGTTGTCAGGAGCCACCCGAGCAACCACATCTACGCACCCGCCAGGCAAGGGCAAGTACGGGTTAAGCTTAACACTTTCATCTAAATTACGAGCTCGATTTCACATCTCATATAGTTTAGGTGTTTACATTACCTAAACATTTATCATATGATTCCTCTTAACGTTTGGGCCCTTAAACGTGCACGTGTCATGGCAACTTATTAAGTCTAGTGAACTAGATGAACAAGCCATACATTCATGCACATTTCATTTATCATCAGCATATGATCACATTTCAAACATCTCAAGGCATTATATAACATTTCATAGCATATCTTAACATCTCATCTCAAAACAAATCATTTCATATCATCGAGGTAGCATTTCATAGCATCTCATCATAACATATCATCTTATAGCATATCATAACAATGCATATCATCTCATAACATATCATAACATCACATATCATCTCATACCAAATCATAACATTACATATCTTCTCATATCATTGGGGTAGCATTTCAGGCTTCAATATTCATCTACATAGCCCATATCACCTCCCGTATAATCCCGAATACCCATAAGCAAACAAGATACCATTTGGGGAAGTTATTATATGAAAACTATGTTTTTTTGTTGAACCCTCAGCGTGTCAAAGTTGTGTATCTTACCTCATAGAAGCGTACAACAAATGATAACGTAAGTTACCGAGCTTTGCAAGTATTCCGACTACCTATAATCATTGAACGACCATAATGAGCTAAACAAGTACCTACTTACTGATAAACGCCTAAAACGCATGATCTTAATGGATAAAATTGAACCACTTTGTGCTTGTTAACAGACGAGTAGGGCGTTTTTATGTTTGTTTAAGTGTTTCAGGTCTTTGGTGATAACTTGGCGTTAAATGGAGCATAAACGGGTCAAGCAAAGTCAAGAAACAAGTCAAGTGATTCAAGAACCAAAATCTGGAAATCTGGAAATTTGAAGTTACAAAGGGCGTAGGTTACGCCAGTCTTGGTCGTACCTTACGCCAGGCAAAATCTCAAAGGGCGTACCTTACGCCCAGATGGGGCGTAGGTTACGCCAAGCCACTGTGCAGAATTCGAATTTTAAGGGTTTTAATTGTAACTTGAGTTATATTATCAAAAAAACGATTTGAGACTTAATCATACCCTAATTTCTGGGATCTAGAGCAGCAACCCACTTCTCCCAAGCCCCAAAATCATCATCAAATCATCATTCAATCACAAGATCATGGAGATTACAATCCAAATTGAAGACTCATTGATGAATATGGAAGGCTAATTCTCCTTAGATCATTCTCATGTAAACAATTATGTAAGACAATTGTATTCAACCTTTCTTATATTCAAGTTGGATTAGATGTTTAATTCTTGATTAGTGTTTTGCATCTAATGTTATTTGGTTTGAAGGAATGATTATTTGTTTATAACTTTGAATGAATTCCATCTATCTTTTGATTTCAATTTCTTGTTAATCATTAATTATTGGAATAATCTCTTATGAAATTGTAATCTTGTTAATGGATAAATAATTTAGTTGTGTCAATTACTCGGTTTTCATTATCGTGAATCATCACAACCTAATCAATTAGTCCTTAACGTTCATTCATTCCAAGCTTTATAACGAATCATGTCTATGTGATTTCCAACGAATATAAGTTAGGTTATACTTTTGAAAGCATAATTGGGATCGTGAGAATGGTCTACCCTTTTTATTATTGAATTATTTTGTTAAGTTTCAATCATTTTTAGTTTTAATCAAATCAATCTAACAATCAATTTTAAGTTTATGCCTAGTTTAATCAAGTTTGTAAATTGTTCAACACTTTCCCATGATTCCCTGAGGATACGATACTCGACTTACCCATACTAGTTATTGGTATTTAGTTTCTATTTTTGATCGGTCCAACGACAACGATCAAATTTTGGCGCCGCTGCCGGGGAATCGGTGTGCAAAGTGTTGAAATTTTGTTTTCAATTAGTTTACTTAAAAATTTTCAGAAAAATCCAAAAATATTTAGTTTAGTTTAGTTTTGTTTCAGTTCTTGTTTGTTTCATTTTTCATTCTTGAAGTTCAGTATTACACGAGGTGTGTTGATTGTGCAGATTTCAAGTAGTGTATGCATACGAGGTATTCCAAGAATACATCACCTTTGTTGTTTGATCCGGAAATTGAGAAAACAGCTAGAAGGAATCGGATACTTCATCGTGTAAACATGGGTGATCAACCAGATCCACAACCAACCATCCAACCCACCATAACTCCACAAGAAACCAACCCTGAACCAAATAACCAAAATCAAACTCCACCACGAAACCCACCCCCATCAATAAGGAGTGCTTACACAACTCCAAACCGACCTAGAACACCAACTCATATTGGAGATGCATCACGGGATGCGGATGGGTCGTTTTATGATAGGCTCCATGATAGGGTGAATCATTGGGATGACGGGAGGTTTGATAATAATTCGGATGGGTATGATTGGAACCATGGGGGAGATTATGAGCAACCACAAAACCTTCGATATCCTCAATACAACCAACCCCAATATAACCAACCTCAATACATAAACCACGGACCAAGAGTTCTTCCTCAAGGTCCACCACCTCGCCTTAACCATCGTGTAGCCCAACCAAATTACCAACCACATAACCGGGCCATGCCAAATATGAACTATCAACCTCCACCACAAGGAGTTGATAGTCATTTTCGACCCGCCATAGCCGTTAATGCATCACCTATAGTTCCACCGGTTTTGAGAGGTAGAGCATTTGAGGTTAGACCTCAATGTTTGAGTATTTTGCCAAGTTTTCATGGGATGGCGGCGGAAGAGCCTTACTTGCATTTGTCGGAGTTTGAGGCGATTTGTGGTACTATTGGAGGCCAAGGATTTTCACCGGATGAAGTTAAGCTAGTCTTCCAAACTTTAGATATGGCAATTCTTCAAACCAACTCAACCCGAACTTTCAAGGAAATAACCAAAACAGTGGGGCACCATCTCAACCATTTCAAGGCCAAAATTATAACCAAGGGAATTACCAAGGTGGTCAAAATCAGGGAGGATTCAATAGAGGTTACCCAAGGAACTATCAACAAGGTAATAACCAAGGTGGGTCTTCGGGAAGTGATAATGTGTCAACTCGGGAGATTATGGATTACTTGAAAGAGATGGATAGAAAGAATGAGATTCGGGATAAAACGGTTGAGAGTTTGCAAAAGCAAGTTGGGCAATTGGCGGAGGATGTATCGGAATTGAGGAAGAATCCGGGGAAGCTACCAAGTGATACGAAGATCAATCCACAACATCAAAGTGGCGGCTCAAAGAATGTCAAGAATGTGGAGATAAATAATGTAAGTCTTCTTCGTAGTGGTAAAGTTTATGATAATAAAGTTGTGCCTCCATCATCACTTGTTGATGGTGTGGTGGAGGATGTTGATGAGAATGAGATAGTGAGCATGAACCGGAACTTGTTTTACCTAAATCAAATAAAAAAGTGTCTTTTAAAGAGGTAGAAAACAATAGGTCTAGTGGTAAATTTTCTGAAAAACAAGGAAAGGATATGGAGGGTAATACCATTCCTTTTCCTTTGGCTTTAATTGATCCAAAGCTTAGACCTACACTTAAGAAAAGAGGTCCCTATGAGGAAGAAATGTGGGAAATTTTCAAACAAGTCAAAATCAATATACCTCTTATTGACATAATCAAGCAAGTTCCAGCTTATGCTAAGTATCTTAAGGAGTTGTGTACCCAAAAACGGCATCATAAGCTTCCAAAGAAAATTGTTTTAAATGAGGAAGTTAGTGCCGTTGTGATGGGTATACTCCCACCTAAACTCCAAGATCCGGGAGCGCCTTTAATTACTATTCAAGTTGGTGATTTCAAAATGAACAAGGCACTTTTGGATATGGGGGCGGGTGTGAGCATTCTTCCGGGAAGTTTGTATGACCAATATGACTTTGGACCGTTGGAAAAAGTCGACACCACCTTGGTGATGGCTGATTTGTCCCTTAAACTTCCTAGAGGAATTGTCAAAGATGTGATTGTTAAGGTGGAGGACTTTTATTACCCCGTAGACTTTTTGGTACTTGATTTTGCACCAAGCGGTAATGTTAGGCAACCCAATGTCATCATGGGTAGACCATTTTTGGCCACCGCTAATGCATTAATTGATTGTAGAAGGGGTACGGTTGAAATGACTTTTGGGAACCGTAAGATAAGATTGAATGTTTTTGCTAGTGTTCCTAACCCCGTAGTTAGTGACGAATGCTTTATGGCGGACGTCATTGATGAGTGCATTCCTCATGAAAATGAGGAAGACACACGGGAGAATTGTGCTTTGGTTGACAGTTAATCTTGGAGCATAGTGAAACATTGAAGAAGGAAGAAAAGGATTGGGAGATTATGGAAATTCAAGAAGGTAGACCACCATGGACTCATTTAGTGGAAAGTCTACCGGATCATATTGATACTCATCTCAAGCCATCCATTGAAAGTCCACCACAAGTGGAATTGAAAGAGCTCCCATCTCATTTGAAGTATGCATTTTTGGGAGATGAAAAAACTTTGCCGGTGATCATTGCATCAAATTTAGAAGAAATGCAAGAAAGAGCATTACTTAAGGTGCTCAAGGAATACAAGGCGGCTATTGGATGGACAATTGCCGATTTAAAAGGCATTAGTCCATCAATTGTGATGCACAAGATCATCACCGATTCTGAAGCAAAACCTTCACGTGATGCTCAAAGGAGATTGAATCCTCATATGCGTGAAGTGGTGAAGAAAGAGGTGCTAAAGTGGTTGGATGCTGGAATTATTTACCCAATTTCGGATAGTACATGGGTAAGTCCAACACAAACGGTACCTAAGAAAGCTGGAATTCAAGTGGTGAAAGGAGATAGTGGTGAACAAATTGCGACCCGACCCATCACCGGGTGGAGGGTATGCATTGACTATCGGAAGTTAAACACTGCTACTTCTAAGGATCATTTCCCACTTCCGTTCATAGACCAAATCATCGAAAAGCTTGCAGGTCAGCAATTTTATTGTTTTCTAGATGGTTATTCAGGTTACAACCAAATTGCTATTCATCCCGATGACCAACATAAGACCACATTTACATGTCCCTATGGAACTTTTGCCTTTAGGCGAATGCCATTTGGGTTATGTAATGCTCCAGCCACCTTCCAAAGGTGCATGATGAGTATCTTTTCGGATATGGTCGGTAATTCTTTAGAGATCTTTATGGATGATTTTTCAATTTTTGGCCAAACCTTTGATAATTGTCTTAATGAGCTAACCAAAGTTTTGAAAAGATGTGTTGAAACGAACTTGGTCTTAAGTTGGGAAAAGAGCCACTTCATGGTTCAAGAGGGGACGGTTTTGGGTCATGTGATTTCAAGTAAAGGCATGGAAGTTGACCGGGCCAAAATCAAAGTCATTTCTACTTTACCCCCTCCAACCAATGTCAAGGGTGTCCGTTCTTTTCTTGGACATGCCGGATTTTATAGAAGGTTTATAAAAGGATTTAGTGTCATTACCAAACCATTGTGCAATTTGTTGTTGAAAGATGTACCTTTTGTGTTTGATAATGAGTGTTTGAAAGCTTTTGAGACCTTGAAAGAAAAATTGGTTGAAGCCCCCATTTTGCAATCACCTAATTGGTCCATGCCTTTTGAAATTATGTGTGATGCAAGTGATTTTGCAATTGGGGCTGTTTTGGGACAACGGGTGGACAAGAAACCCGTTGTAATTTATTATGCAAGCAAGACTTTATCGGATGCCCAATTGAATTATACCACCACCGAAAAGAATTGCTTGCGGTTGTTTATGCTCTTGACAAGTTTCGTTCTTATATTTGTGGTAGCAAAGTGATTGTATACACAGATCATAGCGCGGTTAAGCATTTGATGGAGAAAAAGGATGCAAAGCCAAGGCTAATTAGATGGGTGTTGCTACTACAAGAGTTTGACTTGGAAATCCGAGACAAAAAAGGAAGTGAGAACGTGGTGGCGGACCACTTGTCAAGAATTCAAGTTATGGATGATGATTCAACCAAGGAGATCAACGAGACGTTTCCGGATGAATATTTACTAACAGTTTCTGTTGTTCCTTGGTATGCAAATATTGTGAATTTTCTGTCCGCAGGTAAGCTACCGGAGCATTGGGCCAAGAGAAAGAAGCAACAATTCCTTGCACAAGCCAAGCAATACATTTGGGATGAACCGGATTTGTTCAAAGTTGGCTCGGATCAATTGGTGAGAAGATGTGTTCCGGATGAGGAGATTCAAGATGTGTTGACTCATGCACACTCATTTGCATGTGGAGGTCATTTCAGCGGCCAAAAGACAGGTTATAAGGTTCTTATGTGTGGTTTATTTTGGCCTAGCATTTTTAAGGATGCCGCTGAATTTGTTAAAAAATGTGTTAGGTGTCAACAATTAGGTAGTATCACCAAGAGGAATGAAATGCCCATGCAACCCATTTTAGTTGTTAATATATTTGATGTTTGGGGCATTGATTTTATGGGTCCTTTCCCTAATTCTTTTGGTAATTACTATATTTTGGTGGCGGTAGATTATGTGTTGAAATGGGTAGAAGCCATAGCCACCAAGACCAATGACCATACCGTTGTGTGCAAGTTTGTCCAAAGCAACATTTTCTCAAGATTTGGAATCCCTCGTGTGATCATAAGCGATGGGGGATCTCATTTCAAAAAATTTCAGTTTGGAAAACTTCTCAAACGGTATGGCATAAACCACCGGATTGCCACTCCATATCACCCACAAACAAGTGGGCAAGTAGAAGTGTCCAATAGGCAAATTAAAGAAATTTTGCAAAAGACGGTAAGACCCGATAGAAAAGATTGGTCAACCAAAATCAATGATGCTTTATGGGCTTACCGAACCGCTTTTTAAGACACCTATTGGCACTACTCCTTACCGGTTGGTTTATGGGAAGGGTTGTCATCTTCCAATGGAACTAGCACATAGGGCATTATGGGCCGTTAAGACCGTTAACATGGATTTTGAGAATGCAGGCAAAGAAAGGAAGTTGCAACTATGTGAATTGGAAGAGTTAAGGAATGAGGCTTATGAATGTGCATCAACTTACAAAGACAAGATGAAAGCGATTCATGATGCCAAATTGAAGAAGAAGGTGTTCGAAGTTGGCCAAAAGGTTTGGCTTTACAATTCAAGACACAAATTCTTTCCGGGAAAACTCAAGAGCAAGTGGATGGGTCCATATGTTGTCACAAGAGTTGGAAAGTTTGGAGAGATTGAGATTGAAGATCCAAAAGATGGTGTGAAGCAAATGGTCAATGGACACCGTTTGAAGCCATATTTGGATGCAACCGACATCAATGGAGCTACAAAGGAAATGGTGAACTTCATCTCAAGTCCACCATCCTATGAGGTTGCTTGAATTTCATTTGAGGTAATGTCGGGCTGAGGACAATAAACTTAGCGCTAAACGGGAGGCAACCCGTTGTTTGTTTGTTTATAGCTTCAATTTCGGTATGTTTTCTTTTCGTGCACTTTTGTTTAGTTGTTTTGGTAGTTTTTGTTGCATAATCACACAAGGAACTTAACTCTCAGCACCTATGCTTGAGAATTAAGTTGGGGAAGGTCGGTTTGGGTGAAAAAGTGAGTCGTTTTTGCAATTTTTCGAGCCGATTAACTCATTTCTAATTTCGGGTGTACATTGGGGACAATGTACCTTTAAGTTGGGGAAGGGAGTTTAATTTCAATGTAATTGCAAGTTTTGAAATCAAGTTGTGGCTGTAGTTAAAAAAAAAAAAGTCAACAAAAGTCAAAAGGGGGCGTAACTTACGGCCAACCGGGCGTAGGTTACGGTGCTCGGGAAGTGTCAAAAGGAGTTTACGCCAAAATCTTACTGTTTACGGCCCACCAGACGCCTACCTTACGCCAAAATTGCATTTTCTGGAGAGGCGTAAGGTACGCTCAACTTGAGCGTAAGTTACGGTCGTTGTTTTTGAGCCAGCGTAGGTTACGGTCCTCTTCGGCGTAGGTTACGGCTGTTGAAAAGATACAAGGGTAAGGTTTTTAAAAGGCGTAGGTTACGGTACATGTTGGCGTAAGTTACGCTAAGTCAAACAGAAGCGGCGTAGGTTACGCACGTTTTGGCGTAAATTACGGTCGGGTCCAGGATCGAATTTTTAGTATTTTAATAAAAATCAAAAACCAAAAAAATCTTTTAATTTACAACCACAAAACTGATCCTTTATGTTCATTCACCCATATCTGCATATCTATCTTTCTCTCCCACGATTCATTCTTTCTCCCCCAATTTTTCTCTCATAAGAACCCTAACCTTCAATCAACCATATCTCCTTCAATTCTCCATCAATTTCAATAATTTTTTAGGCTAAATTGCATAATTTTTCAAGAGCTACAAAACCCCCATAATTGTTTGTTTAATTTCAGCCTATTTTTCAAGATCAAAGTGAGTGTAAATTCGAAATTTTTGAAATTTCTTCTTTAATTTTGCTTTAATTCACTAACCTTTGCTAAAGTTTGTTACTTTTTGTTAGTTTTGTTGATAAGATGAAGAAAGCAGCAGGGAAATTTATAAAGAGTCTAAGCAAAGAAAGGTGATACTTCATCAAGTCAACAACCAAGCAAGAAGAAAAGGCCAATGGTTCAAGATGAATCATCAGAAGAAGAAGAAAACTCACCACAGACAAGTGAAGAGATGGAGGTTGACGTCGAAAAACCCGAATGGAGACAAGGTATACCTTTACATACTTTACCCGATGAATGGCAATTTATTTTATTTAAAGAAAAGATGGCTGAGGCCAAAAATTTGATGGATCAATTGTTGGGTGAAAGAACACTTGTCTTGTCAGAATTTAGGGGGTTTGGGATGGTTGAAGCATTTGAACAAATGGGATGGAAACAAGTGTTGGTTTGGAATAATGGTGATAATGCTGAGATTTATTTAGATGGTATCATTAATTGGTTGGGTACTTTAGAATTGACTCCTGGTAATAACCCCCCGGTGACTTCTAAGTTAGTAGGCACGGTTAATGGGAAAAAGGTAACAATGTCTTTTGCTACCTTAGATAAGATAGCCAAATTTGACACGGGTGCTACTTCAGGGAGGGCTTTTGATTATGTGGATGAGAAGTATTTAACGGGGGTAGAAACACCTAATAATTGGATTGATATGCTTGTTGAGGTTTTTGATGTTACACGAGACAATTTGAGTACAACCTTTAGGATGGAGCGTGCATTATTGAAACCACTGCCCCGGTTAATTATGTCAATTTTGAGTTGGAATGTGTGCCCCCGAACGAGTGACAAGAGCATGGTGAGGCACCATGATGTTATTGTGTTATATGCCTTGGTCACGGGAAACCTGGCTTATCATTTAGACAAATTGTAATGTCTAACATTTGGGATGCAAGAAACAAAAGAAACAAACTTGTCATTCCTCACCCGAAACTCATCGCCCGTCTCCTCCAAATTCACAAGGTAGTCCCAAAGGAGACCAATATGGAGTATTTGAGTAATACTCCTTATTCCATGAAGAAGTTGTTGAAAGGGAATGAGTGGGAGTTTCAGGATTATCCGTAGTTTAAACTCCTTAAGGATTTGAAAACCAATGGGTATTTGATAGCTCCTAAGGCTGGGGTTACTAGGGAGGAGGCGATAGCACAGATGGAACAAATGCGTGCTAGTGAGAGGGCTGAGTCTAGTGCAGCTAGAGGGGGTTTTGAAGGAAGAAGAGATGGTTTGTTAGGAGCTGGGATAGGAGGTACTGGGCCGAGTTTTGGTTATGAGCAGCCTAGTGATTATAATCAGTGGACATCCTATGAGAGGAGCATGTGGGATATGACTGCTCAGCAGGGGGTACAGCGGAGGAGTTATGAGTTAGGGATGGCATATGCTCATGAACAGGATAAGAGACAGCAGTTTGAGTATTTTGAGCAAGTGCGCCACCACCAGGACCACATTGCGGGACTTGACTATGTGGAGACTCCTCCTCCATATGATTATAGGCAGCCTTATGTTTCCACCGCCCATCCATATTATCCTCAGAGCCACGATTCTGAGTGGTTCCCGAGACATTCTTGTGTTGGACGGGTTGAGGGGAGCTCGAATGATCCACCACCAGCAGCCTCTGATCCATTTGAGGCCCAATCTCTATATCGGGGCCTAATGGAGTCGATCTTTGGATCGCAAGGTCCACGGCAGTGATTGGTACCTTCCATTTATCTTTCTGTTCTTATTGTGTGATTATGTGACTATGTGTTTATTTTGTGTTTTTGCATTTTCAATTTCATAGGTAGATTTAATTTTCTTGTTAATTTCATTTATGTTTCTAGTTTAGATGTTGATTTACTTTCTTGTAGTATAGGAATTGACCCTTAGGGGCAAAATATTTGAGTTATATTAGCTATACATGTTTGTAAAAGGAGATTTTCTTGTGATTGGATTTGTACATGTAAGTGGGGCTAGGTAGTGTAGATTAGATTGCATGACATGGTTGACTTATGAGTGTCTTGATAGAGTTGCTAGCAAGTAAAAACATAGAAATGTGCAAATAAGGGTAATATGCCAATTGCGAGTCCAATGCATGTATCACACTTATATATCCGTTATATCCTTCAATTTCATGAGAGAAAAAGCCTCGTCAATGATTGGTTAGATTGTTAGCGTAGCTTGAATTCTCGTGATGATCATATTGTGTGAACCATTATTGTACATTAGGTTAGAACTAGTGCACTTACCGTGTCGAGACCTCTAACCCGGATTATGTGCTTAAAATGATGAAAACAATCATACAATTCAATCCATATTCCACCTCACTTCACCATGAAATTCGAGTATTGTTCAAAGTTGAGTTGTTTATGATGAATTGAAAGAAAGAACAAAAATCAAAGTCAAAATTGCAATATCCTGTTGAAAAGTCAAAGTATATGGTCAAAAGTGAAAATCCATGTAAATTGACCAAAAGGAGAACCAAAGTGAAATGTTCCAAAATCATTCTAGTAAATCACCCAAAAGAGAATCATTACCGTATTTCATTCCATATTTCCGTCAATCTTGTATGAATGCCGAAGTGATAATTTGGTGTTGAGGTCTTGGTTCGATTTGTGCACTAGCCTATGACTTTTAGTGTTGCAATAATAGGTTGTGAGCTTCAAATATACATATTAGCACATCTTTTGCTAAATCACTCAAAATATGAACCGAGGGGAGTGCAAATTGTGAGAAGTGTGATACAAGTGTTGTGGCGAACTTGAGGTTTATTAGGTTTAATTGCACCTTTATATATTTCTATTTACTAGTCGTAAATCTTTTGATAGTTGTAAGTCTTATGAGTTGATTGTGTTATGTGATTTGGTTTGCATTGCTTAGTTTCGCCCAAGTGTACTTTGAAGATTGCTTGAGGGTTGAGTTTTACAAATATGTATAATTGATATAACTCTTATATGGTGTTTCTTTGGTGATAAGAAGTATTATAGGATTGTAAATTGACTTGTCACATGATGAATGACTTTTTCGGGACGAAAAAGGGTTAAGTTGGGGAATGTGATAAACGCCTAAAACGCATGATCTTAATGGATAAAATTGGACCACTTTGTGCTTGTTAATAGACGAGTAGGGCGTTTTTATGTTTGTTTAAGTGTTTCAGGTCTTTGGTGATAACTTGGCATTAAATGGAGCATAAACGGGTCAAGCAAAGTCAAGAAACAAGTCAAGTGATTCAAGAACCAAAATCTGGAAATCTGGAAATTTGAAGTTACAAAGGGCGTAGGTTACGCCAGTCTTGGCCGTACCTTACGCCAGGCAAAATCTCAAAGGGCGTACCTTACGCCCAGATGGGGCGTAGGTTACGCCAAGCACTGTGCAGAATTCGAATTTTAAGGGTTTTAATTGTAACTTGAGTTATATTATCAAAAAAACGATTTGAGACTTAATCATACCCTAATTTCTGGGATCTAGAGCAGCAACCCACTTCTCCCAAGCCCCAAAATCATCATCAAATCATCATTCAATCATGGAGATTACAATCCAAATTGAAGACTCATTGATGAATATGGAAGGCTAATTCTCCTTAGATCATTCTCATGTGAACAATTATGTAAGACAATTGTATTCAACCTTCTTATATTCAAGTTGGATTAGATGTTTAATTCTTGATTAGTGTTTTGCATCTAATGTTATTTGGTTTGAATGAATGATTATTTGTTTATAACTTTGAATGAATTCCATCTATCTTTTGATTTCAATTTCTTGTTAATCATTAATTATTGGAATAATCTCTTATGAAATTGTAATCTTGTTAATGGAAAATAATTTAGTTGTGTCAATTACTCGGTTTTCATTATCGTGAATCATCACAACCTAATCAATTAGTCCTTAACGTTCATTCATTCCAAGCTTTATAACGAATCATGTCTATGTGATTTCCAACGAATATAAGTTAGGTTATACTTTTGAAAGCATAATTGGGATCGTGAGAATGGTCTACCCTTTTTATTATTGAATTATTTTGTTAAGTTTCAATCATTTTTAGTTTTAATCAAATCAATCCAACAATCAATTTTAAGTTTATGCCTAGTTTAATCAAGTTTGTAAATTGTTCAACACTTTCCCATGATTCCCTGAGGATACGATACTCGACTACCCCCCCCCCCCACCCCCCCCCACACCAAGGGGTAAATTAACACTTTCCCATGATTCCCTGAGGATACGATACTCGACTTACCCATACTAGTTATTGGTATTTAGTTTCTATTTTTGATCGATCCAACGACAACGATCACTTACTTATGTTCATGAATCAAGCCTAAATATCTTTAAACATGACCCATGACAATGCTTGAAGCATCAGACATTCGATTAATACTTTAGAGCTCACAGAACTCGACGAAACTCGACCTTCACTCACTAATTCAACCTTTCAGGTACTTTGACATTAGAATAATCTTTTAAAAGCATTACCATTAGAAAGTAGACTCTCTCACGATTCCGTGGATAGCTTATTTGTCAAAAACGGAGTTACGGTTCAAAAGTTATGGTCGTTTAAAAATGTTAACAAAATCAGTCCCTAACGGGAGTTACAGTGTAGGTGTTATCACAAGTTACCCAGCTAACGGGAATTACACAACCGTAACGGGAGTTACGACGACCAGACGTGAAAAACAACCATTTAACCTCCAAAACCTAACCAAACACATCCCAAACGACCCCAAACCTTATGAACGAATTTTGTACCTCAAAATTCATCATTTTAAGACCATAATGATGCAATGAAATCATTGATTAACCCCTACTTGATTTGCATCACAATAACAAACATTTTAGGTTACCGAATGGATTAAAACTCACGATTTTGACTCCAATCAACCCTCTAAAGACCTAGATCAGTTATGAAACGAATCAAGGGATTGAAAGGACATGAAATCAATGTAATAATACCTCAAATACCTGTAGATTACAAGAAGGATGCAAACTATGGATCAAAACCTCTTTAAATCACCAAGAATCAATCGAAAAACGCAATAATTGATCAAGGGAATGGAGGGGCGGATTAGGGCTTGGAGAAAAGGGAGTTAGAACTGATTTTAGATTGTAATTAGGGTATAATAAACCCTTAATCCCGTTTTTAAGTTTCCACCTATGTCAAAACTAGTCCCTAAGCTTCCAAACGACTCATATTTAGCTCAAAACACCTATAGGGCATACTTACAACCCTTAAACACTTCAAGCACCTATAAAGGCATATAAATACACCTTAAACACATTAGTATATCAATCAATAAGGCATTAAGCCTCACACGTATAGCACATTAAACATCTAAGCATTAAATCTCCTAGAGACTTAACGGACACGTAGTGTTGACTTAACGACTCAAGTCAACCGTTAATTAAAAAGTTTGGGATGTTACAATCCATTTTTCCGGCCGCCGTCTTCCGCTGCTTCCCCACCGTAGCCACCCCTCACCACCAATACAAATCCCTATTTAAAAAATTCATAAGACCGTAGTCACCAATCCATCTTAGGCTACAAACCAAACTAACAAACAGGCAACAAACTTTCATATATGATAATAGATCTCTGATTTGAATTTATCTTTTTTATATATGAATATGAAATTTTCATATGTGTATCGAGGTGTTTGTTATTACAAATATGTATGTATGTATATGCATATGTAATGTATGTATATTCATATGTAATTATGTATGTTGCTTTTATATTTTTTTTGTTGTCTCTTTGATTTTGATATATATGTAATGATATATATATTGTACATATATCTTAGGTTTGCAGGTAGTAAGAGAAAGACAATAACAAGAAAAAAAAATCACTAATAGTCCTTTAGTTATTTGAAATGACTGAAATACCCCTTACGTGGGAGGCACATGGGGGTTTTAACGGAGGAGAGATGACGGTCAACGAGTCAACGGACTAACCTTATCCTCCTATAAAGGACTATCCTTGAGGTTTTGATATTTAAGGATGAAACATGACTATTTTGGTAAACCACAGGGATAATTTGTGTCGATAACTCTAATAATAATCATAATAATAATACATCCCTTACTCTTTTTAAACCTAATTTACCTCTGATTTTTAATCTTCCTCATCCCGTCCATCTTTCCAGGATCTTTCATTCAAGTCTAATTCCAATTGTTTAATAAATAATTCTAGCATCCTTCTTTATTTTCTTATAATTCATTTTTTTTCTTGAATAAATTCAACTTAATAATGTGTTTTCTTTTTTATTTTTTGCAGATTATTTCATAGTTTTTATTATATGGATTTTTTTATATTTATTTTGAATAAGTATATGCAAATAAAGTGTTTGATAAAATGCCTCAATGATAATTTATTTACGAGATTTGTGATTTTTTGTGAGAAGGTTTAGCAATGTATTATTATTTATTATTATTATTATTATTATTATTATTATTATTTATTTTTTTATTTTTTTATTTATTTTTATTAAAAACTTTTATAAATTTTCATAGAAATTACAAGAAATTAGTGGAACCGCGATACTATCTGAATGTGATGATGATGATGGGTTTTTTTCATCATTCGGGGATTTCGTTTTCGGGGCCTTCTACACCCGAATGTGAGAAAGTGTTGGTAGCAACAAAGCGTGCATAGCCATTGCCTGAGGGTTAACTGCGGCTTATTCTGACCGGAAAGGTAGACTACCAATCTCCGAGGTTTTTTTTGTAAATTACATTTTGTATTTGCTAACTGCTACCTTCATATATATATATTGGACATTGTTATTTCATCTGACATTGCTATATTTAGGATGGTAAAGAAATCAGTGGTGTAGGTTTGGAACTGTTTAATGTTAGACTAGGCATCTATGTCTTTGTTCAGCAACATATACTCCATATCATGAAATAGTTGGATATATCTTAGCTATTTGCCTATATAAGATATGCATAATCATCAAACCACAATCCTCATTATGATGGCTAAAAGCTGAAGCATATGATGTGCCATTTGGATTTGGCACTGGGCAGCAAGTCGTTGCTGGGTTTTAAAGTGTGGATGATGCCAATAGCTTGGAAGTGGTCGGTGCTTTAGTGGTCTCACAACTAGCCTTTTGATATGCCACTTTCGACAACCAAATAAATTCGTTAAAGTCTTCATGTGTATAAAAAAATTACCAAAACTGAAAACAAGTCTGATGCTCTTGGTTGGCCAAAGAACATGACGACCAATATTGCATATGTTCATGCTCACTTAGTATTGTTTATTTGTGCTTTGTGTAGGTGATTTGCTTAGGTAATGATGGTAACTCGATACTGGTGATTATTGGACGTAAGACCTTTATCTATCTTTTTCGTTCTATTTTGTTTAATGTAAAATCTATGTTGCAGAATTCAGATTATACAGAAAACACACCCCATTGCTATTAGAAATGGCAAAACATGGAAACAATATCAAAGAATTAGGCTTTATCACGTTAACACAAGTGCATATCTACACATCCATAACAAGATATATAGTCGCATTGCTGGTGGTGAGCAACACTATTGTTGTTCATATTATTATTTATAATGATATAATTCTACCATGCGATATTAAATTATCGCACCCATATTTGTACGAGTGTGATTAAATGTCTTAATTGAAATTTGGTTCGTATTTGGTATATAGTCAATTTGTTGTATCTTTATCTTGTAATGTAGGCTCGATTCTCACAAGAATATGACCTGAACTATTTTTGTAAAAGCATTGCCATTTGTTGATAAAAACTTTATAACAATTGTTGATCTTTCTCATTTTTTGCTGTCATATTATATTTGTATGAAAGACATAGTCACATCATACATATATTTGATAATTGATTACCATTTTCAGTTATTTGACTATTTTGGTATAAGCTCTACTCTTGGAAACTCGACTAATTGAAATCTAATATGAATATAAGTATTTAAAACGAAAGTTAAAAGCTATGTATTTTGAAACCACCCGTCCATCGGACGGGCCTGAAGACTAGTATTAGTATATACACATATATGGAATTAAAAAAAATAGAAAAACAAAAGAAATCGGCCCCACATCATGACGTCCAACACGTCTAAAACAAGAAGAAACCACAAAACGCAACTTGAAGATGTTGTGCTAGTTATATCATCCAAAACCGGACACACATCTGACGTTACCAAGAAGAGACTATAACAAACAGCCTTAAGCTTATTAAAATCTTTTGTTTTGATCATAATCAAAAGGAGGCTCTATGTTTGTGCTTCTTTTATTATTGTTAAATGTTGCGATAAAAAAAAAAAAATTTGTTTTTGGTTTCAAATTATTGTGTTAACTTATATTATGGGTAAAATGGGAATTTAATGATTTAAGTTTAAATTTACTGGATTTTATAATAGAATGGGCATATATGATCGATTTTGAGTTTAATCAACCTTTGTGATATTAATGATTTTAATTATGTAAAATATAATATTTTGAAGTTTAAATTGAAAATACAAGAGATTAACCCAATTATTTATTTTGACATAAAGTAATTGTAAGTTATTCACTACAAGAATTTGCACTTTTGGCGACCAAAACGATTAGCGACGACAATTTTTTCGTCGCCAAAGGCCACAAAACGACAAAATAATCGGCCGGGTGACTTTGAAAGTCAAACTTAGCCGTGTCGTCGCTAAAGTCGTCGCTAAAAGCGTCGCAAAGTTTTTTTTTTATTTTAATTTTGCATTAAAATTTGGCTCGGTCAACAAAGAAAAATATTGTCGCTAATGTCGTCGCTAAATTTTTTTAAAATATTTTTTTAGTTTTCGTTTTTCCCTCCATCTTAAAAAAATTCCCGCAAAATATTTGCGACGACAAAAGCGTCGCAAAGTTTTTTTCCTTTAAAATTTTGTATTTATTTTTTATTCTAAGAAATATTTTAGAAAAGCGTCGCTAACAGCGTCGCAAAAAAATTTAATTAAATTTTGTGTATTTCGTTTTTCCCTCCACCGAAAAAACTTTCCCGCCATTCTTTGCGACGTTTTTGGCGACGACAAAGCGTCGCAAAATATTTTTGGCAAAAAAGGAACTCTTTTAAAGTATATATAAGTTTATATTATATACTTTTAGTATATATAAGTTTTAAAAATGATATATTGTTAATAAAAAGTATACTTTAAAAATGATATATAATTATATATCATTTCATAATTATTTATTTAGCACATTAAAATATACTTTCTAATGTGCTAAAAAAATAATTATGAAATAATATATAATTTTTAAAACTTATAATTTAAAGTATACTTTTTATTGTTAATAAAACTTTTATAATTTAAAGTATACTTTTTAATTAGTTAAATAAATAATTATGAAATGATGTATAATTTTATATATAAGTTTTCATTATATAAGTGAGAAAGAATCATATTGGGCCCGATGGGCCCAAATAGATACGAAAGAAACATATTAGTCCCGATTCAGTTCGAAAGAAAGATATTAAGTTTAAATAAATGAGTAAGAAACATATTAGTCTCGAATGATGAGAAAGAATCATATTGGGCCCGATGGGCCCAAATAGATACGAAAGAAACATATTAGTCCCGATTCAGTTCGAAAGAAAGATATTAAGTTTAAATAAATGAGTAAGAAACATATTAGTCTCGAATGATGAGAAAGAATCATATTGGGCCCATCAAGCCCAAATTGATTCGAAAGAAACATATTAGTCCCGATTGAATCCAAAAGAAACGTATTGGGCCCATTAAGCCCAATTTGATTCGAAAGAAACATATTAATCTCGAATGATGAGAAAGAATCATATTGGGCCCGATGGGCCCAAATAGATACGAAAGAAACATATTAGTCCCGATTCAGTTCGAAAGAAAGATATTAAGTTTAAATAAATGAGTAAGAAACATATTAGTCTCGAATGATGAGAAAGAATCATATTGGGCCCATCAAGCCCAAATTGATTCGAAAGAAACATATTAGTCCCGATTGAATCCAAAAGAAACGTATTGGGCCCATTAAGCTCTAACAAGTGAGAAAGAATCATATTGGGCCCGATGGGCCCAAATAGATACGAAAGAAACATATTAGTCCCGATTCAGTTCGAAAGAAAGATATTAAGTTTAAATAAATGAGTAAGAAACATATTAGTCTCGAATGATGAGAAAGAATCATATTGGGCCCATCAAGCCCAAATTGATTCGAAAGAAACATATTAGTCCCGATTGAATCCAAAAGAAACGTATTGGGCCCATTAAGCTCTAACAAGTGAGAAAGAATCATATTGGGCCCGATGGGCCCAAATAGATACGAAAGAAACATATTAGTCCCGATTCAGTTCGAAAGAAAGATATTAAGTTTAAATAAATGAGTAAGAAACATATTAGTCTCGAATGATGAGAAAGAATCATATTGGGCCCATCAAGCCCAAATTGATTCGAAAGAAACATATTAGTCCCGATTGAATCCAAAAGAAACGTATTGGGCCCATTAAGCTCTAACAAGTGAGAAAGAATCATATTGGGCCCGATGGGCCCAAATAGATACGAAAGAAACATATTAGTCCCGATTCAGTTCGAAAGAAAGATATTAAGTTTAAATAAATGAGTAAGAAACATATTAGTCTCGAATGATGAGAAAGAATCATATTGGGCCCATCAAGCCCAAATTGATTCGAAAGAAACATATTAGTCCCGATTGAATCCAAAAGAAACGTATTGGGCCCATTAAGCTCTAACAAGTGAGAAAGAATCATATTGGGCCCGATGGGCCCAAATAGATACGAAAGAAACATATTAGTCCCGATTCAGTTCGAAAGAAAGATATTAAGTTTAAATAAATGAGTAAGAAACATATTAGTCTCGAATGATGAGAAAGAATCATATTGGGCCCATCAAGCCCAAATTGATTCGAAAGAAACATATTAGTCCCGATTGAATCCAAAAGAAAGATATTAAGTTTAAATAAATGAGTAAGAAACATATTCCCGATTCAATTCGAAAGGATCATATCTGGCCCATTAAGCCCAAACAGATGAGAAAGGATCGTATTAGAGTTTTTTTCATAATATATACAGTTTATTTTATTTAGAAAATTATAATACGTTTATTAATGCATACTACGTATTTTTATTTTACTTTTCATAAGATATATACATAAATACGGATATACTACGTTTATGTCATGGATACTACATATTTTTATTTTACTTTTCATAAGATATATTGATGTGCTAAATCGAGTTTAAAATTTATAAACTAGAAATACCTAAAAACTCACTACTACACACTATCGGGCAGTGGACCCGATCGTATGCAATATAGTTATAAAGTAAGTCCAGGTTCGTTCACGGGGATTGGTTCGAATTAATTATTTAGTATAATGGTTTGGAAAAAGGGTGTTGCTTTGATTCTCTCTTCGACAATAACTTTAAAAGACAAAATGCATATAAGTAAAGATAAGCCTCAAACAATATGGTAAATATCATCCACCTTGACTCCGCTAGACTTCAAACATGATTGCATTCAATTAAGATCAGATTCGTTAAGAGTTGACAAGATAATCGTGAAAGGATAAACTGCTCGCGTGGTACCACCAACCGCTCACAATTCACCCAAACACCTAGTTGTTAGTTTAATTACCCAAGCCGGTACCACCAATGCCTAGACAATCTTACCAACACTTAGCTTGTTTGACTATCGAATTACCAATTGCGCCTATGTGAAAATAACGTGGTACCACCAACCGTTACAAAAACACGTTGACAAAATGATTCCTTTTATTAAAATGACATTCACTATCATACCATGAACTAGTGATAATTGCTCATAGACAAGCAACTGTTGAAAATCACATATGCATTCGACTAGTACCACTAACGAAGAACACACATGCCACCAATATCAAATTAATACAAATAAAGGAATAAAATCATCAAGATCACGACACAACGATAATTGAAATCAACTCTATGAATTAAAATATCTAGCAATCACATCATTCGTCTAGTTTCATCAAGGTGGACAATAGAAAGATTAGCCACTCATGACTAAATTGAAATTACAATTAAAATCAAGGAAGAACATAAAGTACCAATTGTTTGAAGAATGGAAATTGCAAGACAATAAGTAGATACGATCTAGATGGGTGCACGTGAATCCTCCACGAATCGAAAGACGATTAAATCTTGAATTGATCCTTGAAAGTTCCCTTGAAGTGCAGCTCCTAGAAAGATATTTCGATCTTTGGGAATTAGGTTTATTTTTCTATTTATACCTCCAATCCATTGGTGCAAAAACTGGCCAAAACCCTTCAGATACGTCCATTCACTGCGGCGCAGTGGGCTAGTAACACCCCCACTGCGTCGCAGTGCTTATGTACTGGCCAAAGTGCATGTGGAAAAGGCTTCACTGCGGCGCAGTGGGCCATGGTCATCCCCACTGCGTCGCAGTGCAAAGTCACTGGACAATTGTGCTCATGTTCCATGAAGTGACTGCGGCGCAGTGGGCATAGGGTACCCCCACTGCGTCGCAGTGCTTTCTCACTGGTCTCGAAGCCCCTCTACATATGGATGACTGCGGCGCAGTGGGCTCGTTCACCACCACTGCGTCGCAGTCCAATAGCACTGGTCTCGATGGCCACCAACAACTTTATGAGACTTGTACAATCACTATCTCTTTTCACCTCTCGACTCTCCAATCAACTTCATGGCCGCGAAAGTACTCGAAATTGCACCAAACGGACACGTCACCTGTTTAGAACCTGAAACCACTAACAAAACACATAAACGTGCCAAATGCCCGCAAAATCGACTAAAAACATATAATAAAGAGGCCAATAACGATGTGGGCAATGGGTATAAGTTGGTCACATCAAATCCCCCCACACTTGAGCATTGCTTGTCCTCAAGCAAATCCAACATTCAAAGAAAAAGTAATCCTTGGCAAAGAAGCTAAATAAACAATTACGAGTATCAAAAAGAAGCAACACCAAGTATGTCAATGACAAAGAAGTTGGGTGAAGCAGTTTTAATCTTAAATGAAAACCCGAAATGTTTGACATATCTGAACAATCCACAAGCCTCAATAACACGACTATGCACAAGTGAAACAAATGAACCAATCAATATCATTCTACTCCAACAAACTTACTTTTGGGGTTGAATATATCAGAATCACTCATAGCGCAGTCGTGATGCATATCTTACCATAGGCTTGAACAAGGATCATAGCTCCACCGACATGGCGTAAGCACCAAGTACATCATCAAAATATGGCATATAAGTTGGTTGTATAGTTAGGCTAAGGTATATGTAATGGATATTTACAATGAGTAAGGGAGTGTAGGTTAGAAATGAAAGGAAACAATCAAAAGTATAAGGTGAGTATGAAATATGAACAAAATAGTCTAATCAAAACCCGTACCATTGATTGCCAACAAACCATGAACCATTAAATTGCTTATCCGCTAAGTCACCTCAACAATACCAAGCAAACTCGACACCATTGTGGTGTATCAACATCAAACAACTTAAAATCCACCAAACTCTCCATTCGTAATGACACATCACAACACTAGACATATAAAAATGAGATGTACCTACTAGTAGCCCAAGTTCATTTTTTTTTTTTTTTTTTTTTACTGAAACTTTTACTCTACTAGAAGGTACCCTCTTACAATGATGAACAATGTCTAACAAACTTACTTTCTTTCGAACAATCCAACACATTCCATAAACCAAAAATATTCCACCGACACCCCATTGAAGCACTTCACAAACCGTCCAACAAACCAATGACAATCAATGGCCCCCCAGATTAGACTATCGGTATAGTAAGGTATAATTAGGTAAAGTTTACATAAATGAGTGTATATATTCAATGGGAAAGGCTAAGTTAAAAGATGTGTAAGGAAGGTGGTAAAAGAAAGGAATAAAGTATATGTAAGTGAGTGTAAGTATAGTAAGGGTATGAATATACAAAAGGAAAAGTGAAAATAAAGAAAGAAAGAAAAGTATGGGTCAAACCTATATGCCAATTCGTCATCCAATGTACTTTTATCACAAAAGTGATCTCACTGCGGTCTCGTCACGATCACAAGGCCAAGTTCTAGCTCAACACATCACCGGCACACTCAAATCAACAAAAAGAACCCGGAAATGGAATAAATTAACCTCAAATTCGCACATCTTAGTGCAGAGTTCGAAATGGAACCCTTACTCCCGAATAAATCCAAGAGCCTAAGAGAGGGACAAATCACAAGGCAATCAAACCAAAACCGTAAACACCTGGCACATCTATATATGAACAATGAATCTCACAACTTTAGGTGTTTGGGATATTTGAGTATGCAAGTAATGTTATCAATCCACAAGGATAAGCCCCATAACCGTTCAGAACACATTTCGCCGATTAAATTTTACCAAGGAAAAATTTGTAGTAAAATTGCTCATTAAATTATTATGAATTAAGTGACAAAAGCAATTTACCACAAGGACAAGCTCAACCATATCAACTTCTATCATCCCGCCAAATTGAACACCGATTCCAAACATGCACATCACAGTGAAGAGCTCAAAATAGAAACTCCTACCCTCGGATAAAATCCGAAAGCCTATGAGAGGGACACATCAACAAAAACGGTAAAATCTCAATGGCAAAACAACAAAAGAGATAAACCCGGTAGCTTAAACCTATTTGCCACCCCCCCACACTTAAGATGGACAATGCCCTCAATGTCCATATTCGGTCAAACAAAGGTAAATAGGGGTAAGCAACATAGAAAAATCAGAGCACATACCAGAATAAGGACTGTGTGTGAACAATGTCAATAAAGATGCCAATAAAAAATATAGCGCTGAACTTACTGCCAGCATATGCACATGACATCACAGTGAGCTACTAACACGATCACACAATCAAACAAATCCAACTGGTCCTCCCCCCACACTTGGGTTCCACTAGGTATTGCCATCAAACGAATAGACCTGTCCAACCTCAAATAGCAAGCACAACCAAATATCCATACAAAATTAAACTAATCTACAGTCTCATGCAGAAAATTAAAGAAACAAAACAAAAGAAAAGAAAAGAATACAAATGTTTCATCACCCCATGGGGTGGATACCAAACAAAAATAAATAAGTAACAGTCATCCGAATCATAATCAAACAAATATGATTCCATCCCACGGTACCGGATGGGAACCAACTCCATTCACTGCTGCTGTCCATGACAGCCATATGGGTAATTGGTACTCATATATACATAAATACGGATATAATAAATTAAAATTTAATCAATAGTTTTTTATATATAAAAAAGTTAAAATAAACTAAATAAAATATAATAATAATAGAAATAAAGTAAATAAATTTTTTTTTAAAAAAAACAAATATAATACAAATACATCAAAATTCAATCACAAACCCTTTATATTAAAAACAAATAATATAACAAACATAATATAATATAATATAAAATTTAAATATAAATATAATAAATGTAATATAACAAATTTTAACTAACTTAGATTTAGACTAAAATATAATTCTAAATCCTTTTATATTAAAAATACATACATCAAAATTATAAATCCCTCCCTTTTACCTAAAATTTTTTAAAAAACCCTCCAACTTTTCCCAAAAACTTTGAACCATATAACACGAAAACACTCACCACCATTCAACCCTCTCTTATCCACACATTCAACCCTCACCCTCTCTTATTCTATTCTTCTTCCTTTTTCTCTAACACCTCCCCTCTTTGAAAACCCCAAACTTCCACCGCCGCCGGGAACCTCCACCGCCGGAAAACGTTACCGGCCGGAAAACGTTACCCACCGCCAAAAACCTCCACCACCGAACCCGTTTTTCTCCCCTTTCAATTTTCTTCTTTCCTTTTTTCTCCTTTCCCTTTTTTAATCCGCCAGAAAAATTCACATATACAATACATACACCACAGCCACCACCAACTCCACCCATATCACCCGCCTGCCTCCACTATCAACAACACCGCCGCCGGCCTCCACGACCACCACCACCACCTAATTTGTTATCATTGTAAGTTTTTCTTCCTCAAAAGGGTTTCTTTTATAATGCTATAAATATGTAATTTTAGTTAGTTTTGTTACTAAATTTGTTTTTTTTGTTCTTTTTGTAGTACAACAGCCAAGCACCACCACAACCAACCACCACTACCGCCGCTGCTTACCCTCCACCGCGGCTGCTACCCTCGACCGCCGCCACTGTTAATTTTTTCTTTTTGGGTATGAATCAAGCTACATCTTCATGTGTAAAAATTGGATTGTATATATATATATGATATAAAAAGTTGTTATCTTTCTTGATTTTTTGTTAAAATTGATTTATTAATTTAATTTGTTGTTTTGCTTTAAATATAAATACAGTGTATATATATGATATAATACGTATATATAATTACATATTATTATAAATACAATACACATATACAGCATATATACATATTGTATATGTATACTGTATTTATATTTTTTTTCAGCAAAAAAAATTTCGCGACGACGTCGTCGCCACCATTTTTTCAGATTTCTTTTTCCTTTATTTTCTTCCATGGTGGGCCCCACTTTCAGTCGTCGCAAAACTCGTCGCCGAATGTTATAGGAGACGATGTTACCGCGACGGCTGTTGTCGCCACGCAATGTCGCCGCAAAGTTGACCGGCGACGACAATTCCGGCATATGGCGACGACAATTGTCGCCGCCGATACTCGTTTTTCTTGTAGTGATTATTATTTAATATAATAATAATTGTTATGTTTGATAATTGTTATTGTTATGTTAACTGAAGCTCAAGTGTAATGCCAATTCTATAAAATATTAACTAAATCCTTTTGCTCTAAAGTTTATAATTTTTGGTTTTATCTTTCTTGAACTCAACCATGCATATCACTTTTTTTTATTTAATTCAATGAACTTTGTGTCTTAATTCCCTCCGTCCCAATTTAAATGTCCAAATTTGACTTGCTAAGTCTTTCTTCTAACTTTGACCGTAAGTATTTTTGTTTGTATAATATAATAGTTATATCAATGAAAAATACTTAAAGTTCAATCTATCATATATTTTACATCAATTATTGTATAACACACACGAAACAATTTACGGTCAAAATTACGGGAAAAAATCTTCAAAAGTCAAAATAGGACATTTAAATTAGGACGGAAGGGAGTAGTAAATAATCATGGGAAACAGAGCTAATATAGTTTGCACGGTAGTCAACATGTGACATACATATGTTCCAATTCTGGCCGCTGTTAACCTTAACCTTTTAGCTGTATGTTAAAACTGTGCAACTTATTGGAATCGTTGACTACCGGGCAGATCGGTTCTCATCAATGCAGTTTTGGGTGCACTACCGACATATTATCTATCTTTGTTTGCTATGCCCTCCTCAGTTTCCAACAAATTGGAATCGTTGCGTGCGAAGTTTTTTTGGGGTGCTGATACAGGCGAAAACAAAATGCACTGGATTAATTGGGAGTCCGTCCTTGCTAGTAAAGAAAAGGGCGGGCTGGGTTTTGGAAGCTTAAAGGCTTTTAATATGGCTCTATTATATAAATGGCGATGGAGGTACTATAATTCTCATGACGCTTTATGGGTGAAAGTGTTAAACCAGTTGCACGGTCGGAAAACCTTGTGGATTGACACCAACAGTAACATCAGTAAGTCAGGAACTTGGAACACAATCATGGCTCTTTCTCAAAAACTTGCTTGTGATGGTAGGATACCTGCTAATGCCATAAGAAAAAAGATAGGTGATGGTAAAAATACCTCTTTCTGGCATGATATATGGGCTAATGACAAACCTCTTATCTTATTATATCCGCGTTTATATGCCATTGAAAATATTAAGGAAGCTCGAGTCTGTAACACTCGACTTAAAATAATGGGTTCAATTTTTTTTTATTTATCTATAGACCACAATGGCGGAAAAGATCTACTTATACTTAAACATCTATCAACCTTAATAGCAAATCAAGGTTGACCTCTTATTAATTCAAATGGTGTTACTAAAAGACTACTACATTTTACATTGAAACCCAATATTTGTATCCTGCAGGCCTACACAAACCTGAACTAGGAAATAACTACATGATAATCAACTAGCTGCTTAGGGCACTTCTCGGATGTATAAGCTAAAAGTCTACCCATTCCTCACCACGTGTACCTTCATCCTTGCTACTCTGCGAGACACAATCGACAAAGTAGAAACAAGTGTCAGCTTATAAAGCTGAGTAAGATAAGGTTAATCCAAAATATATATGTTAAACAAAACTGCTTATCAAAATAGTTACATATATATAATTACCCATCCATTTGGTAACGATTCAATACCTGCACAATTAGGTCAATACATACCAATAATAGGATTCAACCCACATATTCCATATATATATATATATACTATATATATATATGTATATATATACACATGATTAATCATAATAACACATAATAATAATCAAGTGACTAACCAAAATGTATACCCATATATACACATGATTAACCATAATAACACATAATAATAATCAAGTGACTAACCAAAATGTATACCCATATATACACATGATTAACCATAATAACACATAATAATAATCAAGTGACTAACCAAAATGTATACCCATATATACACATGATTAACCATAATAACACATAATAATAATCAAGTGACTAACCAAAATGTATACCCATATATACACATGATTAACCATAATAACACATAATAATAATCAAGTGACTAACCAAAATGTATACCCATATATACACATGATTAACCATAATAACACATAATAATAATCAAGTGACTAACCAAAATGTATACCCATATATACACATGATTAACCATAATAACACATAATAATAATCAAGTGACTAACCAAAATGTATACCCATATATACACATGATTAACCATAATAACACATAATAATAATCAAGTGACTAACCAAAATGTATACCCATATATACACATGATTAACCATAATAACACATAATAATAATCAAGTGACTAACCAAAATGTATACCCATATATACACATGATTAACCATAATAACACATAATAATAATCAAGTGACTAACCAAAATGTATACCCATATATACACATGATTAACCATAATAACACATAATAATAATCAAGTGACTAACCAAAATGTATACCCATATATACACATGATTAACCATAATAACACATAATAATAATCAAGTGACTAACCAAAATGTATACCCATATATACACA
The DNA here is from genome assembly GCA_034093135.1 of Erigeron breviscapus. Lineage (NCBI taxonomy): Eukaryota > Viridiplantae > Streptophyta > Magnoliopsida > Asterales > Asteraceae > Erigeron > Erigeron breviscapus. Next base: position 3,250,177 of record CM067167.1, read on the forward strand.
TGATTAACCATAATAACACATAATAATAATCAAGTGACTAACCAAAATGTATACCCATATATACACATGATTAACCATAATAACACATAATAATAATCAAGTGACTAACCAAAATGTATACCCATATATACACATGATTAACCATAATAACACATAATAATAATCAAGTGACTAACCAAAATGTATACCCATATATACACATGATTAACCATAATAACACATAATAATAATCAAGTGACTAACCAAAATGTATACCCATATATACACATGATTAACCATAATAACACATAATAATAATCAAGTACTAACCAAAATGTATACCCATATATACACATGATTAACCATAATAACACATAATAATAATTTAACTAATTACAAACATTTAAACTATCACATAATAATCAATCATCTAACAATATTCTCAAGTCCCAAACACCTCGCATAGTTCATAAGCTTCATGTAACTTAAGGTGTCCATAATTCTATAGACAAGACACCGATCATATACCTGCATATATGATATCAATATACACAAACAATAGGATTTAGATAACCACAAGTTGTATAAAATGTTTCCAACTAAATCATCTTCTAAAACGTCATACGCACGTCAAGCATATAACAATCATCACATATCAAACATATAGCACAAGAAGAAGATTACATTCCTACATGTGCCTAGCAACCTCAATCATCTCATCAATCATCAAGATTCACCTCAACATCAATCACAATCAACAATCTTAAGTTATGTCATTTTCAACTGTTTAGTAGTGACTTAGGTCACATAAGTAATCAACACAAGTTGTGCATAGGCGGTCACCTTTCCAGGAACCTTGCACCCGACATGATGGGTTGTCCTTTCAGGATCCATCGACATCGTTAAGGATAGGCATAACCAAATCCAGGAGTAAACCGTTAGCAACTCAGTGATCGGTCCTAATCACCCGGTATACTCAAGCAACTTGACCATGTCGTCAGAGGTATCATGTTTACCCCGTCTGACCAACTTAGGAGTAAGCCGTTAACAACTGGTGGTGATCGGTCCAAATCACCCGGCATACTCAATCAACTTGACCATGTCATCAGAGGTATCATGTTTACCCCGTCTGACCAACTTATCACACTAGTCCCACCGAGGAATAGTATGGGTTAAGCTTAACACTTTCAACTGTAGGTTTATACTCGAGTTCATTATCTATAGGCTAGCTACAACATAAGCTACCTATAATCAACACATCAAAGCCCTTATTAATGTGTACAAGTGATCATAAAATCCTATGATTACTAGTGTCACTTACATGCAACTCATCAACACAAAAGTTAAATTATTATTTATGCAATCAATCTTAACAACAAGTCAAGTGAATATAGCATAATAATAACATCATTCTCCTGATCAAACATGCATAACAACAGCCCACAATCACCATTCAACTCATCAACACAAGACTTAAATCAAATATTATGTAATTAACCTTAACCACATGTCAAGTTAATAAAGCATAATAACCATATCATTTCATCATTCAATCAAGCATAACAACAGCTCATAATCACCCTCCCAATATAGTTCAATAAAACATATGAACCTAAGGGTATCAACAATTCCAAGAACAACAAATAATCATTCCATTCAACCCGCAATAGATTAATTAATATAATTAAGCTACGGTTGAGTCTTTAGCAATCATAATGGGTAAACAACAATCCCACCCACATGCATAAGTAATTACAGTCTCAAAGTCCCCTCATAGTAGTTTAAACCCTTCCCCCAATGCCCATTCCAACATATAGGATACGAAAGTATGTTTAAGCTACGTTTGACACTTTAAAATGGACGTTTTGATTGTGTTCGCAGGGATAACCAGTATCTTACCTTAGTACAGCTCACAACGCTTTGCAAAGTACTTTATTATGCTCAAAATGTACTCCCGGGTACCTAGAACAAATATAAGATCAACCTATAAGCTACAACAAAGCATAGACGCTAAACAAGGAAAATTCAGCACGTTTCCAGATTTGCGCTATTCACTTGCCAATGCATTTTCGAGCCCAAGACTACCAGATATAACAAAACTCAGTTCTGAACATTTGCAGGGGACTCAAAGAGCTTTTCAGAAATGTAAGGTTTGACTCATAACAATCTGTAATGAATGAGATATGATTTTTACAAAAACAGAACTGCAGCATTCGTTTGAAAACTGACCAATTCTGGAAATTGTCATTTTGTCACTTTTCTGGGCAGAACCAGAAGAAACATTGTTCATATAAAATTTAAGGGACATCTGGAGGTTTTCAAAAATATAAGGTTTATCTTCTAACTCCTCCAGACGAAGCAGATATGATTTTTGCAAGATGATAGAAATTTCAGTCCTAAAGAAACCATTGTTTTGCAAACTATTTCTACCATCAAATTACCATAGCAAACCACCACAACCTAAGGAACTTATATACACTCAAAATATGACTAATTTGACAACTTATTCCAGTAGTTGATCCACAAATCTTTTGTACACAATACGGAATCGATTAAACACCCAAAAACAATCAATTTCGATTTCAAAACATAATCTATCCATAATCAAACCTCAAGACCATACTCAACAACTTGACATCAATACAAGACCTGGAATCATGATAAAATAAGAAGATATATTACCTTACTTGTGCCCTTAATCAAAAGGATGATCAAAGGAATGATCAAAGATGATCAAAATAAAAGTCAACTATATTTTCCAGGTTACTATTCCGGCTATAACTCAAGATCAAGACATCCAGGGATAAATTCAACGGCTGAAAATGTATTCCTATGTGTCAGGAACCTACTACCAAAAATTGAAGATGATCCAACGGTTTGATCTTCGATCCGACACGATTTACTGGGCTGCTGTAGCTAAAACCGGGTTTTGGGAATGTTTTCTCTTTTGAGTGTTGTTGCTATGTGTGTGTGTAAAAATAATTGATCACTGATTTATGGTTAATCAATCATCATTTAATCAGTTCATAAGCTTTTCTAAATGACACATCTAGTCCCTATACTTTTAAACTTCACATTTAGAGCTTAAACTAGCTACCGGGAATACATACGACACTTCAAGCACGTCTAGACCATCTTAAAACACATCTCATCAAATCCTTAAACATATAAACATATTAACACATACATAATTAAGGCATTAAAGCCTCACACATATATCACTTTAAACATATATAAGCATTAAATCTCCTAGAGACTTAACAGACACGATGTGTTGACTTAACGACTCAAGTCAACCATTAAATAAAAGTTTGGGATGTTATAGAGTCGGTGATCGATGGAATGGACACAGTTGTTCTTGGAGCTGGCGCAGGCCTATTCGTGGAGGTATAGAAGAGAATCAATTACAACAGTTGAGTTCTATTATTGCTCAGGTAACGATTGTGGATACGAGCGATAGTTGGGTGTGGTCATGTGGTAACATGAATGAATTTTCTGTTAATAAGATCCGCAAACACCTTGATGATAGTTATCTCCCGTCTCACTATATTTCCACAAAGTGGAATAAAATTGTTCCTCGCAAGGTTAATATTCATGTATGGAGAGTCCTAAGAGATCGCCTCCCTACTCGATGTAACCTTTGGTTTCGTGGTTTAAATTCAGTCCCCATTACCTGCCCATCTTGTGGTAACGGGCTGGAAACACTTTATCATACTCTTGTGGACTGTAGAATTGCTCGGAAAGTTTGGAGGGATATAAACAAATGGCTGGACATTGATATCCCTACGAACTTAGACCCACTGGATATCCTTGGGTTTGTGGACAGTAAGTTTGCTGATCCCCATGCAATCATTATTGGGATGCTGCACGTTTTTTTGTCATGAGGTCCCCAAAGTCTATTGCAAATATTATTATTTGTGTAGTGTTGGTATGTACTCTTGCTACAAAACGGATTTCTATCCATTTCGTTTTATTATCTTACTCATTTGGTCGTTCGTTATAGTGTCTAGAATAGGAATTATTGTAAAATTCTAGAACTGTACTTTGTATTATTTGACAACTAGCGTCTTGCTAGTTACATTCTATTAATATAATATACTTTTGCCGTTCAAAAAAAACTGTGCAACTTAAAACAGATTCGATTCTCATGTATTTTACAAATGGATTGAGATCTTTTAAAGTGGTTGTAGACAACTTTACTAGTAAAGTTGAAAATCTTAACTAGTTAATTAAGATTAAAAATCTAATATTTAAATATGAATTTTAAATTTTGACCTTTAACTTTAACAGATGAAAATCTCTCCATTTTTTACTAATAAAATTGAAATTGAAAGGATCATCATTCTTTACAAACACACTTCCATCCTTCCCAAAAATGTATAGTCAAACTTATACGGAGTAGCTTAGAGCATCTTTAAAAACTTTTTACTATTACATCAAGCTTTAAAAAAAGCTTTGATCCATTGGAGTAAAGACTTTTTATACAATGACTTGATGAATTTCAAGTCATTTGAGGAGACAAACTCTCTTTCTTCTAAACTATATTACTAAAAAATGCTTCAAAGACTTTTTTTGATGTTTTACCATTGGAGGAAAAGCTTTATGAAAAGCTTTTTTGTAACAAGTCTTTGATAAAAAGACTGAAAACTGATAACAAAAATTTCAGTTTTCCCCCAAAAATCCCGTAACTCAATCAGATTCCTTTCCCCGTTTTGTTCTCTGGAATTTTACTTCTTTTAAAGTCAGAATTCGGATCTGTGTGTAATCGCCGGCCACGCAATCAATCAATCAATCATCAACCTATATATACATACATATACATACAGCTCACTGCTTATCACTTTGTATGAACCCTAGGTTGGGCCTGAGACGTTCTATTCCGATTTCTCCGGCCAAACTAATGGCACATGAATTGAACTCATCTGCTCCGGCAACGGAAACCGTAACGGCAACGGAAAATGCATCACCGGTAACGGCGACGAGATCTTTATGGCCATCTGTTCTCCGGTGGATTCCGACTTCAGTTGATCACATTATTTCTGCTGAAAAACGTCTTTTATCTCTCGTTAAGTAAGTTATATATATATATATATTGTTTTATATGGTTGTGAATAATAAATAATAAGTAAGTAAGTAACTCCCAATGCCGTCTTCCACGGGTTTTGGGTCCCAATACCGTCTTCGACGGTGTATGGGGGAGGTTGAGATGTAGACAGCCTTACCCCTACCAAAGGTAGAGAGGCTGGTTCCATGTTCTACCATAGGTAGAAAAGGCCCTCCAGCCTTGCTGGGCATGAGGATCGAACCCTTGACCTCTGTCTCCAGAGGCAAGGGCTCCAACCACTGATCCAACCCAGCTGGTTAATATCTAATTCAACTTATGTTTATCTGTTAGATATTTTATGCTTATTGATATTTAGTATGTGTTAATTGCTTGCGAGTCAAATAAAGTTTACTGATTATTGCTCGGGCCTGAGGTCGTTTATGCAAGTTAGGTTTGAAGTTGCCACTAGCTTGTTTAGGCTCGGGCGCTCGGCTTTAATCTAACTTGAGTAGGTTGGCTGTGTATGTAAACTATCCATGTTTAGTTATTGGCCTACTGTATGTATTGGTTTTACATTTGTATTTAATGAACTTTTAGCTGACTGCTATGATGCTATCATATCGATATGACATTTATAAGCGGTGGCGTGGCATCAGAATTTATGACGTGGAACTTACATGGCTGCCATGTCAGTTCTTACTCGTTTTTACTGGGTTAGGTGATGGAGAGATTACCGGATGTATTTGAATGTTTGATAAGTTAAAAGTTTAGGTTTAAAGTTCAATACAGATAATAGTAAAACAAGGACAGAGAGATACTTTTTTGGTGTAATTAGTCAAATTCTGATGTACATTTATTTACAAAACATGAGTGGTGAATGTGCTTGTCTGTATTACTGATCATGTGCGTATGTAACAAGTGGAATGGCGAAAAAGTATGGCATTTGTGTACTTGTTAGTTCATAGCAACATAGTAGCACGATACACCTAAAATCAGGAAGCAGTCTGATGGATTGATATGTGGTTGTTTTTTTCATTTTGAACTTATTCTTAGCAAGTGGCAATGCTTATTATCTGTAGATAATAACTGTTTTGGATTGAATATCAGGACACCTTATACTCAAGAGCTGGTTAATATCGGGTCTGGTCCACCGGGGTCTAAAGTGAGCTGGTTTCGCTCCGCCACAAATGAACCAAGATTTATCAATACTATTACCTTCGATGGCAAAGAAGGATCTCCTACTCTTGTAATGGTGCATGGATATGCAGCTTCTCAAGGTTTCTTCTTCAGAAATTTTGATGCTCTTGCTGAGCACTTCAGGGTTATTGCCATTGATCAGCTTGGGTGAGCTCAGTACTCACTTAGTTTGCGATGTTGGTTGCTATTTTTGAACATTAATCTTTTGTGTTTCAAATCTTTGTTTCTTTAGAAGGTGATTAAAATGTATGCACTTCAGAACCACATTTACTAAAACTTTAATTGTTTAATTAATAAATGCGGCCATATTATATAATTAAAATTCCGGGTCGCCTTTCAGGTGTTTTGGCGGTCAAACAAGAGTTTTTAATACCTTCCATGTAAAACTAACTTCTTTTTTGCAAGAACCGTGAGAAGTGAGAACTCCTAGATCATACGTTTTTAATATATATATCTGTGAGTGTGTGTGTGTGTGTGTATGCAATTAACATGTTCAGTGCTAGTAGAACAACTCACCACAGCACTAGTTTTGGTTATAACTCGTAAATGATTCCTTCCTGTTACTATTCATAATTCGATTTACTTATTCAGTTTATAGGTGTTCATTGTCTTCTCTATACTTTCATTTGCTAGTTTATTTCTTCTGATATTGTTTGTTTGGCAGTTGGGGTGGATCTAGCAGACCAGACTTCACTTGCAAAAGTACTGAAGGTTAGTTTTTATTGGATTATACTTGCACACTTGTTAGCGGTTATTTCTCTCTGTCTTTAATTTGTGAAATTTAACATCAGATTATACACTTTTAATCATTATATATTATCATTTTAATCTTTGTAATGCAGAAACTGAGGACTGGTTCATTGATTCCCTTGAGGAATGGCGCAAAGCCAAAAAGCTCGACAATTTTATTTTGCTTGGGCATTCTTTTGGAGGATATATTGCTGCTAAATATGCCTTAAAAGTAAGATTCATGCTGTTACTCTGTTAGTTACCCAAATATTTTTCAGAAACGAACAAGTTCCTTGCCACTATCTATTTATCAAAGAACTATTGTATACTAATTCTTGAATTTATTGAAGCATCCGGAGCATGTACAACATCTGATTTTGGTAGGACCTGCTGGGTTTACTTCAGAAACTGAGCATAAATCAGAACGACTTACTAAATTCCAAGCAACATGGAAGGGTGCTATTTTGAATTATCTGTGGGAGTCTAACTTTACTCCTTTGAAGATCATCAGGTAATAAAATCTTCCTTTGCTGTTATATTCTTCTCTGTAGTTTCTCAAACATTACTCTTTACATGAAATTATATTGGATTGTGCAAAAAAATAAAATAATTTAGAGCAACAATAAAAATGAACTTTTTTATTATGGGCATCATGGATTGTTTAAAGAAATAGATCTGAAGATGCACCTATTTGTTCCTTACCTAAGGTAGTAAGAAATAATATTAATGTACTTCAGCTTATTTTAAATTTGGGTCTTTTGATGCAGAGGTTTAGGCCCTTTTGGTCCAAATTTGGTCCACAAATATACAAGTGCAAGATTTGGTCAATACGCAACTGGCGAAGTGTTAGCCGAGGAAGAGTCGAAATTACTTACAGGTGATTGAAATACCATTTTGACGTATTGATATTTCAGGAAAATCATTTTTAATAGCTGATGTTTTTATTGAAGATTATCTTTACCACACTTCGGTGGCAAAGGCTAGTGGAGAGTTGTGTATGAAGCATATCTTCTCATTTGGTGCATTTGCTCGGAGTCCTCTATTACAAAGGTGAGTTTATATATTTATATTGGAAAGATTTTTTTTTATTGCAACACTTCTATCCATGACTCCATGTGACATGATGGGCCAATAGTTATAAATCAAGAAAGAGGGCTATTCAAATCCGAAAATGGTAATTGGTTGCAAGTGGGTGACTGGGTATCTATCCTACACTGCTACACCACCACTATGTGAGAATGATTGTATCATCAAAAATTGTCGTACACCACCAAAAAAATCAAGCGACCTCTAGAAGCTATTAGCCACTGGCACAATAGTTATAGTAAATATATTTTTGTAATCATACTTATCACGTTAAATATTTCTAAATTTTTAAAAGTTTTATAAAAAGGTATTTGCAAGTTGACCCAATCGGACCAGTCCAGTTTTTACAGGCACTATCACCTTTTGACATGAACCTATATTGACCCATAACCCCAGCCAGGTCATTTTGCTACCTCTAATTTTTTTTTTCTATCTTATATGTTGTGATTTGAGGAATGTAAACTATTTATTGAAGCTTTGCAACATTATATTTGGTGCTTTTAGCTTACTAAGTGATTGGAGCTTCAAGTTTTGACTCCTTAACCTCAACTCTAGGATTTCCTCTTTTTGTTATCACCTTTTTCTGAAGAATGAATCTTATCTTGTAAATAGAGGTGGCAAAATGTATGGGTCGTGTCGGGTCGGGTGACAGGTCAAAACGGGTCCGGTTCAACGGGCAATTTTAAAAACGGGTCAAAATGGGTCCGGGTAAAAACGGGTCTCTTCGAAATTTAGCAATCTAAACCCATTACACTAATGTCAACATGTGGGTAAACTAAAGCTACATTGCTATAGTTTGAATTAACGACTAATAAAATCAAAGACATGAATCACATGATACATGAAATAAGAGGTAAACATGCTTAGACTAATAAAATCAACATGACTGTGACTACTTTAAATCAACAAATGGATAAATATTGCTGGAAATTAATGTCACAAATGCATTGTTCTAAACAGTACATGGACTACATATGTGTTCAAATCAATGATGGTCAACTCAGTTACAAGGAATAACAAAATGGATATTATGTTAACAAATCAGTGACTTCAAACAATAGCAAGACAGTAGCTCCGTGGACTACATTTGAGTTCATATCACTAGCAAACTTCTTTCAAACTCCTGCTTCTGCACACATGGAAACAATCATGTTAGAATCAATCAAAGATATACACTAGACGGTTAACTAATTTAACTAATCATATAAAAAAAACTACCTTCAACGCTTTATGCTTCCATCCTCCTGGTAGTGCTACTAGTATGACTCGGAATCAATGCTTCAATGTCTTCGGCAAGTCCTTCCTCTTCTTCCTCATCTATACATGTAAAAAATAGTAAAAACGTAATATACATTTATATACAAAATATAATATAAGCATTAAAAATAATAAGTTACAAAGAGAATGATGGCATGAGCTTTAATACCTTCTATATCAAACAACCAATCACGAGTGCATAACAATGCCTCGACATTTGATGATGATAGGGAGCTCCGATATTTACTTATAATCCGACCCTCAATACTAAAAGATGATTCAGAGGCTATCGGGATGCTCAATATATCACGAGCCATATGAGCCAATTGTGGATACCTATCTTGATTATCTTCCAAAAGTGCAAAACATCAATCTTTTGTTTTCTATTAATACCAGGTTCTTCCAAATATGTTTTTAAGTGTGACTTGTGACTTGTGTCAGTCTTTTCATATTGACTTTGAAATGACTCGAATCCATCAAGTTCGTCCCCATTCAAAGAATCACCAGTACCAACATTTGAACTCCCAGCCATGGAAGAATTGCTCATTGTGTGAGAAAGAATCTCATACTCATCGTATAACTTATATAGTGCACTAACAATTTCTTTCACTTTTGCTACACGGAAAAACAATATTCAATAAGCTTAACCTTATACCGAGGATCCATAATAACAGCAAAAGACAAGACCATACAATAATTTTCCCAATATTTATCAAATTTCGTCTTCATGTCCTTTGCCATAGTGCTAATAACCTTATGTGAGCTCCTAATACCCTTTTCAATATTACATTGAATTTTCCACACTTCATGGAAATACAAGTTAGAAGTGGGATAAGAACTCCCAGAAAACAAAGTTGTGATTTCATAGAAAGGTTTCAAGAAATTTGTGATTTCTTTAATCCTTTCCCATTCTTCTACAGATGGATACGTGTCATAATACGGATCCACCAAATCCAGCGAACCATAAGCACTTCTATAAGCTATTGCACAATCAAGCATGAGATATGTGGAGTTCCATCTTGTTGGAACATCTTGATAAACTTGCCTTCCACATTGCAAATTAAGTTGTTCGATAATTTCTGCAAACTTGAACTTTCTTGCACCACTTCCTCTTACATACTTCACCGAAGCACGAACCTTCTCAATGGCTATTTCAATTGCTTTTAATCCCGCTTGCACGATAAGATTCAATACATGTGCTCCACAACGAATGTGAATGAATTCTCCATCACAAACCACAAACCAACGCCTCATTCAAACGTAAATGTCCTTTTAAAGAATCTACCAAACCATCTTTATACTTTGCATTATCTAACGTGATGGTGAAAATCTTTTTCTCAATTCCCCAATTTGCTAAAAAGCTAATCAAGTACCCTGCCAATAAAGAACCACTATGAGGTGGTGGTATAAATCTGAAGTTTAACACTTTTTTTCTTTTCTTAAAACCCAATTTTCATCAACAAAATGAGTAGTTAATGCCATGTATCCATCTGTTGTAATAGAAGTAATAGAAGTCCACAAATCTGAAGTCAAACAAATCCTACCACTTAGTTTTTCCAACTGCCCTTTAAGAATCATCTTTTCTCTCTCGTATATTTTTATGACAGTTGCTTTTGCAGTGTTCCTTGTTATTGGCTTCGCATCACGATGCAAAAAAGTGTGCACATCTCTAGTTGCCTCATGCTCAACATAAGTAAACGGATAATTATGCTTGATGATTGCAATTGCCAATTTCTCTTTATACATTTCTTGATCTAAAGGGACATGCTTCTGTGGTGGACCATTCCCATCAACGATAAAACATTTAGGTATATGTCGCTTCATATTTGATGTTCCCGAATTTGGGTTGGCACAATAGGTTTTTCCACAAACGGTGCAACTTGCCTTTCTATTACCCGGTGGCCCAAACTTTTCAAAGCAACTCCATACTAGAGATCTTTCTTTGTTTGATTTCGATGAAGATACCTCATCTTCAATCTCATCTCTAGTACTTTGTTGGTCCGACATGAAATCTATTTTAAACAAGGCCCCAATTAAGCAATTAGCAAACTTGTAACAACTAGCTTAACAAAGAAAAATCCCAAAGCTTCAAAAGTAACAAAGAAAAGCTACAAAGCTATTCATTAAAAAAAAACCATCACCGTATAATACCTATATATCTAATAGTCTATAATCAAACATCAAACACATTCACCTATTTACATTACAATAATCTAATAAATTGAAATTCATCTATTACAAGTCTGAACACATTCTCCGATATTTAACTATTGCTAAAATTGATATGTAATTTACAGCAATCTCATGACCCATTAAATCATTACTTACATCTATATCTAATAAATTGAAATTCAACATGACCCATTAATTATATATATCTGTTTTAGCAATAATTAATTATAATAATTATATATATATATATAATAAGCTTTCAAAAAAATAATTATATATAATATTTATTAAGGGAAAGAATGAAAACCTCATAGATGGATTTGTGAGTTGTTGGAATTTTCAGCTATCAGATTCTGGAGTGGGGAATGGAGATGGTGGATTGATGATGTGATTGGAGTTTTACCCGTTGTAGTTGTTGAGGTGCCCAATATGACCCGGTACAAAGATAAAACAATTTTTTTAGGATCCAATATGACCCGCGTGGTAAATATTAATGATCCAATATGGTCCACGTTTTTTTTTAAAAGGCCCAAATTGATCCAAACTTATTCAACTGGGCTAATTTTGCCACCTCTACTTGTAAATGAAAGCTCTAATAGGGGAGAGAGCTTTGTGGGATCAATTTTTTCATACTGTACGGATAACTTAGGTTATGAACTTACGATTCTGAAAGGCGGTTGTAATATCAGCAAACCTCTGATTTATGGTTTATAAGACTCATCCCGTAAATGCAATGAAATGAAATGTTCTCTCTGCAATTCAGTCCCTATCATTATACTGCAACTGCTTTCTGATTTTTTCAGTCCCCCACACATACGAAAAATAGAATTAAGCTTTTGGCTAGTAAATTTACTAATCAGGAGTAACAATGTCATTCTTCTTTAATTTTTTTTTGCTTGCAGATCTTCCGAGTGGAAAGTGGCAACAACCTTTATATATGGTGTCCATGACTGGATGGATTATCTGGGAGCAGATGCAGCTCGCAAGAATATGACTGTTCCATGTGAAATCATAAGAGTCCCGCAGGTCTGATTTATGATATATTATAGATTTTTAGTAATTGGTATATGCAAGGGAGTTCATTTAAAAATCTGATGATTCTAACTTGTGCTGAATGATTTGCAGGCCGGTCACTTTGTGTTTTTAGACAATGCTAAAGGATTCCACTCAGCAGTATTACATGCTTGCAGCAGATTTCTTCCACCAGAATCAGCCAACTATCCTCTCGAGGAAGGCGTTACATCCGTGTAACATTATTTTACTACCATTTATCAATCATGTAAAAAATAAACCTTCATACGCTTTTCATATTAGAAAACACCCGTGTTTCGGCACATGTATCATAGCAAGATTGGTTTGATGCCTATTGGCATTATGTACAGAATAACAGAAACATATTTATGTGATGAATCAAGTTTTCATGCACCATTGCGCCCTTCAAATATTTCATTTGCCTAGATTGTATCATAGCAAGGTAGCATCAATGGAGAGGGATGAAAACAGCAATGGCAAGACCCCGGCTAAGTTGTGCACATTTAAGTTAAAAACTTGTCCTCTTTTGGTCACGTACATACAAGGGAAACCTTCTCTATTTACTCGTTTAATGCTTTTGGGAAAGGGAATGCTTATATCTAGAAGGTTAATGGTGTTAGGAATGTCATGTGATAGAGCTATCTCATACCTGGGGGGTTGACAAAACCGTTCATGGGACTACACCTGACTTAATTATAAAGCCCTTTATTGTTCGGATTGGGGCTCTATGGCTTTGGGATGGTGCTCTTCTTGGGTCAGAAGGTCAATCGCTTAAGCTCTACCGGTTATAGGTTCTCCCTGAGAGCACCAGACGTATAAGTGTTGGCCCCAACAGTAAAACAATAATAATCCGAGTGTTTTGTGGATGGGTTTAAAAAAACCCGAACTAAATCGGTACTTGTACCGAATTCCCCTACCGAATGAATTAAGTTTTGCTTCCTAGAAACTTTCGAAATCGGTTTTGGTATTTAACAAAATGTTTATATTGGATGTAACATGGCTGCATATAGCTATTCTTCCGCTTAATAATATTTAAGTCCCAATTCATTAACATGTTATCATTTTAATTCTTTATCTTTATGTGGTTTACCAGCAATATTTGAGGTTTTGATGAGCAATTAGATTCAACATATCATGTATTCACAATGCAAATCTGTACGATAAAACTTTACTTTAATTGTTAGTGACATGAGATCAACCAAATTAACCAAGAAATATCAATCAGTGTGATACGTTTATCTAGATTTAGATCTTGGATACACGTTGTGATAACCTGAAGTGATGCCCCAAGAGGTTAAATCCTTTATATAGCTATACCTATAGGGAGTCTTAGAAAAGGGTGACGTGACATCCCTTATCTGCTCTTTATACCCTTTGATAATAATTAGGGTAACATTTGTTAAGGTGTCTTAACAATAAGGCGTGTATGAAATTATGTTTTGAAAATTAGATTTTGTATTTACTTGTTTTTTAAAATTGAGTTTTCTTGCTAACTAAATGCAAAAAATCACTTTCATAACCAAATATTCTTTCTGAATATTTAAGTGAGGCAACTGTAATAATCAAGTAAGTCACTCGTTATGATAAACATTTCTTGCTACACATATGTGTGTCATTGAGGGTCCAAGATTGAGATTGCCGATTCCCGATGCGAATGTGTGGTGTGCAGTTGTAAAGGCTTTTAGAATTCATAAACCTCCAAATATTAATATATATAACTACTAATAAAGATATATATATATATATATATATATATATATATAGTGCAGTTATTGTGAGAACCAATAAAATGTCGAGAACTGTGAGAACTAATTAGAACCATTAGATTATCTTAATCAAAGGTTGATAATAGCTTGTGGCATTTGTGTAAATGAATTGCTCCATTTGAACACAAATACGGACTAAAAGGGTATTATGGGGACACAAAACAATTAATAATACAATACATTTATTAAAAAACAAAAAATATCATTTTTTAATGTCATGTACCCGTTTCACATTAAAACAGGCCGTGAAACTCTCAAAAACCTTTATCCAATTCAATCCAAAAATCAAATTATTTACAACTTCATTTTTCAACTATTGTAGTATCTCTTGATAGTTAATTTATGGAAAATGTTATATGATGTTAATATTATGGTGCTACATCACACCAATTTTCACACATGTTAAATAAGCCCCCTTAATATTTAAGGTTTGTAAGAGGAACATCATCTAATTATATGATGTTAACATCATATAAGTTATCCTTTTAATTTATTCAAATAAGTAATTAAACATCAATGTTTAGATTTGAACATGTACTTCCAAAGAGACGAAATTTTCTATTTTTTCATTAAATCAAAAACTCAATGACATATTAGACTATTATCATTGAAATCATACTTTAACTAACTTTATACATCATTGAAAATAATGTATAACTCTAACTAACTTTCTTAATAATAAAATCACGAGGCATGGAAAAAAGAAAAAGTCATTAAAATCATACTTTAACTAAGAAAAAAAAAATAAATAAATGTAAATATAAATATAGGTACACATGCCCGACCTAATCACGTTTAGTTGCATATAAACATCCTCCTATAAACAAGATTTTATTTTCAGAGAATTAAATCAACGGAATCTCGTGCGGCTGCTTTACTTTACTTTCTTCAGTCCCTACCTTCACTTTCATCCCACCCACCCAGCCAAACACACACACACACCTTCACATCCACTCTTTCTCATTCTATATTTATTAGTATTAATTTCTCTTGTTCTTACTATTATTATTATTATCGTTATTTTCTGGCTGTAGATATTTCAGGCCTTACAAAATTTCCTATATTATTGCTTAACTATTCGCCCAATTAGGTTTCTTTAGTTAAATATATTTGTTTTGCATATTTGTGAGCTAAGAAATTAGTGAATAATGGCGACTAGAGGTAGCAGATCAGAAAAAGTAAAAAGAATTTTTCAGCAATTTGATATAAATAGAGATGGGGGTTTAAATAGAGATGAAATGTCTGCACTTGTTGTAGCTGTAAACCCTAGAGTTAAGTTTAGTAATGAACAAATTAGTGCAATACTTGATGAAGTTTTTCGTACTTATAGCGATTTTATCGATTCCGAAAAGGGTCTTACTTATGATGGTCTATTAAGGACTTATGATGATGGTGCCGGTGATGTTGATCGAGATTTTGAGGCATTAGGCCTCGAATTGAAGAGTAATGAGGATAATGGTGTTAATAATGGGGCTGTTGTTGATACTGGCAATGTGAATGAAGTCGGGTCGTCTTCTTTTAAGGATAATTCGAATTCTGTTGTTGTTGTTGAGGATAGAGGGAAGACGACTCAGAAGCAGCCGCATACGCAGTTGAGGACTGCGAATTGGGCTGCTTCGCCGAACCATGGGATTGTGTTTGATGATACGTGGAAATTGGTGGATGATTTGGAGGTTTTGATTAAGAGGTTGAAAACGAAACAAATGAAGGATTTGAAGATGAAAGGAGGGGAGAATTCTGATGTTTTTTCTGATCCCGGGTGGTCTAGGGAGCTTGGGCCGTCTATGGAGATGAATAGTAATAATAAACAGATTGTTTGGGATGAAAGTAAGCATGAGTATGCTGTTTTTGTTAAGGAGTTAGGTGGTTTGAGGTCTAGAGCAGATGGGGCAAGGTCGAGAGAAGAAGCGTTTGATGGGCATATGGCGATTGGTCGTGTTTTATATGATCAGCAGTTGTTTAAAGAAGCATTAGTGTGTTTTAAAAGAGCTTGCGAGTTACAGCCTACTGATGTTAGGCCTCATTTTCGAACAGGGAATTGTTATTATGTTCTTGGAAGGCATGGTGAAGCTAAAGATGAGTTTGTTTTAGCATTGGATGCAACAGAAGCCGGTGGTACACAATGGGCATATTTACTTCCTCAAATTCATGTGAATCTTGGAATTTCACTTGAAGGTGAAGGTATGGTTATTAGTGCTTGTGAACATTATAGAGAGGCTGCAATTCTTTGTCCGACTCATTTTAGAGCTTTAAAGCTTTTAGGTAGTGCTTTATTCGGTGTGGGCGAGTATAAAGCTGCTGTTAAGGCCTTAGAAGAAGCAATTTATTTGAAAAATGATTATGCAGATGCACATTGTGACCTTGCTTCCGCTTTACACGCAATGGGTAATGATGATAATGCGGTTAAAGAGTTCCAAAAGGCCATTGATTTGAAGCCTGGTCATGTTGATGCTTTGTATAATCTAGGTGGTCTGTATATGGATATGGGTCGGTACCAACGGGCTTCTGAGGTTTACATTCGGGTTTTGGGATTGTGGCCTAACCATTGGAGGGCTCAGTTGAACAAGGCGGTGTCGTTATTAGGGGCTGGTGAGACCGACGAAGCTAAAAAATCGTTAAAAGAAGCTTTAAAGATGACTAGCAGGGTTGAATTACATGATGCTTTATCTCACTTGAAGCAACTTCAGAAAAAGAAATTAAAGGGTAACGGAAATGGGGAAGATTCATTTATTATCATAGAGCCTTCAAAGTTCAAAACTTTAAGTGAAAAAACGACCTTGAGACAAGAACTGGCTACTGCTCTTGATATTCGATCTTTTCAAAGAATAACCCGGTTGTTTAAATGTGATGTCGAGCTTCTTAAGAAGGAAATGAATGAAACCGAGACCCCTTTAAGTTATTCTGGTTATGGTATACCTGAAAAGTCTATACGTAAGGCCGCTTTGGAGTGCATTCTTAGAAGGTTACTAAGTTTCTTGAAAGCCGAGACTTTTGTAGGGGCAGTCAAGGCAATCAACCTTAAAATCCTCTCAGTTCTCGATGAATCAGAATCCGGCAGGGTAGATTTGGGTATGTTTTTTGCGGTTATAGCTCCAATTTGTGGTGGTACACCTGATAAACGGAAAAGGGTGGCATTCGAATCACTTTTGTGGCGGCCGGTGAATGAAGGAGGAAATGGTGGTAAGATTAAAAAAGCTGATGCTTTAAGATACTTGAAGTTATTGAGATCCATCTACATTTCTTCAGAGTTAAACAGTGAAATGCTCGAAATCCATGGTGAAAGAGACGATTCATTGGTTTCACTAACCGAGTTTCTTGCTATGTTTGATGATAAAGATTGGGGTTTTGGTGTCATGTCTACTTTAATAAAGCTTGAAGCCGGTGATAGGAACCGTCATGGTAACAACACGTGCTCAGTTTGTCGATACCCAATTATCGGGTCACGATTTAAGGAGGTGAAGTCAAGATTCAGTCTTTGTAGTCAATGTTACAGTGAAGGCAAAGTGGCTCCAAATTTTAAGCAGGAAGAGTATCATTTCAAAGAGTATGCTAATGGGAGTGAAGCATTGAAAGATAAGTGTATGTGGTTTAGTTCATATCATAATTCTAAAAGTTTATCAGGTACAAATAATTCATAGCTTTGTAAAATGACTGAATTTTAATTTAGTGTTCCATGGCCAGTAGATTTTTTAGTTTTTGTATTGTGTGATATGAGTGATGATTGTTTTGTATAATAAATCCCTTTGTGGAACTAATCATTTTGTATGATATTTACTAACAGTTTATATGATCTTTCTTGTACCTACTATTGACTTACCATCATAGTTTTAGCATATGTATGAACATTCAGCGTGTCTTATAGCGCGATTGGTATTGTTGACATTGACATTAGATGCTTCTAATGGATTAGGATTCCCTAAAGTTTTCCCAACTTTGTCAAGTTGAGAAGATCTTGACCCTTGAATTTCATTCAAGGGTCAAGATTTAAAATAAATCTTGACTCTTGGATGAAAATCATGGGTCAAGATTATCCCAACTTGACTAGTAAAGTTGGGATAACTTCCCCTTACGCTTCTAATAGTCTTGTAAAGCTGGCATATTTGGTGCCTTGGCCAACATACATTGCAAAGTTAGAAATATGTACAAAAATACATACAACTGGAAATGAACAAGTATTATTGGGGTGTAGACAACTGTTTTGAGCAAAAGTGGTGGGGGTGGCAATTCAATTTGGTGCAAGCAGATGATATTATGAACAAACCAAAAGAGTACCAACCAACATATAATTAATTGGTTTGTTGGTATAGTAAAAGAAAAATATGAGTAGGGGCCATGTTTATATAGTTTGGTATTAGTGGTTAGCATGATGATATTGGTAATACCTTTGCTTTTAGCTTCACCAAACACTAATTTTTTAAGCTTAACACCCTTGATTGTATAATTGTCTGTCATCATTACATCTTTCTCTTTAACTATTTTCAGTTTATCACCAAATTTATAGTGAAATAGAAACTCATATCATGGTTGCACTTTTGTTAAGGGGAGTGATTTATTCACATCTTCTATATACCTGTATATTTAATTACATAGTTATAACAATCGTGTTTAAAAGATTTTGTCACATACATTGTATCTCTTTTATCTCCAATACTAAGTACGTCTTTAGGCGTCCTTCAGTTGACACATTATATCTTACAAATTTTTTAATCCTTATAAATTCTTCAAATCTTTTAATTTTACCTTCAACCATACAAAAATTCTTACATATCTTTGTATTTTACACATCATCACCAATTACTTGAAAGATTCTACAAACTTTTAAAAACATGTCCTTAGTTAAGGATATATACTCTATGGGTACCCATGGACAAACATGTTTCAACATTATGAATAAAAAAAGACAAAGATGTGAAAAGATCTGTAAAGATATTCCCATTGGAGATAGCCTTATAAATAGTTTATTTCTAAGCCATAGTGACAAAAAATTCACTCAAAGCAACGTCATAAAACTAAATTACCTAGAGAAGATTGTTTTTAATAGAAAGCCGGGTTTTTTTTTACCAAGAGGTCAATTTAACCGTCAACCAGTTGAACTAAAAAACCGCTCCTATTTAACCGGTCGACTGACCAGATCTTGGTTCAACCAGTTATAGTGTAAACATGTTTTCAAAACATTGATCATATCGTAATTAACCCAGTGAGTAATTATACCAGTTATAACTAGAATATTTATTTAGAGAAAGAAAAAACAAAAGTTGTTTCTTATAAGTTGGGCCATCCTTCCTAACAGATTGGTTGATGACTTATGGAGGCATATTTAGCTTTACTTTTGTGACTAATGATTGATATATTTTTTACTTGTTAATGTAAAGTCACTTGTTCGAGTATTTCTTCTATTGAGGTCCAAGTGAAATGATGTTAGGTCTATGTTTTTTTTTGTAAAACTTAAATCTGACAAATATATTTCACCTATTGATTGACATGACATAACTACGTCGATCCCATCATCTGCACCTGATAACATATAACTATGAGATTACTCCAAAGACTTCTTTGACATCTAGGTGTCATGCCGTGGTCCATCGCAAAATAAAATGACATCGCAAATATAATTCATTTTGTCGGTGAACTTGTTATTATCAACATTTATCCACCAGTTAAGATTAAATTATAATTTAAACTTATGATGTTTTAACTACTGAAGAATGCCAATCCGAAATAACTAAAGATTGTTTTAAACTTCGTCACTTTTAAACCTCAATGTTACATCTAAAACTAATACAGTACATCTCTACCCACAATGACACGTCACTTTGTGTATCATTTTCCTTTTAATTTAACGATTAACACAATAACTAAAATAAATAATCACTAAATATGTGATGATAATAATAAAATAGAACATTAAATAAAATTAGTTAGCAACTTAGCATTACATTTATTGGAGAAAAAGAAGTTACATTAACATGAACGATATTTCGACAGGAGGTTTCAAATGTGTTCAATTAGAGAGAGATGGTGTACTTTACCAAGTTGAACCTTCAATGTTTATCCTCTTCATATATAAGTAATCAAGAACAACGAGCGCTTGTATCAGATTGAAACCTTTGTTGCACCAACAGTTCGTCGCCAAACCGACGACCACAACCAACAAGGTCGTGCGACGTATAGTTGATCAACCTGTAAAAGAAACACGTCTACTAAACAAACATATACTTGTGTGTGGTATAAGTATTCATGATTATAAAAAGTGACATATCAAGAGAATTAGAGATCGAGATGGTGAGTTTATATTGATCAACTCCTTTAACTACATTACCCCATTGTCAAAAATGGCAAGCACAGCTTACGACTTATGGGTAAAGCACATGATATCATAATGCTGACAGAGACATAGAAAGGGATTCGTATTCCTAGTTTACGACCATCGTCTCGCCTACAAAATAACAACTTGCATAATATATTGCCACGTATAGACTTGTTCAAAGTGAGATACATACTCAATGCCATGTGAAAACTACAATGAAAAACGATTAAATTTTAGGATATCTAAAACTCACTCATAATCCAACAAAATACGATTACCAAATACCAATTGACATCCAATATAATAGGACCCAATTAATGTTTAAAGACCATGAGTCCATGATTGTAATAACCAAGTAGGCTTTTCTCAAGCAGGAGCCCAGTAAGTTGAAAGCCCATTTTGCTTTTAAAGTACAAAAAAGTAAATGGAAGATCGGAACCTTGAGTTGCATAAAAATACTTACTATGTCACCATTTTTGATTTTTTCTTTATAACGGTAGAAGAGCTGACAACGTCATCTGTATCCCGAGTTTAAATCCTGATAACGCCTTAAAAAGATTTTTTTTTAATGTTCTTAGATGAGTATAGCGTCACAATTTTAATTGTTTATTTTCTTTTACTTTTAAATAATTGTTCGAATTTAGAAAAACACCAAATTTTCATTTATTACACTTGATCTTCTTTTAGTAGCTAACTTAGATGCACTTT
>CM067167.1:3272453-3304953 GCA_034093135.1 Erigeron breviscapus
CAATAATCATAATTACCATAGTTACTTCTCTCTAAATACTTTTCTCTCTCACTATCATCTTCAACCTCCTTTCTCACACAAACACACTTTTCACACACTAATCTAAATTCCACCATTACACTTCAATTAAGCTCGAGTTTGTTCTTAACAGAAAACATTGAAAGACTTCAACGTGAAGGGATCTTACAATCAAATGATGAATCATTTGAAAAATGCGTGTCTTGTGTTTCCGGCAAGATGACAAGAAAACCTTTTCCGCATAAACCGGAGAGGGCTGAAGAGCTGCTTGGACTCATACATACCGATGTTTGTGGCCCATTTAGACATGTGTCAAGGAAAGGTGCTAGCTACTTCATAACTTTTACGGATGATTTCAGTCGTTATGGTTATGTTTACTTGCTTAAACATAAACATGAAGTCTTTGAAACATTCAAAGAGTTTAAAAATGAAGTAGAAAAACAACTCGGTAAAACCATCAAGATTCTTCATTCGGATTGCGGTGGAGAATACTTAAGCCAAGAGTTTAAGGATTATCTAAAAGCTTGTGGAATTATTCAACAACTTACTCCTACATAATGATGTATGAGAGAGGAAAAATCGAACCTTGTTGGACATGGTGAGATCAATGATGAACCTTACGACTCTCCCATTTTCATTTTGGGATTATGCTCTAGAGACTGTTGTACGCATTCTCAATATGGTTCCAACCAAGAAGGTTGACAAGACACCGCATGAATTGTGGCATGGAAGTGTCCCTAATTTGTCTTACTTAAGAGTCTGGGGATGTGAGGCACTTGTGAAGCGAGATACGCCTGACAAACTTCAACCTAGATCAGTTAAGTGCATCTTTGTAGGATACCCAAAGAAACGATGGGTTACTACTTCTACTTTCCTACCGAAAACACTGTTAAAGTTGCTAGATATGCTGAGTTCTTTGAAAAGAATCTCATCACTCAAGAAAACAGTGGGAGGATTGTCGAACTTGATGAGACTCAAGAGGAAGATGTGTCACCTTCTGAAAACACTAGCGATCATCAACTTGGGGGGGGGGGGGGGAGGGGATGTTCAAAGAGATGAATCTCATGAACTACAAGTTAAAGATGATACGATTCCAATTCGTAGGTCCTCAAGGACAATACGTGCTCGTGAAAGATTGAATATCAGAAATGAACCATATATAAAATGAAACCTCTGTTAGGTCCAGATTTAGTCCAGACTTACTGGACTGGCTCCAGACTGGACTACTGGAACCTCATTTAGGTTTGTTAAGAAAACTTGTTTTGCTGGTCTCGCTCCAGACCCGACTACTGGAGCTCACTGAAGATCTGACCAGAAAACATATTCTACTGGACCTACTCCAGACTTGGAATCTGGAGTCCCTCTGAAGATTTGTCCAGAAATAATTGAAGACTAGTGAGCATTTACTTGTACAGGTAATCTGGAGCATTCTCCAGATTAGCTCACTGAGGACTTCACCCCAGTCCAGATCTACTCTACTGAAGACATTCTGACTGAAGTCAAAGACTGAAGTCTGAAGGAAGAAGACTTAACAAATGGCGGAGTCCACTGGAAAGTCTTACCAGATCTGCACACTGGAGGATTGTTAGTGTTCTAGATCCTGCAAGTCTGAACACTAATATCGAGGATTGACTTTAGCCTTTAACAAACTTTCCAAAGAACAATCCACTTGTTCTTTAACAAAAGTATACGTGTGTTAAGGTGGTTGGATAATAAGGATACACGTGCACTTGATGTGACTTTATCCTTATTCTTATCCAATACATTTAATGTTCTTGTCGGATCATTAAATGTATACAACCATATTTGTACGGCACAAAATTCACTGGTGAATTTTGTTGCCTATAAATACTAAGTCATTCCTTGAAAAAAAATAGCATACACCTTGGGGGGGGGGGGGGGGGGGGGGGGGGGGGGGGGGGGGGGGGGGGGGGGGGGGGGGGGGGGGGGGGGGGGGGGGGGGGGGGGGGGGGGGGGGGGGGGGGGGGGGGGGGGGGGGGGGGGGGGGGGGGGGGGGGGGGGGGGGGGGGGGGGGGGGGGGGGGGGGGGGGGGGGGGGGGGGGGGGGGGGGGGGGGGGGGGGGGGGGGGGGGGGGGGGGGGGGGGGGGGGGGGGGGGGGGGGGGGGGGGGGGGGGGGGGGGGGGGGGGGGGGGGGGGGGGGGGGGGGGGGGGGGGGGGGGGGGGGGGGGGGGGGGGGGGGGGGGGGGGGGGGGGGGGGGGGGGGGGGGGGGGGGGGGGGGGGGGGGGGGGGGGGGGGGGGGGGGGGGGGGGGGGGGGGGGGGGGGGGGGGGGGGGGGGGGGGGGGGGGGGGGGGGGGGGGGGGGGGGGGGGGGGGGGGGGGGGGGGGGGGGGGGGGGGGGGGGGGGGGGGGGGGGGGGGGGGGGGGGGGGGGGGGGGGGGGGGGGGGGGGGGGGGGGGGGGGGGGGGGGGGGGGGGGGGGGGGGGGGGGGGGGGGGGGGGGGGGGGGGGGGGGGGGGGGGGGGGGGGGGGGGGGGGGGGGGGGGGGGGGGGGGGGGGGGGGGGGGGGGGGGGGGGGGGGGGGGGGGGGGGGGGGGGGGGGGGGGGGGGGGGGGGGGGGGGGGGGGGGGGGGGGGGGGGGGGGGGGGGGGGGGGGGGGGGGGGGGGGGGGGGGGGGGGGGGGGGGGGGGGGGGGGGGGGGGGGGGGGGGGGGGGGGGGGGGGGGGGGGGGGGGGGGGGGGGGGGGGGGGGGGGGGGGGGGGGGGGGGGGGGGGGGGGGGGGGGGGGGGGGGGGGGGGGGGGGGGGGGGGGGGGGGGGGGGGGGGGGGGGGGGGGGGGGGGGGGGGGGGGGGGGGGGGGGGGGGGGGGGGGGGGGGGGGGGGGGGGGGGGGGGGGGGGGGGGGGGGGGGGGGGGGGGGGGGGGGGGGGGGGGGGGGGGGGGGGGGGGGGGGGGGGGGGGGGGGGGGGGGGGGGGGGGGGGGGGGGGGGGGGGGGGGGGGGGGGGGGGGGGGGGGGGGGGGGGGGGGGGGGGGGGGGGGGGGGGGGGGGGGGGGGGGGGGGGGGGGGGGGGGGGGGGGGGGGGGGGGGGGGGGGGGGGGGGGGGGGGGGGGGGGGGGGGGGGGGGGGGGGGGGGGGGGGGGGGGGGGGGGGGGGGGGGGGGGGGGGGGGGGGGGGGGGGGGGGGGGGGGGGGGGGGGGGGGGGGGGGGGGGGGGGGGGGGGGGGGGGGGGGGGGGGGGGGGGGGGGGGGGGGGGGGGGGGGGGGGGGGGGGGGGGGGGGGGGGGGGGGGGGGGGGGGGGGGGGGGGGGGGGGGGGGGGGGGGGGGGGGGGGGGGGGGGGGGGGGGGGGGGGGGGGGGGGGGGGGGGGGGGGGGGGGGGGGGGGGGGGGGGGGGGGGGGGGGGGGGGGGGGGGGGGGGGGGGGGGGGGGGGGGGGGGGGGGGGGGGGGGGGGGGGGGGGGGGGGGGGGGGGGGGGGGGGGGGGGGGGGGGGGGGGGGGGGGGGGGGGGGGGGGGGGGGGGGGGGGGGGGGGGGGGGGGGGGGGGGGGGGGGGGGGGGGGGGGGGGGGGGGGGGGGGGGGGGGGGGGGGGGGGGGGGGGGGGGGGGGGGGGGGGGGGGGGGGGGGGGGGGGGGGGGGGGGGGGGGGGGGGGGGGGGGGGGGGGGGGGGGGGGGGGGGGGGGGGGGGGGGGGGGGGGGGGGGGGGGGGGGGGGGGGGGGGGGGGGGGGGGGGGGGGGGGGGGGGGGGGGGGGGGGGGGGGGGGGGGGGGGGGGGGGGGGGGGGGGGGGGTACGGCACAAATTCACTGGTGAATTTGTTGCCTATAAATACTAAGTCATTCCTTGAACAAAAATACTTTTAGCATACACCTTGCAAGAAAGTGAATTTGTCTAAAATACTCTCGATCTTAAACAGGGATACTTCACAACTTTAAGTATCTCGATCCTAAGAGCTATTTGACAAATATAGATCATTTGTAATCATAGGTTGTTAGGATACTCACTTAATTGTGTTATCTTGATTCCGCAACAACCTTGTATTTTATTTAAACATCAATAAATGAAATACCCATGAAACATACATAATGGTCCACTTTATTTGTTTATTGCTTTAAGTCTTGTATTACTTTGTTTATATATCTTGCATCTTTATTTACAAGTAATACTAGTCCATATCTAGTGATTATTAGACTTGTTGTATTTTACACTTTCTATTGGTTAACCATCTCGTTAATTAAGGGACTCACATTTGGTATCAGAGCAGAAGGCTAATCATTGCCTAGATCTGTTCTTGATGGCTAACCAAGAAAATACACAAGGTTTTAGTCTTGGTCCCGATCCTAATGTAAATATTCATGATCAAAATGAACCACAAAACGTTAATAACACTAATCCTCCACCTCCTCCTCCTACTCCTGCTTCTCCACACGTGCATGTGCACTACTCGAATAATCCTGTTCCTAAATTCAGTGGGAACAGTGATGAATTTGGTACGTGGAAAGCTAGGATGGTTTTGCATGTCACTGGTATTGAGAGGAACATGATGAAGATCTTAAACGAAGGTCCATATGTACCTACATCACCTCTCAATCCACTTCTTGATCCTTCTGGATCTAGAAGGGGAAGGGAAAAGAGGGAGGAACATTGGTCTGAAGAGGAGAGGAGACTGGTGAATCTTGACACCCTCCTTAAAAACATGATCCTCGGGGCCGTTCCAGAAACCCTAATTCCCACACTAGTTCTTTTTCCTAGTGCCAAAACCATGTGGGATGAGCTTCTTAACCAACTTGAAGGAGGAGATGACACCATTGTCACCAGAAAGGTCTCCTTAAACAAGAGGTATGAGTCATTTTTGCTCAACCTAACGAGTCTCTCACTGGTACTTACACCAGATTTATGAGTATCATAAACCAATTGAGAGGTCTTGGGGTTGAGAAGGACAAGGATATACTTCTGGAGAAATTTTGTGACATTCTGCCCACCAAATGGTCTCACATGATACTTGTTTTACGACAAGGTAAAACTCTGCACACACACACTCTCTCAACTCTATATGGAGCCTTCAGGTACACTGAAGAAAATCAAGCTCAGAGAGTGTTTGCAGAACAAGATGCTTTTAACCATGCCTCCAGTACTCCTAAAGTGGTTAGTTATTCTGAACCACCAAGTACAGCACTGATATCTTCTGAGAATGTATTTTCTATGAAGAAGATGGTGTCTGAACTTATGGATTCTGGAGAGTCCAGTCAAATCTCTCCAGACTGTGATGAAACTGAAGATGATGACCTTATTGCAATGATTGCTAAAACGTTTAACCGTTTCAAAGCAAGAGCAAATAAGCCATCTGGACAATTTGCATCCAGTTCTTCCACTGACAAGACCAATTGACATGCTTTAAGTGTGGCAAAAAGGGTCATTTCATGAAAGAGTGCAGGTCCAACCAGTTTGCATCCAAGCCTGGTCCATTCTCTTCTAATAATAAGCCTGATGATAGCTATAAATTGAAATATAAAAAGCTTAAGGCCCAAATTGCTCTCATGGCACAACAAATTGAAGACAATAATAAGTGCATGATTGCTACAACTAAAGAGAAGTGGGTTCCTTCTGATGACTCATCTGTTGATGAAGAAGAAGAAAGAGATTGCTGTTACATGGCTCTGGAAGTTGATGAGCACCTGGTGAAGGAAGATGTCACATCTGGACGATGGGTGGACATTGTTATTAAAAAGGTTAGTGATTATGATAATGCAACTGACCAAGAACTAAAACTGGACATTGCTGAAGCTTTAAATTCTGATTTAATTTTTGTAGAAACTGTTAGATCTGATTGTGTAAATGGTCTAGAAACAGATTCTTCTGAAATAAATGCTTTAAAATCAAAATTAAAAGAGCTTCAAGACATTGAACTGGCATTTCAAGCCCAGGTTCTGGTAACTGAACAATTGATTCAAGAAAAGCAAGATCTTGAGATCATTCTAGAGAAAGAAAAACTGGTAATAAAGTCATGGCTAGAAACTAAAAAGCCATATGATGCTTCAGTTAAACAATTTCCTGCTCAAAAACGTGCATATTTAGATGGAAATACTAATGTTGCATCATTAATACCAGTAATCGATCGATTACCAGAGGTGTTAAGGCCCACAACTGTTTATGATATGCCTGAAACACCCAAGACCAATTTAGACCCAGTTCAATCCCCAGAGGTTAAGACTGGAGCTGTCCAGATGACTGCTCCAGTTAAAAAGGTGAAGCAGAATAGACCTTTACCTCAGACCAATCCCTTACCAAAGCCTTTGACTGGAAAGGCTAAGGTATCATCTGAAGAAAATATTTTGTCCAGGATAGAGAGCCAGATTCAAATTCTGACTCGTCAATCACAAAGTTTTAATGCAAGATTAAACTTTCTTGAGGGTACTTCATCTGGCCCTAGACAAAATACAAAACCTTTTTCAAAGAAAGACAAATTTATTTCTCCAGTTGAGAAAAATGAAAAGGTTTTAAAACCATCAACCCCAGTGGTCTTCTCTTCTAAGACCACTGTTGAAGTAAGTGAACTAGACCAGATTGCCCCAGGGACCTATAAGGGAGGGTCCAGTGAACCCATCAGTCGATGGGTTCCCAAATCTAACTGATCAATATCTGGTGTATGTGTAGGGCGATCGAAAGAAGCTTATCTGGTATCTTGACAGTGCAGCTGGCAGGACGATGACCGGATGTAAGACCCTACTGGAGGAGTTCACCATTTCTGATGGACCCTCCATCACGTTTGGAAATGATGGTTGTGGGAAGACTGAGGGATATGGTGTTCTGAACAATGGACAAGTCAAGTTCAGACGAGTTGCATTTGTGAATGGTTTGAAATATAACTTGATCAGTGTAAGTCAACTGTGTGACGATGGCTATCAAGTCTTATTCAATGTTGCTCAGGGCATCGTATTCAACAAGGACTGGAAGGTAGTGTTGATTGCTCCCAGAAAAGGGAATGTGTACGTGATGGATATGGAAAGCTCTCCTTCAGAGCAGTGTTTCTATACTCAAGCTGATGAAGACACAAACTGGTTATGGCATAAAAGGTTATCCCATTTAAACTTCAAAAACATTAACAAGTTGTCCAGAAAACAACTTGCAGATGGGATACCTTCAGTCTCCTTCAAAAAGGAAAGACCATGTCCAGGATGTGAGATGGGTAAGCAAAAGCGTACCAGTTTCAAGACCAGACAGAATTTCAGCATTACTGAACCTCTTCACATGCTTCATATGGACCTTTTTGGTCCAGTGAACGTTCAGACTCGTGCTGGTAAAAGATACACCCTGGTGATCATAGATGAGTTCTCCAGATATTGTTGGGTGATCTTTCTGAGGTCCAAAAGTGAAGCTGCTGCTGAAATCATCAGTCTTATCAAGCAAATTGAGCTCAAGTACAGTCGAAAAGTGTGTCAGTTAAGAAGTGACAATGGAACAGAATTCCAGAATGCAACTCTGGAGTCATTCTGTACTGACACTGGCATCTCCCAGAACTTCTCTTCAGCCCGCTCTCCAGAGCAAAATGGAGTTGTGGAAAGGAAAAATCGAACGCTGATAGAAGCTGCCAGGAGTATGCTTGTTGAATCTGGACTGTCTACCAGTTTCTGGGCGGAAGCAATTGCAACTGCTTGCCACACCCAGAATCGATCAGTGTACATTAAAAGACACAAAAAGACAGCCTATGAAGTCTTAAGAAATAGAAAACCAAACATTGGTTATTTTCACGTTTTTGGATGTCCAGTTTACATCCTGAACGACTCCAGTCAGCTAGGCAAATTTGATGCCAAAGCTGATGAAGGGTATTTCTTAGGCTATTCAGCCATTCGCAAGGCCTTCAGAGTCTACAACAAGAGACTGGAGAAGGTCCATGAGTCAATTCATGTAACATTTGATGAATCAAATGCATCAATCAACAAGAAGCTAGTCCCTGTCACTCCCCCAGTAACACCAATTGTCTTTTGTGAATCTGATCCTATAAACGACAAATTTGAAGATTCACCAGACACAGTTTCCAGTCATCCTGATCTGGAACCTGTTCAGAAAAAGAAACTCTCCAGTAGTACTCCATTCTATCCCTCTATTATTTTCAAACTACCCTCTGAAATTAATATTGGTTCAGATGTGCGTACTACTCCAGTATCAGTGTCAGTTGAGAATTTACCAGAAATGTCTTCTGGTGAAGAATTTCATACTGAACCAGTACTCCAGGAAATCCCTTCAAATGAAGAATTTCATGATGCAAATCGTGATTTAAATGACTCAGATGAAGATACTGAAGTAATTTGGCAAGACCCTCCTCCAGAATCAACTCCAGAGGAGACTCAACTGAATTCTTGCACTGATATTGTTGTCAGTAACAATCCTGGTCAGTACTCCAGATGGACAAAAGCTCACCCTATTGATCAGATCTTAGGTGACTCCAGTCGTGGTGTTCAGACCAGAAGAGCCTCCAGTAATCAATGCTTATACGTCAGTTTTCTATCTTTGATAGAACCTAAGAAGATTGACGAGGCTCTGGAAGATCCAAACTGGGTGACTGCTATGCAAGAAGAGCT
The DNA here is from genome assembly GCA_034093135.1 of Erigeron breviscapus. Lineage (NCBI taxonomy): Eukaryota > Viridiplantae > Streptophyta > Magnoliopsida > Asterales > Asteraceae > Erigeron > Erigeron breviscapus. The sequence continues at coordinate 3,281,003 of CM067167.1, forward strand.
TCACCAGTTTGAAAGGAACAAGGTCTGGTATCTGGTTCCTTTCCCAGTTGGAAAGAAAGAACCAATTGGAACAAGATGGGTCTTCAGAAACAAAGTAGATGAAGATGGCCACGTAATAAGAAACAAGGCCAGACTGGTAGCACAAGGCTACTGCCAGTCAGATGTCGACTTTGATGAATCTTTTGCTCCAGTGGCTAGACTTGAAGCGATCAGAATTTTCTTAGCATTCGCTGCTAATCATCAGTTCAAGGTCTACCAGATGGACGTAAAGAGTGCTTTCTTGAATGGGAAGCTTGAAGAAGAAGTTTACGTCAGACAACCTCCAGGTTTCGTTGATGACAAGCATCCACATTGGGTATATCGTCTGGACAAAGCGCTATATGGCCTCAGACAAGCCCCACGTGCCTGGTATGATACTCTGACTAAACATTTGTTGAAAAATGGTTTTAAACGAGGTGCAATTGACAATACCTTGTTCATTCTTCATGAGAAAGGTAATCTGTTAATGGTACAAATTTATGTTGATGATATAATTTTTGGGTCTACTGATGAAAACATGTGCCAGAAATTTTCTAAAATCATGTCCACTGAATATGAAATGAGTTTGATGGGTGAATTAACATATTTTCTTGGACTCCAGATTAAACAAAACAAAGATGGAATTTTTATTAATCAGGAAAAATATGTTAGAGATCTTTTAAAGAAATTCGATATGAATTCTTCACCATCTAAACCAACTCCAATTTCTGCACCACTGACACTGGACTCGGATCCAGATGGCAAACCAGTGAACACCACTGTCTTTAGAGGCATGGTTGGTTCACTGATGTATTTAACGGCCAGTAGACCAGATATTATGTTTTCAACATGTTTATGTGCCAGATATCAGTCTAATCCAAAGGAATCTCATATGCTCGCTGTAAAGCGCATACTGAAGTACCTTAAAGGTGCTCCCAGTCTAGGTCTTTGGTACCCCAAAGGCTCTGGAATGGATCTAATGGGTTATTCAGATTCAGATCATGCAGGTTGTAAGATAGATAGGAAATCCACAACTGGTGGATGTCATTTCCTAGGTGGCAAACTGGTCAGCTGGACCAGTAAGAAGCAAACTTCAGTTTCATTATCCACTGCTGAAGCTGAATACGTGTCTGCAGCCAGTTGTTGTGCTCAGATACTCTGGATGAAGAGCCAGTTGCTTGATTATGGTATTAAATATTCAAAAACTCCAATCTTTTGTGATAATACCAGTGCCATCGCTATCTCCAACAATCCAGTCATGCACTCCAGAACCAAACACATCGATCTAAGGTACCATTTCATTCGCGATCATATTATGAAAAACAACATTGAACTCCATTTTATTCCCACTGACAAACAACTCGCTGACATTTTTACTAAACCACTGGATGTAAAAACTTTTGAATATCTTGTTGGTGAGTTGGGAATGTTAAACCCTTAAATCTGGAACCTTGGTATTGAACGCCATTGTGTACTACTAAGGATCTTTGATTTAAAGATTCAAAAAATTTATTTCTGGATCAACATTCCAGGGAAGACTTGAAAAATATTTTCTCTTAAAAATGTTTAAGTTCAAGGGGAATTAATTTTCTCACTGGACAAATTCTTCAGAAAATATTACTGGTGCTTTGTAAATATGTCCCTCTCACTGGTATGGACAGGTTGAAGTGCGTGTTTGAGTTGACTTATGTCTTCTTGTAAATGTGTCCCTCTCATTTGTCTGTATTAGTTGACGTGCAAGTTTAAGGTTCCAGTCTTTCAAAATTGGTTGTTCACTGGTACTTTACTGGAGTGTCCCTCCAGTGTACCATCAGTACATGTTCACTGGACTAATCCACCAGTGATACTGGACGGTCCTGTCAACCTCCAGATGTACTGAAATAATGTCATAATATTTTCAAAATACTTGATCGTTGTATGTGCCACGTAAGCAAACTTTTTCAAAGATATTTATCTTATAAATCCTATGTGGCATAGATATTTTTCAAAACAATGATGGTCTTTTTACTTTGGGAAAACAAAAAGGTACAAGTTGGTTAGTTTTTGTGGGCGGTGAACCATCAACCATTTATGGGTGATGTGATATAATTTAATGCGGATCTCAAAACACGATCAAAAATGTTATTTGATAAATTCAAATTGAACGTTTGAAATCCACATTATCTCTCCTATATATACCCACTTTCACTTTCAACTTACATTTACTTCGAACATTTACTCCCAAATTCTCAAATTCCTTCATTAAATTTCTTCATTCAATTTCATTCTTAAATTTCTCATATTAACTGCTATTCATTAAATTCTTCATAAACCTTAAATATTCAATTTCAATTTCATCTTCTTCTATATATCCAATGGCTCCTAGACAATCAAACTCACCACGAAATCTTCTATCTGCCGAATATGCTCCGGCTGCTGATGTAGTTAGAGCACCTCATATCAACCTTGAAGCTAGGGCTTTAAGGATGAATATGAATAACTGGATGGCAAAACTCACGCTATCCAGTGTCCATGATCCACAATCTATAATTGGGAGATTAAACACCTTTTTTCTCTCATGTCCACTGTATGGTGCCCTAACTTTAAATCCAGAAAAGATGTATCACGATTATCTTTGTGAATTCTGGTATACAGCCGAATACAATGAGGCAAATTCCTGTATTGTTTACTCTCTTGAGCAAGGGACCAGACCCTTGACTCTTTCAGTACATTCTCTCAGAATGGCTCTTCAGTTAAATTATCTGGATGAGAATGAGCTGGCAATGCCACTCCCTTCTGGTATCAATTTCAGGGAGGTATGCAGATTAATGGGGCATACAGAGATAGTTGATGAAAATGGTCAGTTGTTGAGGAAAGGGACCATTTACATGAGTAGACTGACGGACTCGTGGAGATACTTCTTCACACACATCGTCGAGTGTCTTGGAGGCAGTTCTGGAGGATTGGATCAAATCAATCAAACACACCTCCAGATTGCCTATTGCTTATGGTTTGGGCTAAGGGTTGATTTCGCCCAGATTTTCTTTGATGATCTGGTGGAACGTATAAAGGCGAAGGGGAGAAAGCCATTCGTGCCATATATTCGCTTTCTTTCTCTTATATTCAAAAATGCCCTTGGAGAGGGGTATGACTTTGAAACTACTCATTTTTCAATGAGTGAGTATATGAGAGACCTGGCAAATTTAAGGTCCAGAGATGGAGAGGTAGATATTCCTCCAGCAATGCTGACACTTCAACGAATTGAAGAAAATGTGGCACCAGTAAGGGTACAAGTTGTTGATGTACCTACTGGTAGTGAAGAAGTTCAGGTTGTTGAAATGGTACAGCCTATTCAACAAGTGGCTCCAGTTGGTGGACCAGAAACAGTTGAGCTCTCCAGACGACCAAGATCACATAGGCGTCTAATGAGAGGTGGAGTTCAGGTAAACCCATTAACCCATCCTGGTGATATTATGAATATTGATGGGTCTCCCATCTTTGAAGAGGAAAATATTGATCCTTCTGTACAATCTGAACAGAGAGTGGACACTGAAGTCCAGGCTGTTGTACGAGAAGAGGATATTGAAGTTGTTCAGACTGAAGAACAAGCTTCTGGTATGCAAGAGGCTGAACTGGATTTAAATGTGGAAGCTGGTGAACAGATAGATGTGGTTGGTGCTTCTTTTTGGGATGAGGCTGACTCTCCTATTTCTGGAGGTCAGACTTTGGATGTTAATATGGATTTTTTGGGCGAAGATGTACAGTTTGAAACTTCACCAGAAATGCCACCTCCTCCACCAGAAACCGAAACACCCCAACCAGAAATACCACTTCCTACACCAGATATGCCACCACCAGAAACTTCAATGCCACCACCACCACCACCATCAATTCCACCACCACCACCACCATATTCCACCACCACCAACACACCACCACCACCACCACCTTCTATACCACTCAATCACCACCACCACCACCACCACCACCACCACCACCACCACCACCACCACCACCACCACCACCACCACCACCACCACCACCACCACCACCACCACCACCACCACCACCACCACCACCACCACCACCACCACCACCACCACCACCACCACCACCACCACCACCACCACCACCACCACCACCACCACCACCACCACCACCACCACCACCACCACCACCACCACCACCACCACCACCACCACCACCACCACCACCACCACCACCACCACCACCACCACCACCACCACCACCACCACCACCACCACCACCACCACCACCACCACCACCACCACCACCACCACCACCACCACCACCACCACCACCACCACCACCACCACCACCACCACCACCACCACCACCACCACCACCACCACCACCACCACCACCACCACCACCACCACCACCACCACCACCACCACCACCACCACCACCACCACCACCACCACCACCACCACCACCACCACCACCACCACCACCACCACCACCACCACCACCACCACCACCACCACCACCACCACCACCACCACCACCACCACCACCACCACCACCACCACCACCACCACCACCACCACCACCACCACCACCACCACCACCACCACCACCACCACCACCACCACCACCACCACCACCACCACCACCACCACCACCACCACCACCACCACCACCACCACCACCACCACCACCACCACCACCACCACCACCACCACCACCACCACCACCACCACCACCACCACCACCACCACCACCACCACCACCACCACCACCACCACCACCACCACCACCACCACCACCACCACCACCACCACCACCACCACCACCACCACCACCACCACCACCACCACCACCACCACCACCACCACCACCACCACCACCACCACCACCACCACCACCACCACCACCACCACCACCACCACCACCACCACCACCACCACCACCACCACCACCACCACCACCACCACCACCACCACCACCACCACCACCACCACCACCACCACCACCACCACCACCACCACCACCACCACCACCACCACCACCACCACCACCACCACCACCACCACCACCACCACCACCACCACCACCACCACCACCACCACCACCACCACCACCACCACCACCACCACCACCACCACCACCACCACCACCACCACCACCACCACCACCACCACCACCACCACCACCACCACCACCACCACCACCACCACCACCACCACCACCACCACCACCACCACCACCACCACCACCACCACCACCACCACCACCACCACCACCACCACCACCACCACCACCACCACCACCACCACCACCACCACCACCATCACCAACACCACCACCACCACCACCACCATCACCACCACCACCACCACCACCACCACCACCACCACAACCACCGTCTGCCGCCATCACCACTACCCACCACCACCACCACCACCACCACCACCACACCACCATACTTCACACCAACACAAACTCAATCACCAGTACACCCAACCGAATCAAGTGTGCCAGTCTCTAATGTTGAATCTGAAGAGGACTGGACACAAGTGCCTATGATGACCAGAGTGACATCTCATCTGGAACAACCCAGTGGTCTCTCCACTTCTTCTTCCACCGAGGTCCAAGGCCTTCTGAGTAGGGTGGCGGACCTGGAGAGATCACTCCAGTCATCATCCCAGGTCATTTCTGACTTCAAATCAATGTTGTCAAATAATATAACGTCAGAAATGAACCTTTTTGCTGGAAATGAAAAGTTGGTGTTTGAAAAACTGGATGAGTTGGTACTGGCCACTAATCACAACTCTGGAAACATTAGAGTGGCAGTCCAGGCTTTGGAGTCCAGACTGGTAAATGCTGTTGAGACTGCAGTGGAGAACAAGGTTGTACAACCACTGGCAGGTCTTAAAGAAGAGATGGAAAAGATTGTGACCAAAGTTGGTGCTCTGGAAAGCAGGCCTACATTTGACCAGACTGAACTGGTCAACACCCTCAGTGACGAAGTGGTTAGAAAGGTCAGGGGTGATTTACTGAAAGAATTATCTGATGAAGTATCTGGATCAATCCTAAGGTCATTTCAGGATGTGATATTGCCAGAAGTTGTAAGGAAGATTGAAGTTGAGCTGCCCAAGGACTTGCCAGTAGAAATTGAAAATCTTAAAAGGGAAGTTCAGGCACTTCAGACTGGTATGACTGCTTCATTGCCAGAACAAGGAAGAACCTTTGGTGCCCTTGATAGACATATGATGGAAGAGTTGTGGAATGATCTGAAGTCAAGGACTAGAGATCATTCCAAGGGGGAAAAACGTTCAGTTCCATCAACTGGTGAACAAGAAGGATTAATAAGGAGAAAGAGAGAAGTTGCCAGAGCAGTCGCTACTGAAAGCGTCGTGCAGCAGAGACAAGTGACTGGTACTGATGCCAGTGCACGTATGGTTGAAAGGACACAAGAAGCTACTGGTACTGAAGCCAGTGAGCCCCAGTTCGAAAGCTTCCCAGACATTCCCACCACACTGAAGGCGGTTAAAGGGAAAGAAAAGGTAGTGGCTGGTGAAGAACAAGAACAAATTGTTGAAGATGTTGATAATGAGACTTCCAGGAAGTTGCAACAACAGTGTATCATGATCGAAATATTCAAGAATAATCAAAGAGATGAACTGCTGGCCCATCATAGGGATATGGCTACAATGGGTACTCTGGACTCCTACAACGCTGGCAGGTTAGGCGTAAACATTGAAGTTTTTAAAAGGATGAAGGAGGATCCCAGAGTTCAACAATGTCTTGATGCACTGGACGATGTCCATATACGCTCATTCTATGCTGAAGAGGAGCAGGTATATGACTCGTTGATTTATGGTGTAACCATTCCAGAGTTGATCAGACAGAGAAAGGAGGAGCTGGTAAGCCTCCAGAAAAAGATCAGAAGAAATGCTGGTGCTCTGGAAAGCAGGCCTACATTTGACCAGACTGAACTGGTCAACACCCTCAGTGACGAAGTGGTTAGAAAGGTCAGGGGTGATTTACTGAAAGAATTATCTGATGAAGTATCTGGATCAATCCTAAGGTCATTTCAGGATGTGATATTGCCAGAAGTTGTAAGGAAGATTGAAGTTGAGCTGCCCAAGGACTTGCCAGTAGAAATTGAAAATCTTAAAAGGGAAAGAAAAGGTAGTGGCTGGTGAAGAACAAGAACAAATTGTTGAAGATGTTGATAATGAGACTTCCAGGAAGTTGCAACAACAGTGTATCATGATCGAAATATTCAAGAATAATCAAAGAGATGAACTGCTGGCCCATCATAGGGATATGGCTACAATGGGTACTCTGGACTCCTACAACGCTGGCAGGTTAGGCGTAAACATTGAAGTTTTTAAAAGGATGAAGGAGGATCCCAGAGTTCAACAATGTCTTGATGCACTGGACGATGTCCATATACGCTCATTCTATGCTGAAGAGGAGCAGGTATATGACTCGTTGATTTATGGTGTAACCATTCCAGAGTTGATCAGACAGAGAAAGGAGGAGCTGGTAAGCCTCCAGAAAAAGATCAGAAGAAATGCTGGTGCTCTGGAAGTGGAATACAGAAAGAGGATAACTGGTCTACCCAAGTTAACTGCCAAGCAACTGAAAGCTATCAAAGATGGTGATCTGAGCACCTTTATTCCTCTGGATACCACTCTTAGAATCAATAGACAAGAATATCAGTCCACTGAAGGACAGCAGAGTGGTGTATCCAGGGAAACTGAAGAAATGATCCAGTTGGCTAAGCAAAGGGCGAAATATGACGAAATGATGATGTTCAGGGCCAATGCAAGAAAGATAGTGAATGCTGAAATCATGCTGGCTGAAAATCATCAAGGTATGACCAGGTTCAATGTGAAGTTGACCAGGGAGGGTAACTTCACTGATGAAAGGAAGGACACTTCAGTCCAAGCTTTTGGATGGAGTGAACTTAAGGAGATTGGATTAACTTTCAAAGGCAAGACTGATCTCTCTCCAGATGTGAAGGCTTTTATGAAAAGAATTGAGAAAATCTGGAAGAGAATTCAAGAAATGGAAGCTGTGTTGGGTCTGAGACCACCAGTGTCTGTTCCATTATCTCCATCTCCTAAGAGGAAGGCCACTGAAGATGCACCAGGGCATTCATCAAGAAGAAGGGCCTGAACTCTTACCTCATTGTACTTGTTGTAATTATTTTCCTTTTTGATGAAAGTAATAATAGTTGCAAGTTTTTAAATTTTACAAGTAGAATGACCAGATTTAGTCTAAGTTAGAACTTAAAAGATGAAACTGAAAACACTCATGATCTATAAAGTGTTTTCCAGTAACTTAGATTAGACTTAAATCGACCAAGTGTTTTCCAGTAACTTAGATTACTAAATCGATCTATAAAGTGTTTTCCAGTAACTTAGATTGATTTATAAAGTGTTTTCCAGTAACTTAGATTAGACTTAAATCGACCAAGTGTTTTCCAGACATACAAATTTGTATATCTATAAGTCTGAAAAATACTTGCATTATTTCTAAACAAATAGGGGGAATTTGTTAGGTCCAGATTTAGTCCAGACTTACTGGACTGGCTCCAGACTGGACTACTGGAACCTTACTTAGGTTTATTAAGAAAACTTGTTTTGCTGGTCTCGCTCCAGACCCGACTACTGGAGCCTCACTGAAGATCTGACCAGAAAACATATTCTACTGGACCTACTCCAGACTTGGAATCTGGAGTCCCTCTGAAGATTTGTCCAGAAATAATTGAAGACTAGTGAGCATTTACTTGTACAGGTAATCTGGAGCATTCTCCAGATTAGCTCACTGAAGACTTCACCCCAGTCCAGATCTACTCTACTGAAGACATTCTGACTGAAGTCAAAGACTGAAGTCTGAAGGAAGAAGACTTAACAAATGGCGGAGTCCACTGGAAAGTCTTACCAGATCTGCACACTGGAGGATTGTTAGTGTTCTAGATCCTGCAAGTCTGAACACTAATATCGAGGATTGACTTTAGCCTTTAACACACTTTCCAAAGAACAATCCACTTGTTCTTTAACAAAAGTATACGTGTGTTAAGGTGGTTGGATAATAGGATACACGTGCACTTGATGTGACTTTATCCTTATTCTTATCTAATACATTTAATGTTCTTGTCGGATCATTAAATGTATACAACCATATTTGTACGGCACAAAATTCACTGGTGAATTTTGTTGCCTATAAATACTAAGTCATTCCTTGAACAAAAATACTTTTTAGCATACACCTTGCAAGAAAGTGAATTTGTCTAAAATACTCTCGATCTTAAACAGGGATACTTCACAACTTTAAGTATCTCGATCCTAAAGAGCTATTTGACAAATATAGATCATTTGTAATCATAGGTTGTTAGGATACTCACTTAATTGTGTTATCTTGATTCCGCAACAACCTTGTATTTTATTTAAACATCAATAAATGAAATACCCATGAAACATACATAATGGTCCACTTTATTTGTTTATTGCTTTAAGTCTTGTATTACTTTGTTTATATATCTTGCATCTTTATTTACAAGTAATACTAGTCCATATCTAGTGATTATTAGACTTGTTGTATTTTACACTTTCTATTGGTTAACCATCTCGTTAATTAAAGGGACTCACATCTAATTTAGTGCATTATCAGATCCAGAATCTGACAAATGGCTTGAAGCTGCGAATGTGGAAATGAAATCCATAAAAGATAATCAAGTCTGGAGCTTGGTTGATCTTCCACCTAATGGTAGAACCATTGGGTGTAAATGGATCTTCAAGAAGAAGACCGACATGGATGGAAATGTACACACCTATAAAGCTCATCTCGTGGCGAAAGGCTATACTCAGCTCTACGGAGTTGACTATGAGGAAACCTTCTCTCCGGTAGCGGACATTAGAGCTATTAGGATTATCTTAGCCATAGCAGCGTACTATGACTATGAGATATGGCAAATGGATGTCAAAACCGCTTTCTTGAATGGTTATCTAGACGAGGAAGTTTATATGGTACAACCAGAAGGTTTTGTAGATCCAAAAAATCCCAACAAAGTGTGCAGGCTTCAAAGGTCCATTTATGGACTAAAGCAAGCATCAAGAAGTTGGAATAAAAGGTTTGATGAGGAAATCAAAAAGTTTGGTTTTGCTCAAAATCCTGATGAGCCATGTGTATATCGCAAAGCTAGTGGGAGTGATGTTACATTCCTTGTCTTATATGTAGATGAGATATTGATAATAGGAAATCACATTCCAATGTTGCAAGATGTAAAATCCCATCTTGGAAAGTGTTTTGCTATGAAAGACTTGGGTGAAGCAGCATTTATTCTTGGAATCAAGATCTATAGAGATAGAAGTAAACGGTTGATTGGACTAAGTCAAAGTACTTATATTGATAAGATCTTGAAGCGATTCAAGATGGAGAATTCCAAGCGTGGTTTAATACCCATGCAGGAAGGACTTGGCTTATCTAGCAAACAAGGTGCCTCTACACCTGAGGAGGTGGAGCGTATGCAGAGGGTTCCTTATGCTTCGGTTGTGGATCTATTATGTATGCGGTAAGATGCACTAGACCTGACATAGCGTTCGCGCAAAATATCGTTAGCCGATATCAACAGAATCCAGGTGAAGGTCACTGGACTGCTGTGAAGAACATTCTTAAGTACCTGCGGGCTATTAAAGACTTATTTCTGGTGTATGGAGATCCTGATGCAGAGCTCAAAGTGACTGGATATTGTAATGCTGGATTTCAGACTGATAGAGATGATACAAAATCTCAGTCGGGATACGTCTTCATTTTAAATGGAGGCACGGTGGATTGGAAGAGCAAGAAACAAACCACAGTTGTTATGTTTGCGATAGAGTCTGAGTATATTGCCGCCTCAGAAGCCGCCATGAAAGTCGTCTGGATTAGAAAGTTTATTTCTGGGCTTAACGTGATGCCCTCAAATAACACACCTTTAGATATGTATTGCGACAATACTGGTGCAATCTTTATTGCCAACGAACCCGGAGTTCAGAAAGGTGCCAGACATTATCAAATAACGATATCATTATGTTCGTAAGCAAATCGAACTAGGTGAAATCAAGTTACTCAAAGTTCACACAGATTATAACTTAGCTGATCCTTTTACAAAGGCATTGTCAAAAGGAAAGCTCGATAAGCATGCCGAGGGCATAGGACTTAAATTAGCTAGTTATATCATGTAAATCAGTGATTGGTATTTGGATAAAGGATGTTGAAACAATTATTATTTTATAAATGAATTAAAGTACTTGGTATGTTTGTTTTCATTTCAATATATAATTGTATCCTATATTTGCATGTTTAAATCCATGAATATTTTATATTCTAAATGTCCATTGTCGATTAACTATATGAGAATATAGTTAAACTAAGACAAATCTGAGTGATTGGTAATATTCTTAAGAATATTTGAAGATGGTCCTACCAAACTCACATGATATCCATAAGATGCATATTGGACTACCCCACTAACGAATTATCACTTTATGGATCGGCGTCATTAAGTGAAATTCGTGAAATGGTTGCTTTACTTATCCTTAGACTTGAGATACAAGCAGGTTATGCATGTATGGATTGCATTTTCTTGATATAGTTCTAACTATCCTGAATAAGGTGGTAACAAAGGGCTATTTTCAGAGATGTAGTGAAATGACATGACTAACACGTGTATACAAAATAGGATTTGTTCCTTTAACTAGTTATTGAAGTATGATACCATTGGGCCCCTCATTAATTAATTAAGATGTTTGTATGCGCATACCCAAATGAACTCCAGATGTGTCTCGATTAATTTGGTAATCTTAATTAGTTGTAGAAATGAGAAACAGAATCGTTAAATTATGGAATGACTTTGATCCATATCCATAATTAACAAAGGTATATGAAACAAAGGGATAGTAAACACTGAAACCGTTTCAAAATACTTTAAGAAACTATACTTAAATATTTCCGGGAGCATTGGCGTGTTGCTAGACGCTAACCAATGTTATTGCCTTTATTATAACATGCTCAAGTGGGAACTGTTGGAATATGATCACGTTAAATAAACGCATGTCCGGAAATTATTTAAGCCTACGGGGTCACACGAAATGACACGTATACTCTATGTAATTAATTAATATGTTAAAGTAATATATTAATTAATATGTTCACGAAATGATTAATAAACGTTCGTTAAAAGTTAAATATACGTTTATTAATTAAATATAATGAAAAGAGAAGGACTTAAGTGAAAATTAGGAATTAGGGAAGTTTCCTAATTCCCTATTGAAGGGCCGGTTTTGTTAAGGCTTGGAAAGCCTTGACTAAACTTGTTCACCAAGTTTAAAACCCTAACTAATAACCCTATATAAAGGGGTTAAGGGTTAAGGCTTTTGTGTGACAATTAGATTTGTAAAACATATCTAAAACTTCTCTTTTTCTCTCTTCTTTGTTTCGGTCGTAAGTGTAACACCCCAACAAGGCGGAATTATGGGGCATTAATAGAAAAGCTTAGCGTGACATGGAAATTAAGTAGACACAACTAAATGCATTCAAGGATTTGAGCAATCCATACATAATTCAAGTTCAAATACAAATATCGGATCAAATAATACACAAGGAGCACAACACCATCTATGGTTTACAAAAATGGATCAAATGATGGCTAACGATCCTAGACATAACCCATAAACGGGAGCAATGAATCACGGATCAACAAAAGTCCAAGCTCAATCCTATCACATGCAATGCAATCATCCATCACGCCTTTGATTCACTTGATTACCTGAAAAGTGTACTAAAATGCGTCAACATAAAGTTGGTGAGTTCGTAGGTTTTGACTATAAGAAACAAGTGTCGGGATAACAACCGTTTAACCTTGATTAAAATTATAACGATCACATAACCATGATACGAACATATAACCTTGAAACCTTGATTTGGATCGATAGACGATCACATAACCTTGAAACCTTGATTTGGATCGATAGACGATCACATAACCTTGAAACCTTGATTTGGATCGATAAACGATCACATAACCTTGAAACCTTGATTTGGATCGATAAACGATCACATAAACTTGATACGAACATATAACAATCATACAACCTTGATTCAACAATTAAACGAGCATATCACCTTGATAAAACGATTAAACTAACATTTAACCTTGACAAAATAATCAAACAATCAAATAAGCTTGATACAATGGATAACCGAGCATTCAACCTTGATTAAATAAGTAAACGATCACACAACGAGCAAACAAACTAAGAAAAAACATTGTACACTTTTCACCCCAAAAACATGTGAAATTAGGGGCTACGAACTCACCTTGGGCAACAACTACACGTTAGTACCGAGCTAAGATAAGTTTATAAGCGCTCGATGAGCTCCACACGTTCACAACCTATCCATATACATCACACACATTAAGATAAGTTTACATCAAAACCCTAGAAGCAATTCTCGACTTTAAGGGGTCCTAACGACTCTTATACTACACCAAAGATAACAAAGGAAGGCTCTAACAGAAGCTCGAGTCGATCCTAGAAAGGTGGAAATGAAGCTAGGAAGAAAACTGGAAAAGTGAAGTTCCTGTGCACCGTCTGGCACGCCAGATCCTGGCGTCTCACACGTAGGCCCAGGTCTGGCTTACCGTCCAAGACGCTTAGCACCACCGTCCAAGACGGTGGCTGGGTTTGGCTTATTTTGGCGTCTGAGTCACCGTAAACCAGTGGATTGTGGCGTCTGGGTGGCGTAAAGGCTAGATAGCACATGGAGGCCACCGTCTCACACGGTCATTACACCGTATGGGAAACAAGAAGAGAAACATGAGCGTCCCAGACGCTGAGCATGACCGTCCAAGACGGTGGGCCTGCACAAAAATGACCAGCAGCAGCAGCAAATGCTAAACACGACCCAAACTCTTTTCTTACCCACTTTAGACTTGCAAATTGACTTTAAATGTTCCAAAAACCCATTTCCATCAGTTGGCAAGCACGTTTAGACATGAAAGATCATAATTTATTCAACGAACTCGAATCATAACAACAATGTACATCCAACTTTGACCAATTCAAGCCCAAGAACACCAAGAACCCTAATTTCCACCTAAAACCGACTTTATGAGTTTTTAAACTTGATTTTGAACTTGAGCAGGTATGATTATCCTAAACAAATATAACCCATGTCAAAATTCCGGTCCATAACTTCAAACTCTTGCAAAAATCCTTTTTGACCCATTTGAAACCCTAAGGAAACCCTAGATGACCTATTTTGGACTTTTGACCCAATACTCACAAGATTTCACATTGCTACAAGTTTACAAACATAAAAATGATAATTTGAGATGGATTTGACTTACCAATTCTTCCACTTGAGTGTTTGACCCGAAATTGACCCGAATAAGTGATTTTCTTGCACCACAAGACCCGATCTTTTGTTATGTTGAAGAAATGATGATGATAATGAAAATCCCTAACAAAATCTTGCTAGAAACATAACTTTGATGTATTAAATTTTAGAGAGAGAGAGAGTGTGTGTTCTTGCAATGAATGTAGAGAGAGATATATATAAGAGAAATGAGATTGGGTGGATGGGAGGTGATTGAATGCAAGAGATAGGGTTGGGTTGAAAGTTGGGTGGGTCATGGGTTTGGGTCAACCCATGGGTAACCCATTCTAGGTTCTAGTCCAAATTACATATCACTAGTCATCGATCACTAAATTAACTCGATCACTTAATCTTGACTAACCCACGAACATATTTTTATTTAAAACGATCGTTACATTATGTATGCACCTTGAACACGATAAGTTCACAAATAAACTCGATATATATTATATCACATCATTAGAATAAATTCGTACATGAAATTAACGGGTCAACTTAAGTCAAATTTTACGGATGTTACATTATTCCCCCGTTAAAGGAATTTCGTCCCGAAATTCGATCAAAACCCTAGTCACTAAACAAATGAGGGTATTTGGCTTTCATAGAATCTTCACGTTCCCAAGTGAACTCAGGCCCGCGTCTAGCTTGCCATCTAACCTTGACGATCGTGTACCGAGTGTTCTTTAACTTCCTAGTTTGCCGATCAAGTATCTCTACCGGTTCTTCCACAAACTTTAACGTCTTATCTACCCGAATTTATTCAAGGGGCACGTGAAGCGTTGGATCCGCCAAACACTTCCTAAGGTTACAAACATGAAACACATTATGAACTCCACTCAAATCTTGAGGGAGCTCTAAACGATAAGCAACCGGACCAATACGCTCCAAGATCTTAAATGGGCCAATATATCTTGGGCCCAACTTGCCACGCTTCACAAAACGAACCACTCCTTTCCACGGGGACACCTTTAACAAGACAAAATCACCTACCTCAAACTCGAGGGGTCTTCGTCTCACATTAGCATACTTCAATTGACGTTCTCGGGCCACTCTCAACTTTTCCTTGATTTATGAGATCACTTTTGTCGTTTCAACAACAATCTCGGGTCTAATGAGTTGGCTTTCACCAATCTCCTCCCAAGCAAGTGGTGACCTACAATTTCTCCCATACAAAGCTTTAAATGGCGCCATTTGAATACTAGCATGATAGCTATTATTGTATGAGAATTCGACCAAAGGGAGATGCACATCCCAATTGCCACCAAACTCGATGGCACAAGCTCTTAACATATCTTCAAGCGTTTGAATCGTTCTTTCACTTTGACCGTCGGTTTGTGAATGGAACGCCGTACTCATATCGAGTTGAGTACCCATTGCTTTTTGGAACGCCTTCCAAAACTTTGAAGTAAATCGGGTATACCGATCGGTGATTATGGAAATCGGCACCCCATGTTTGGATACTACTTCTTTGATATACAAGCGTGCCATGGTGTCAAACTTATCATCCTCCCGGATAGCTAAAAAGTGGGCCGATTTAGTCAATCGGTCAACAATCACCCAAATGGTGTCACGACCACTACTCGTTCTAGGTAACTTCGTGATGAAGTCATGGCAATTCGTTCCCATTTCCACTCCGGTGTTACCGGTTGAACTAGTAAGCCGGGTGGTTTCTTGTGATCGGCCTTTACTTGCAAACATGTAATACATTCACTAACATACCTAGCAATATCTTTCTTCATTCCTGGTAACCAATACAGATCCCTCATATCAAAATACATCTTGTCGGACCCCGGGTGAACCGAGTATGCCGACTTATGGGCTTCATTCATCAACTTCAATCTTAGACCCCCAAAGACGGGAATCCATAATCGTTTTACAAAATACAAACCATCATCATCCTTCCTATCAAATTATTCTTCTATCCCATGAAGTGCTTCATTAATGAAGTTCTCCGGTAAGGTAGCCAATCTTTGAGCTTCAATTATGGTGTCTCGAACACTTCTTGGTGCGGTGAGGCTCATGGCTCTAATACATCTCGGTTTCACACGTTCTTTTCGGCTTAAAGCATCGGCTACAACATTGGCTTTACCCGGGTGATACCGGATAACACAATCATAATCACTAAAAGTTCTAACCACCTCTGTTGCCTCATATTCAATTCGCTTTGATCAGAGATGTGTTGTAGACTTTTGTGATCGGTATAGATCATACTTTTTGTGCGATACAAGTAATGCCTCCAACGCTTCAAAGCAAACACGACCGCTCCTAACTCCAAGTCATGTGTCGGGTAATTCTTTTCATGCACCTTCAATTGTCTAGATGCATATGCAATCACCTTGCGCCGTTGCATCAAAACACATCCTAAGCCTTGCCCGGGCGCATCACAATACACTACAAAATCTTCGGCTCCCTCGGGCAAACTTAAGATTGGTGTTAGGACCAGTTCACCTGGAACTGCCAGTCACCAGTTCACACTGACCAGTTCACCAGTTGCATCTGGTGACCAGTAAACTGGTGACCAAGATGATTTGTCGATAAATATATTGAAGTCCAGTTGCACCGTACAGTTAACGCAACTGAAGACTTCCTCCAGTTGAGAACTGACCAAGTTGAAGAAACATTCCAGTTGAAGTCGAAGACAACAAATGGGAAGAAAGAGAATGGCAATGGCAGCGAAGCCCAGTTGACATCCTAGTCAGTTACAAACTGGAGACCATCAGTGGAAAGCCCTTACAAAGCTTTACACTGATTACGAGGAATTGACTTGTATACTTTATGTACCTTTACCCGGATAATAAGCCTTATCTTATTATTTAAGTATTAAAAGGTACATAAAGGTGGTTGTGTAAAGTCACTGTAACATGCGACTTTACAACACTTTTTAAGGAATTAAATGCTATTCCTTAAATGCTTCCAACCACATTTGTACGGCTAAAGTTAACATCCCAATGTTAACTTTGCCTATAAATACAAGTCATTGCACAACCAAGAATTCAAGTTACTTCACAAAAACGAATAACTTCATACTTTGCATACCTGCAATATTCTTGGTGAACTTGTGCAATATTCTCTCAATCGCTAAAAGGAACATTTCACTACTTTAAGTGTTTCGATTGTTGGAGAGAAATTCCGAGTATAGATCAATTGTATTTCATAGGTTGTTAGGATATTTACATTCGTGTATTATCTTGGTTCCGCATCAACCTTGTAATTTGTTTAATATCAATAAATAAATTACACTTTGAAAACTACATATTGTCTCATCAAGATTGTTTACAAGTTATTTGTATTATTGCACTGTTCTTTACTTATTGTCTTTTATATAAGTAATCTATCTAGAACTTGGTATATACTTATCTAACTGGTCGTCTCCAGTTTAGTAAGTATATTGCAAAGTAACTCCACCATCGACATAGAGGTGTCTTCAGTAGTACCATCTAACAAGTTGGGACTTACATTGGTGCATCACATAACTTGTCCTTAAGCAATTGGAACCCGCTCTTGCTTATCACCCCAATCAAACTTCCTTTCCCGTTGTGTCAACAAGGTCAAGGGTTGGGCGATTTTTGAGAAGCCTTCAATAAACCGTCTATAATAACCCGCCAAACCAAGAAATTGGCGGATCTCGGTTGGCGTCTCGGGTCGTCTCCAATTCTTCACCGCTTCGATTTTACTAGGATCCACATGAATTCCCTCCTTGCTCACCACATGACCAAGGAAATGGACCTCTTCTAGCCAAAATTCGCATTTAGAGAATTTGGCATACAATTTTTCCTCCTGGAGTAACTCTAACACTTTCTTCAAATGATCGGCATGATCTTCCTTCGTTTTGGAGTAAATAAGTATGTCATCAATAAAGACAATGACAAATTGATCTAAGTAGGGCCGACACACCCGGTTCATCAAGTCTATGAACACCGCCGGTGCATTGGTCAACCCAAAAGGCATCACCGTGAATTCAAAGTGCCCATATCTTGTTCGGAAAGCGGTTTTTGGAATGTCGTCCTCATGGACTCTTAATTGATGGTAACCCGACCTCAAGTCAATCTTGGAGAAGTATTTAGCGCCTTGAAGTTGATCAAATAAATGGTCAATCCTAGGGAGAGGATAACGATTCTTCACCGTTAACTTATTCAATTCTCTATAATCAATACACATTCACAAAGATCCATCCTTCTTTTTGACAAACAAAACCGGGGCGCCCCAAGGCGATTGGCTAGGGCGGATGAAACCCTTTTCTTGGAGTTCTTTGAGTTGGGCGGCCAACTCATGCATTTCGGTCATGGAAAAGCGATAAGGTGCTTTAGCCACGGGAGAAGCATTTGGAATGAGATCAAAACGGAAATCAAGTTCGCGAGATGGAGGCAAACCCGGTAGGTCATCCGGGAATACATCCGTAAAATCTTTAACTACGGGCACGGTTTTCAATTCAACTTTAGTAATGTTTACATTATACACTTTCCCTTCCCATGGTTCGGTTGTCTCACCTTGGACCACTAGTTCCTCCCCGTTTTCTAAAGGTATCCGCACTACCCTACTACCACAATCGATCACCGCGTTCATGGCCGGCAACCAATCCATCCCCACGATCACATCAAAACTACCGATATCAAAAGGCATTAAGTCTATGTAAAATGGGTGGTCACATAATTCTAACGTACAATCACGAACGACTTGACTAATTCTAGACAATCCACCATTTACCATTTCGAGTTCAAAATAATATGACAATGGGCTAAGACTAGCATCGATCAACGGAATGAAATCATTGGAAATGAGACTATAATCGGCCCCGGAATCAAATAACACGGTAGCATATTGGTAATTGAGAAGAAAAGTACCTGCTACAATATTTGGGTCCACACGAGCCACGGCCGCATTTACAGCAAAAGCCCTTCCACGAGGGGCTAGTTGTTGTTGTTGACCTTGTTGTCCCTGGTTTTGATTGGGACCGACGACTTGCAATTGGTTCGGGTGCACGGTCACTTGAACTTGTTTGGCCAATAAGATTTGGGCACCTATTCCGGTAGTGGTCTTGGCTACCACACTCGTAACAAGTACCCCGAGCCATCGGGGGATATCAAACATTAAGGGGCATAGCATTCAAAGGAGCGGCACGAGGATTGGTAGGACACATTCTTGAGATATGACCCACTTGATTACAATGAAAGCAAGCATCACACCGAGTGTGAGACCTATGATGGCAATTACACCGAGGGCATAAAGGAATAGCCCCGGTGTTAGCCTCCCTTGATGGCTCAACCGCCGCAAACACCTTCCCACCTCTAGTTGGCTTCTTATGATGATGCCTCTCATCTTTCTTGGTTCCACTAGACTCGGCCACATCCTTCCTTTACCATCATTCTTTCCTAGTTCACCACCCCTCACAAGCTCCATGATGACACTAGTGGTTCAGTTAATGGCTTCATTAAAAGTTAGGGGCATGGTAGGATGAGAAACAAGCACCCTCACTTTATGGGGCAAACCAACCACATACTTCTCCACCTTCCGGTCTTCGGGTCTCACTAGATGAGGAATGAGTCTAGAAAGTTGACCGAAACGGCGAGTGTACCCCACATGATCGGCTCCTTTCATGGTGAGGCTAGTAAATTCCTCTTGTAGATTCCTCATTTCGTGCGGTGGGCAATACTTAGCAATTATCATTTGTTTGAAGTTTTCCCACGGAATGGAGTTAGCAAGATCAATCCCCAAGGCATCCACTTCCACATTCCACCACTCTAGAGCATCACCCCTAACATGCGGTGGCGTGGGAAACTCTTTGATCTTGAGTGCACCCACTTGTAGCAATAACGGCTTCCGTCTTCTCTAGCCACTCCAAACAACCGGTGGCTCCACTTTCTCCCTTCCACTCCAGAGCTCCACAAGCCTCAAAGTCTTTAAAAATGCAACCTTGGCGGTAAGCATTATTAATTCTTTGTTGAACAAAAGCTTCTCCCCTATTCTCTTCACCATTCTCATTCACGTTTTCATCTTCATTTTCAACATGAACCGCTTCATCTTCCGGGTCTTCTTGTGCACCCCTATCCATGGCCGCCGAGATTTGGGCCACAAGTTCCGGCATAAGCTCATTAAGAGCTTGAGTGATAACCTCGGTTCTTACCGGGGGATTTGCACCACCCCGGCCACCTCGGCCACCACGACCACCATGACCCCCTCGACTACCCCTACCTCCTCGACCACCTCTACCGCCACGATTACCTCCTTGATTTTCTTGATCAACCGGCTTCTCTTGTTCGTTTTGACGCCTATAGTTAGTGTTAGCTCTCCTTAGTCTAACCATCTTTCCTGAACACACGTGTTAGATTACAAGTTAATTCTCACAATTCACACACGAATATCAAAAATCGACCTTCAAGTAACACACAATTTCTACTTAAATCCTTCTAAAGCATTGCAAGAATATGATTATCTCTACGGGGGAATTATCATGGCAATAATCTAAGGCTTCATCGATCATACTAATCACAATCAACAACACAATCACAATCCAATTAACATCATATAAAAGGGGGTCAAGTCATAACAAGGCGGGTAAAGCATAGTCCGAATCTAACTTCAACATTCAATACATTAAGGATGTTTGTATATACAGGGTGTACCGGCAGCTAACCCTCCACCCCGTTAATATATTGAATGGATGTCGGGACTCGGTTCCATTATGCCCTCTGAGTATTAGTCAGGTATGTATACAGGGTGTACCAGCGGCTAACCCTCCACCCAACCAACACCCATTAAACACACCGGGTTACCTACTATACCTCATCCGCAATGCGCAATCCACGAGATCATTAGCTTTCATATGACATAGGGTAACCATATATTCGTTGATCATGCTCCTCTATGGTTACCGAGTGTCATACTTCCGCTAATGCCATAATTTCACTTTGCTAAGGACAAATAAATAATGGTTCCAAGATTCCACACATCAACAATTCACGGTGTATCCCGACACTATTACGACCATCAATCAATAAGTTTATCAAACCCCTACGAACTCCGATCAAACAATTTCACACATTCCATGCATTTCATGTTGCACACATAATTCCCTATCATGCACGCTAAATATGAAGTGTTTATGCAATGGTTATAGTCTAGGTCATTCCACCAAATTCTCTACAACCACGGCTCTGATACCATTCTGTAACACCCCAACAAGGCAGAATTATGGGGCATTAATAGAAAAGCTCAGCGTGACATGGAAATTAAGTAGAGACAACTAAATGCATTCAAGGATTTGAGCATTCCATACATAATTCAAGTTCAATCACAAATATCGGATCAAATAATGCACAAGGAGCACAACACCATCAATAGTTTACAAAAATGGATCAAATGATGGCTAACGATCCTAGACATAACCCATAAACGGGAGCAATGAATCACGGATCCACAAAAGTCCAAGCTTAATCCTATCACATGCAATGCAATCATCCATCACGCCTTTGATTCACTTGATTACCTGAAAAGTGTACTAAAATGCGTCAACATAAAGTTGGTGAGTTCGTAGGTTTTGACTATAAGAAACAAGTGTCGGGATAACAACCGTTTAACCTTGATTAAAATTATAACGATCACATAACCATGATACGAACATATAACCTTGAAACCTTGATTTGGATCGATAGACGATCACATAACCTTGAAAGCTTGATTTGGATCGATAAACGACCACATAACCTTGAAACCTTGATTTGGATCGATAAACGATCACATAACCTTGAAACCTTGATTTGGATCGATAAACGATCACATAACCTTGATATGGACATATAACAATCATACAACCTTGATTCAACAATTAAACGATCATATCACCTTGATAAAACGATTAAACTAACATTTAACCTTGACAAAATAATCAAACAATCAAATAACCTTGATACAATGGATAACCGAGCATTCAACCTTGATTAAATAAGTAAACGATCACACAACGAGCAAACAAACTAAGAAAACACATTGTACACTTTTCAACCCATAAACATGTGAAATAAGGGGCTATGAACTCACCTTGGGCAGCAACTACACGTTAGTACCGAGCTAAGATAAGTTTATAAGCGCTCGATGAGCTCCACAAGTTCACAACCTATCCATATACATCACACACATTAAGATAACTCTCGACTTTGAGGGGTCCTAACGACTCTTATACTACTCCAAAGATAACAAAGGGAGGCTCTAACAGAAGCTCGAGTCGATCCTAGAAAGCTGGAAATGAAGCTAGGAAGAAAACTGGAAAAGTGAAGTTCCTGTGCACCGTCTGGCACGCCAGATCCTGGCGTCTCACACGTTGGCCCAGGTCTGGCTTACCGTCCAAGACGCTTAGCACCACCGTCCAAGACGGTGGCTGGGTTTGGCTTATTTTGGCGTCTGAGTCACCGTAAACCAGTGGATTGTGGCGTCTGGGTGGCGTAAAGGCTAGATAGCACATGGAGGCCACCGTCTCACACGGTCATTACACCGTATAAGACGCCAAAAGAGAAACATGAGCGTCCAGACGCTGAGCAGAACCGTCCAAGAAGTTGGGCCTGCACAAAAATGACCAACAGCAACAGCAAATGCCAAACACGACCCAAACTCTTTTCTTACCTACTTTAGACTTGCAAATTGACTTTAAATGTTCCAAAAACCCATTTCCATCAGTTGGCAAGCACGTTTAGACATGAAAGATCATAATTTATTCAACGAACTCGAATCATAACAACAATGTACATCCAATTTCGACCAATTCAAGCCCAAGAACCCTAATTTCCACCTAAAACCGACTTTATGAGTTTTTAAACTTGATTTTGAACTTGAGCAGGTATGATTATCCTAAACAAATATGACCCATGTCAAAATTTTGGTCCATAACTTCAAACTCTTGCAGAAATCCTTTTTGACCCATTTGAAACCCTAAGGAAACCCTATATGACCCATTTTGGACTTTTGACCCAATACTCACAAGATTTGACATTGCTACAAGTTTACAAACATAAAAATGATAATTTGAGATGGATTTGACTTACCAATTCTTCCACTTGAGTGTTTGACCCGAAATTGACCCGAATAAGTGATTTTCTTGCACCACAAGACCCAATCTTTTTTAATGTTGAAGAAATGATGATGATAATGAAAAACCCTAACAAAATCTTGCTAGAAACATAACTTTGATGTATTAAATTTTAGAGAGAGAGAAAGAGAGTGTTCTTGCAATGAATGTAGAGAGAGAGTTGTAAGAGAAATGGGATTGGGTGGATGGGAAGTGATTGAATGCAAGAGATAGGGTTGGGTTGGAAGTTGGGTGAGTCATGGGTTTGGGTCAACCCATAGGGTAACCCATTGTAGGCTCTAGTCCAAATTACATATCACTAGTCATCGATCACTAAATTAACTCGATCACTTAATCTTGACTAACCCACGAATACATTTTTATTTAAAACGATCGTTACATTATGTATGCACCTTGAACACGATAAGTTCACAAATAAACTCGATCATATTATCACATCATTAGAATAAATTCGTACATGAAATTAAGGGGAAACTTA
>CM067167.1:3317453-3372453 GCA_034093135.1 Erigeron breviscapus
GTCAACAAGCTGTGCTGCTAATATTTTTGATTGAAAATCCATGAGGTTCAAAAACTACATTCATAGAGCCACTAACTTTAATTGTAAATGATGTGCAGGTGCGACGGTTAGAGTCGAGTGCTTGGACAGGAATACAATGAGCTTGAAGTACACCCTTACGGCCGTCACTGATGCCACCGGGACATACGAGATGGAAGTTCCAACCGATCACGGTGATCAAAAATGTGAGTGCACCCTAGTGAAGAGCCCAGACAGCAAGTGTGCTCAGCCCAGCATTGGTCGTAACCGAGCCACTGTCATCCTTACACGCAACAATGGCATGAACAACGATGCTCGTTATGCTAACGCTATGGGTTTCGCGACAACAACTCCATTGCCTGGATGCAAGGGGCTAATCAGATCTTACTTTGCTGATGTCTAGATTTACTTATTTTCTTATATAGTTATATTATATTGATATATCGATCTTGGTAAAATGTCCTCATTTGCTGAAGAATAATTACAACACTAATTTAGTGCATGTTATAATATCGTATAATGGTACAATCATAGTGTTCTTTTAGTTTCTCGTGTTTGATTATCAAATTGTTTGAACTTTCTACCTATATAAACTCTACTATATGTTTTACAACTATAATAATGTAAAACTGATTTTAATATCTGTGCGTGATTGGACGTTTGACTTATCTATACTCTCTTATAAAAATTATAGGAGTGGTGTTGAAAGTTTAGAATTTTTGAGACATGGAAAATTACCAACTTACCCTTCCCCTTAAAACAAAACACAAATATCTTCATTCTCTCTTTCTCTCTGCCAAAACAACACACACAAAATATTCTCTCTTTCTATATACCAAAACAACACACACCCCTTTATTTCCGTCAATAACCACCGCCGTCGTCCATCATCACCAACACCCCGTCCACCGTCGTCCATGATATCCGCCGCAACGTGCGGATACCATGCTCGTTTTGTTATTATACAAGTAATCTTAAAACCTTTTTAATTACTTTTACGTTTAGTGATATCCTAGCTCTATGAGTATGTCATCAATCGAAATTAACTTACAATTTCGTTGAGTTTAATCAATATAAAGATGGATGTATATGTTAAATAAAATCTAAACCTTTGAATAATTCGATTTACTTGATTTTGTTTAGGCCCAAAATGATAAAGTTCTTCAAAAACGTTTTTAGGCGCAACTTAAAAGGAAAAACTATACGGAGTATTTGAGAATGGAAGGTCGGAATTCCCCAACCCCCCCCCCCCCCCCCCCCCCTCCCCCTCCTTTTCAAATCGTCATCAATCCGCAAAGCGACATGAACCCCAAATCGACATCACTATGCCGATGAAAATGTGTATTGGATTTGTTGGGTGAAGTGTTTTTTTTACCTTTTTTTATATATAAGAAAATGCTTCCTGATTTATTAATTATCATGTGTTTAGAGCATCCACTTTCAGTTATTCAATCTTATCATCAATAACACTGCTGAGAAAAAGCTTGGTACCTAATGTTTCACAAATTCGTGGTTGTTAGTGTCAAAAATTCTAACCATGCCCCCCTTCAAATAGGCATCTATATGATTATTGAGAAAGAATATTTTTGATCAGAGAAAAACATTTGTATTGATTTCCCTCATTGTATATATTACAAGGAAAACAACGATCTAATTTATAATGATAAAATGACAAACATAAAAGGAAGAGTTAATTTCATTACATGCCCCCGGGGTATACCGTTTTATCAAGTTTCGCCCCTGTATTGTTTTTTGTCATTACTTCTCCCTATGGTGAGCTTTTGCTTCATTACAAGCCCCTCATCATAACGAACGTTAATATGGCTCCGTTAATCCTCTCATGTGAGGGTATATTAGTCTTTTTGCTTCTTATCTTCTTCCCCAACACATATTTACATCTGGATCATACGTGTCTATTCCTAAAAGAAAACTTTTTTGAGTTTTTCTCTATATGCACTTACAAAACATATATACATGCATACAAACCAATAGATAGATACAGATAGATACAAATAACTTGCAACCCCATCAGAACCATCACCTGAAAACCCAACCCGCAACCCCTTAAGATCAAACATCAACCCCATCGGAAAACATACCTGAAATCCCGTCGGAAAGAAAACATATTAATCGGAAAAAAGCGAAAATCATCTTTATAGTAAAATCACCTCACTAACAATTTACACAAAATCATACCGTTTTTTTGATGTATGGATCGGGTATATATTTATACCTGCTTCTGCTTCCCTTTCGCTTTCTTCTCTCCCACTCAACTCCAGCCACCACCGTTGCCATTCAACAATGGTGGCCGGAAAACTTCGCCGGAAAAAATATTCACCAACTAAATTTAACGAATCAAACAACAAAAATCTTGGGTAGATGCACAATCACACTATAAACAAAACCTACTGATTTGCAGATTGAATATATGAAAGAAAATAACTAATTCGAAAAAAGAAGGTGCGAGAGTTTTTTTAGGAAAGGTAAAGTGTGTGTGTATAAAGTCATGAGTTAATTACATATTCCAAAGAAATCTTGGATTGAACATTAATTTCAAACATTGAGTTATACTTATAAGAATTAAATTGTTATTCCAACAAATGAATGGCGGCTAGCAATTTACGAATTCGAAACAAATGATGTCGGTTGGAATTAAATGTTTTACAAGGTTTGTTTGTATTGAAGCTTTTGTCACAATATTATATATTCCTCTATATATATATATTATAAATAAATAAATTGGGATGTGGTGTTATCTTGCTGAAAAACTTGAGAATCCATGTATGTATTTGTTTTTGTTTTGTTTTATTATAGATTTTTTAGTTGCTAGATTTTTGATGTACGAAGAAGTGGTGGCTGGGATTTTGGAGGTGAGTAGTGTGTGGTGGGATTTTGGAACATGAGTGATATAGATATAGATGTATGTATGTATATCTATTTAATGAATATGGGGACGTGTAGGCCGACCACCCCTTATGTAATCCCACCACCCCTTTTGGAGCGACAGTCGCTCCTAAAGGGGTAGTAGGATACGACAACGGGCGACAGCATACGACAAATGTGATGTACGATTCGAACCTACCACCCCTTTAGGAGCGACAGTCGCTCCTAAAGGGGTGGTAGGTTCGAATCGTACTATTTGCCCCTATAATGTTTCTGTTTCCCCGTGAAGATTGATGATGCCTTTAAAAGTTCGACCGATGTACACTTCATTTGCTCACTTTACACTTCGAATGTGATGTACACTTCATTTGCTTTACACTTTACACTTCGAATGTGATGTACACTTCATTTGCTTTACACTTTACACTTCGAATGTGATGTACACTTCATTTGCTTTACACTTTACACTTCGAATGTGATGTACACTTCATTTGCTTTACACTTTACACTTCGAATGTGATGTACACTTCATTTGCTTTACACTTTACACTTCGAATGTGATGTACACTTCATTTGCTTTACACTTTACACTTCGAATGTGATGTACACTTCATTTGCTTTACACTTTACACTTCGAATGTGATGTACACTTCATTTGCTTTACACTTTACACTTCGAATGTGATGTACACTTCATTTGCTTTACACTTTACACTTCGAATGTGATGTACACTTCATTTGCTTTACACTTTACACTTCGAATGTGATGTACACTTCATTTGCTTTACACTTTACACTTCGAATGTGATGTACACTTCATTTGCTTTACACTTTACACTTCGAATGTGATGTACACTTCATTTGCTTTACACTTTACACTTCGAATGTGATGTACACTTCATTTGCTTTACACTTTACACTTCGAATGTGATGTACACTTCATTTGCTTTACACTTTACACTTCGAATGTGATGTACACTTCATTTGCTTTACACTTTACACTTCGAATGTGATGTACACTTCATTTGCTTTACACTTTACACTTCGAATGTGATGTACACTTCATTTGCTTTACACTTTACACTTCGAATGTGATGTACACTTCATTTGCTTTACACTTTACACTTCGAATGTGATGTACACTTCATTTGCTTTACACTTTACACTTCGAATGTGATGTACACTTCATTTGCTTTACACTTTACACTTCGAATGTGATGTACACTTCATTTGCTTTACACTTTACACTTCGAATGTGATGTACACTTCATTTGCTTTACACTTTACACTTCGAATGTGATGTACACTTCATTTGCTTTACACTTTACACTTCGAATGTGATGTACACTTCATTTGCTTTACACTTTACACTTCGAATGTGATGTACACTTCATTTGCTTTACACTTTACACTTCGAATGTGATGTACACTTCATTTGCTTTACACTTTACACTTCGAATGTGATGTACACTTCATTTGCTTTACACTTTACACTTCGAATGTGATGTACACTTCATTTGCTTTACACTTTACACTTCGAATGTGATGTACACTTCATTTGCTTTACACTTTACACTTCGAATGTGATGTACACTTCATTTGCTTTACACTTTACACTTCGAATGTGATGTACACTTCATTTGCTTTACACTTTACACTTCGAATGTGATGTACACTTCATTTGCTTTACACTTTACACTTCGAATGTGATGTACACTTCATTTGCTTTACACTTTACACTTCGAATGTGATGTACACTTCATTTGCTTTACACTTTACACTTCGAATGTGATGTACACTTCATTTGCTTTACACTTTACACTTCGAATGTGATGTACACTTCATTTGCTTTACACTTTACACTTCGAATGTGATGTACACTTCATTTGCTTTACACTTTACACTTCGAATGTGATGTACACTTCATTTGCTTTACACTTTACACTTCGAATGTGATGTACACTTCATTTGCTTTACACTTTACACTTCGAATGTGATGTACACTTCATTTGCTTTACACTTTACACTTCGAATGTGATGTACACTTCATTTGCTTTACACTTTACACTTCGAATGTGATGTACACTTCATTTGCTTTACACTTTACACTTCGAATGTGATGTACACTTCATTTGCTTTACACTTTACACTTCGAATGTGATGTACACTTCATTTGCTTTACACTTTACACTTCGAATGTGATGTACACTTCATTTGCTTTACACTTTACACTTCGAATGTGATGTACACTTCATTTGCTTTACACTTTACACTTCGAATGTGATGTACACTTCATTTGCTTTACACTTTACACTTCGAATGTGATGTACACTTCATTTGCTTTACACTTTACACTTCGAATGTGATGTACACTTCATTTGCTTTACACTTTACACTTCGAATGTGATGTACACTTCATTTGCTTTACACTTTACACTTCGAATGTGATGTACACTTCATTTGCTTTACACTTTACACTTCGAATGTGATGTACACTTCATTTGCTTTACACTTTACACTTCGAATGTGATGTACACTTCATTTGCTTTACACTTTACACTTCGAATGTGATGTACACTTCATTTGCTTTACACTTTACACTTCGAATTTGATTACGATCACGGTGTTTTTTATACCAAGGAGGTATGTATATAATCCAACCTTTTCATTTTTTGTGTTGTTATTTTGTGAGTAATTGTATTTTGTTATTATTCATTAGATTTGTTGCTATAAAAGTATGTAAGAAAACTAATTATTAAAACTACGGATAAAAAATTGTATATAAAAACATATTAAAAAATGTACGTAAAAATGTAGATTAACAAAAGCTATTGAAAAATTGTTAAAAAAAAGGTGTATAAAAAAGTGTATTATAAAAAAGTGTATAAAAAGTGTATTATAAAAAAGTGTATAAGAAAGTGGATTATAAATAAAAAAGTATATAAAATAGTGAATTAAAAAAAAAGTATTATAAAAAAGTGCATATAAAATCTAATTATAAAAAAGTATATAAAAAAGTAAAATAAAAAATGTATTATAAAAAAGTGCATATAAAATCTAATTATAAAAAAGTATATAAAAAAGTAAAATAAAAAGTGTATAAAAAAGTAAAAAATAAAAAGTGTATAAAAGTATGTATTTTGTATAAAAGTATGTATTTTTTTGTTTTTTTATACACAAACAATTTTTCAATAGTTGCGGTGTTATTTTGTGAGTAATTGTATTTTGTTATTATTCATTAGATTTGTTGCTATAAAAGTATGTAAGAAAACTAATTATTAAAACTACGGATAAAAAATTGTATATAAAAACATATTAAAAAATGTACGTAAAAATGTAGATTAACAAAAGCTATTGAAAAATTGTTAAAAAAAAGGTGTATAAAAAAGTGTATTATAAAAAAGTGTATAAAAAGTGTATTATAAAAAAGTGTATAAGAAAGTGGATTATAAAAAAGTATATAAAATAGTGAATTAAAAAAAAAGTATTATTTATAAAAAAGTGCATATAAAATCTAATTATAAAAAAGTATATAAAAAAGTAAAATAAAAAATGAAAAAAAAGTATTATAAAAAAGTGCATATAAAATCTAATTATAAAAAAGTATATAAAAAAGTAAAATAAAAAATGTATTATAAAAAAGTGCATATACAATCTAATTATAAAAAAGTATATAAAAAAGTAAAATAAAAAGTGTATAAAAAGTGTATAAAAGTATGTATTAAAAAAAAGTGTATAAAATATTTCAGGTGTTTGACACACACATAGATTTGGTAGACTGGGCTCAAAGAACGGCAAAGGAGCTTGGTTATGTGTTAGTAACACGAGATCAAATGCCACAAAAGACGGAGAAGTTAAAAAGGTGGTCCTTATTTGCAACCGTGGTGGAAAAAGAGATAAGCGGTTAACCGGGGCACCCAAAGGGACTACCAAAATTGACTGTCCATTCAAATTGGTAGGCCGTCTGACAAAGGACCATAGTTGGTGGGTTGAAGTTATAGATCACCGACATAACCATCCATCAGCTCGTAATTTGGAAGGTATTGCGTACGCAAGACGACTAACCGATGTTCAAAAAGAATTTGTGGACGAAAAGGCGTTGCTAGGTTTTGGGCCAAATAGCATAAGGGACCAATTGAAGGATGCATTTCCCGGCATCTTGACCCGTTCACAAGACATTTCTAACTACTTGCGGCAACACCGGCTAAAGCACGCCCAACAACGAGGGGAAACTCGAATGCAGGTGAAATAAGAAACATACCTGCATGTGGATCGTATAACTATATGTTTATTTTTTAAAAAAATACGACTTCCTTATACTTTGGTTGTTTACCCGTTGCAGATCGTGCTCCAATTACTATCTGACCATCAGTACACGTATCAGTACACGACGGATAGCAAAACCGGATGTTTGACCAATCTCTTTTTCGTACATCCTACATCACTTGACATATGGCGTGCATTTCCTTGGATCATTGAAATAGACGCCACGTATAAAACCAACGTTTACAACATGCCGCTTGTTGAGATTGTGGTGTCACTCCAACTGGCAAGACATTCAGCATTGCGCACGCACTAATTGAAAATGAGCAACATGCGGCATACACATGGGTGTTACAGTGCTTGAGGTCGACGCTCGAAGAAGGGTTTGTCGTGCGTGTGGCACTCACTGATCGGGATCTGGCCCTCATGAAAGCGGTTAAGGATGTGATGCCGGAAACGAAGCTGATACTGTGTAGAATACACATTTGGAGGAATATTGATTTACATGCCAACCCATCGTTTAGGACCAAAAAAGATTATGGTTCGTTTAAACATCGGTGGGATAAACTCGTAAAGTCAATCACGGTTAAAGAATACGCAGAGAATGAGCAGCGGCTAAAAGTATTCTTGGCAGATAAACCAAGTATATACATCCCGTCCCCATACTGTTTTTATGATAAAGCTTACGATGTAACCATGTAGCTAAATCACTTTTTATTTTCCTGCAGATCTTTATAAGTATCTACAAATACAGTGGCTTGCCTCGTACAAGGAGTTATTTGTGTCATGTTGGGTCGACCAACACCGCAACTATCGTAACTACACTACCAACAGGGTTGAGAGCGAGCATTCTTTGCTGAAGTCACCTCCGATGCCACCACCACCAAAGATGAAAAAGTCGAGGTCCGTGCACGTGACAACACCTAAGTATCCGGATACCGCACCAGACTCAGGCTCATGCTACAGAGACTTTCAGTCAGCGAGATACAGTGAGCATGTGCCCACGGAGTCACGTTTCGCGGAGCCTGACACCGATTTACGGGAGGACACCCGTGGATATATTGATGAGTTGATCCGATCGTCACAATTTTCAGCAGCAGGGCCGAGTAATGAGCCTACAACCGAACCCTCATTCTTAGATCAGTTGTTCGGCGCAGCCGAACCCGGGTACTATCCTGTGCCACCAACAGCACCAACAGGCGTAGTGGATCAGTTCTTTAGTGCCGATACTTATTTTCCTGCAGGTCCTAGCACTCCGATGCCAGCAGCACCAGCACCGTACTTTGATTTTTTCACTACGCCCACACAACCTTCGATGCCACCAGCACCATCACCTCCGATGCCACCAGCACCAGCACCATCACCAATATCTCCCATATCAGCTGAGCAGCAATTGGCTGCTCTACCAGTACCACCACCTAACACTCGCCCACTGCAGACGACGGGTATAAAGGGTTACCTAGATGACATACCGAAGGTATTTAGACCATACGTCAAGGGGATTATTAATGTCAGGGGTGATGGCAACTGTGGATTCCGGGCACTTGCTGTTGCATTGGGGTACGATGAAAACGAAGGTTACGAGTGGATCCGACTACATATGTTGGCCGAGTATGAAAACAACAAACAATTCTACGATGAACTAACAAGAGGGGAACAGGCTGAAGCGAGCTTTTTTGAGGGGTTATCAAGGTCTTATGTAGGGGTGTTTAGACCAATTGGCTACTGGATGCACATGACTATGGGGGCCATGTTGTTGTCCAACAGGATGGGTATAGTAATTAACTGTTTATCTACTGCCGCAAGTTGGACATCGTTCCCATTTACCTATGGTCCTGATGAGGTGCCTAGGACAGAGCCCATATCAATAGCATTAGTACATGGTCACGGTCACTATATCATGGTGCAGTTGGAAGGTGACTACCCGATGGCCCCGGAGATCGCATATTGGGTACAGGATCGTGTAAGGACTCCCGTGAGCAAATGGAAAGATTTGTACCGACACCGCCAGTTAGCCTACAATAGATATATAGATGCAACAAAACCTCCTCCCACCTATATGGGAACAGTGGACTCATCTGATTAGGATTGTAATATTGGTACATACACATGTTCATTAATTGGTATTTTTGTAATATTGTTCATTAATTCATATTTTTGTAAAACACAACTGATGTTATGTAATTTTTAATAGATACATACACATGTTATTTTTAATAGTTACTATGTTGTTTGACTATGTTGGACAGCCATAATTATAAGGAAAAGGCCTAATAAAAAGCCCACACAACCTTCGATGCCACCAGCACCATCACCTCCGATGCCACCAGCACCAGCACCTCCGATGCCACCAGCACCAGACCTCCGATGCACCAGCACCACACCTCCGATGCCACCAGCACCATCACCTCCGATGCCACCAGCACCATCACCTCCGATGCCACCAGCACCATCACCTCCGATGCCACCAGCACCAGCACCTCCGATGCC
Organism: Erigeron breviscapus; assembly: GCA_034093135.1. Taxonomy (NCBI): domain Eukaryota; kingdom Viridiplantae; phylum Streptophyta; class Magnoliopsida; order Asterales; family Asteraceae; genus Erigeron; species Erigeron breviscapus. Next base: position 3,327,107 of record CM067167.1, read on the forward strand.
ACCAGCACCAGCACCTCCGATGCCACCAGCACCATCACCTCCGATGCCACCAGCACCATCACCTCCGATGCCACCAGCACCATCACCTCCGATGCCACCAGCACCAGCACCTCCGATGCCACCAGCACCACACCTCCGATGCCACCAGCACCATCACCTCCGATGCCACCAGCACCATCACCTCCGATGCCACCAGCACCATCACCTCCGATGCCACCAGCACCAGCACCTCCGATGCCACCAGCACCACACCTCCGATGCCACCAGCACCATCACCTCCGATGCCACCAGCACCATCACCTCCGATGCCACCAGCACCATCACCTCCGATGCCACCAGCACCAGCACCTCCGATGCCACCAGCACCAGCACCTCCGATGCCACCAGCACCATCACCTCCGATGCCACCAGCACCATCACCTCCGATGCCACCAGCACCATCACCTCCGATGCCACCAGCACCAGCACCTCCGATGCCACCAGCACCACACCTCCGATGCCACCAGCACCATCACCTCCGATGCCACCAGCACCATCACCTCCGATGCCACCAGCACCATCACCTCCGATGCCACCAGCACCAGCACCTCCGATGCCACCAGCACCACACCTCCGATGCCACCAGCACCATCACCTCCGATGCCACCAGCACCATCACCTCCGATGCCACCAGCACCATCACCTCCGATGCCACCAGCACCAGCACCTCCGATGCCACCAGCACCACACCTCCGATGCCACCAGCACCATCACCTCCGATGCCACCAGCACCATCACCTCCGATGCCACCAGCACCATCACCTCCGATGCCACCAGCACCATCACCTCCGATGCCACCAGCACCAGCACCTCCGATGCCACCAGCACCACACCTCCGATGCCACCAGCACCATCACCTCCGATGCCACCAGCACCATCACCTCCGATGCCACCAGCACCAGCACCTCCGATGCCACCAGCACCACACCTCCGATGCCACCAGCACCATCACCTCCGATGCCACCAGCACCATCACCTCCGATGCCACCAGCACCATCACCTCCGATGCCACCAGCACCAGCACCTCCGATGCCACCAGCACCACACCTCCGATGCCACCAGCACCATCACCTCCGATGCCACCAGCACCATCACCTCCGATGCCACCAGCACCATCACCTCCGATGCCACCAGCACCAGCACCTCCGATGCCACCAGCACCACACCTCCGATGCCACCAGCACCATCACCTCCGATGCCACCAGCACCATCACCTCCGATGCCACCAGCACCATCACCTCCGATGCCACCAGCACCATCACCTCCGATGCCACCAGCACCAGCACCTCCGATGCCACCAGCACCACACCTCCGATGCCACCAGCACCATCACCTCCGATGCCACCAGCACCATCACCTCCGATGCCACCAGCACCAGCACCTCCGATGCCACCAGCACCACACCTCCGATGCCACCAGCACCATCACCTCCGATGCCACCAGCACCATCACCTCCGATGCCACCAGCACCATCACCTCCGATGCCACCAGCACCAGCACCTCCGATGCCACCAGCACCACACCTCCGATGCCACCAGCACCATCACCTCCGATGCCACCAGCACCATCACCTCCGATGCCACCAGCACCATCACCTCCGATGCCACCAGCACCAGCACCTCCGATGCCACCAGCACCACACCTCCGATGCCACCAGCACCATCACCTCCGATGCCACCAGCACCATCACCTCCGATGCCACCAGCACCATCACCTCCGATGCCACCAGCACCATCACCTCCGATGCCACCAGCACCAGCACCTCCGATGCCACCAGCACCACACCTCCGATGCCACCAGCACCATCACCTCCGATGCCACCAGCACCATCACCTCCGATGCCACCAGCACCAGCACCTCCGATGCCACCAGCACCAGCACCTCCGATGCCACCAGCACCATCACCTCCGATGCCACCAGCACCATCACCTCCGATGCCACCAGCACCATCACCTCCGATGCCACCAGCACCAGCACCTCCGATGCCACCAGCACCACACCTCCGATGCCACCAGCACCATCACCTCCGATGCCACCAGCACCATCACCTCCGATGCCACCAGCACCATCACCTCCGATGCCACCAGCACCAGCACCTCCGATGCCACCAGCACCAGCACCTCCGATGCCACCAGCACCATCACCTCCGATGCCACCAGCACCATCACCTCCGATGCCACCAGCACCATCACCTCCGATGCCACCAGCACCAGCACCTCCGATGCCACCAGCACCACACCTCCGATGCCACCAGCACCATCACCTCCGATGCCACCAGCACCATCACCTCCGATGCCACCAGCACCATCACCTCCGATGCCACCAGCACCAGCACCTCCGATGCCACCAGCACCACACCTCCGATGCCACCAGCACCATCACCTCCGATGCCACCAGCACCATCACCTCCGATGCCACCAGCACCATCACCTCCGATGCCACCAGCACCATCACCTCCGATGCCACCAGCACCATCACCTCCGATGCCACCAGCACCATCAAAAAGATTGAATCTTTGACTATGTTGTTTAAAGTGGCAGTGGTTTACTTCCCTCTTAAGTGGGGGAAAATAAAGCTTTTTGTTTTTGCAAACCGGATAGTCCACCATCATTATAAACAAACAGTACACAAATAATAAAAAATGTCCATATCAAATACAAATAATAAAAATGTACATAACAAACTGTATTTATAAAAATGTCCATACTTCGTACAAATAAAAAAAAGTCTAATCACCGGAACCGTCGTCGTCCTCACCGGCATTATCATCACCCACACCTGGTCCGGATACAGAGCCTGTTCCACTAAAAAATCCACTCATATCCGACAAGCTACCAAATTCCCCTGATGGAGGTCCATAATGCGACGATGGCCCACTCCATAACTGGCGGGGGTCGAAATACTCATCACCAGACTGGTTCAAGTCAACATAGGAGCCGGAAGGTTGGGATCCAGACGGGACAGAATACGATCCAGATGGGCCTTCCGGAGGTCCATAATGTGGCTGCGGCAACTCAACAGGGAAATCATGGGATCCGAAACCCCTGAGAATCCTCCCTAGTCCGCGCTGATGTCCCGATCGCGATCCAAACGCTTCCGGGAACAACTGGGTTGGAGGTGTCGGTGCAGGATCCTGTGAATGTCTCACCTGCGCAGCTTCCAGACGGGACTGCATATAAATAGTAAGGTAAGTTTAATAAATGGAGCAGTAATTAAAAGTAATTTAACTTAAAGTTATGTATATACCGCAACTTCCGGAGGTTGTAGTCTGTGGGTTGCCGCCCAAGTCGACTCCCACGTGGGCGGTGGCCCCTCCTTCTTTTCGTTATGGTGCTTGGCCTGCAAACAAGTCAAATAATTAGCATAAAAAAACACAAGAATTGTATATTTTTGTTAAAACCAAACGTACCAACGCCCGATCGTGGGCAAGAGAAATAGATCGCCGACCCTGAGTCCCCACCGCCTGTTTGGACCGGTTTGTCTTGTTTGTCGCGGCCCGCTTGACCCGGTCATCCCTCGTATAGAAACGCAGTAGTTTTCCCCACTCTTCCGGGTCCATACCAGCTGGCGGTGCTGTCTGCAGGGTATCTGCTTCGTCTACACCCCCCCGTGCTGTAAAATGCTGAGATTTGAATTTTGACTTTCTCTGCCTATATATGCTAGCTGCATCAGCATGGAAAGCCTGTTTTGCTGCCTTCCGGGTGGGGTCGTCCTCATCATGCTCTAAGTACTGGTCCATCGCAAACCAGCGCTACATTGTTTACAAATACAAGTTAGCAGTTTCGGGGTTATCATTGTAAAACATATTAAGTAAAAAAATATAAAAAGAAACATATTCTAACTGTATTTCCTCCAAGATATTGTCCCTCAGAGACTCGGGCACATCGTACCATGACTCGTAGTACTGGGGGACATCTCCGATCAATGAGCCTAACAAAGATTTGTACATAGCCCCGTAGTCCCCGATCGACTGAAAGGTCTTCGATTTGTAATCGAAGTACATGGGTAACGGGCCTCCATTTTTCTTGAAGGCAGCCTCAAGGTTTAGATGTTTGGCTGCCCCTCTTGGTGGTGGTGGTGTTTTCTTCGACCCTACAAAACCAATAAGTAACAATAACATAAATAAGTTACTTTAAACGATAAGAATACAATTATTTCAATGCATAACTAAATTTAATGCAAAGTCAATTTTCTTACCGCTGTTTTTGCAGCCTGTTATTTTCTTCCACCACGATCGGTGCGGATCGTTTCCATCGCCGTCGCCGCCGTGAGCTCCTAGCATTTTTCTTAAATCTACATAAATAATACACGTATTATAATACTTTTTATATCAACTTTTTGAACTACTTTTTTTTAACTTAATTTTTTATATGACTTTTGTACTACTACTTTTTCACTACTTTTTTTAAACTTAATTTTTTAACTACTTTTTTATATAAATAATTTTTTATATAATGTAAACTTTTTTACATTTTTTATAACATTTTTAAGTACTTTTTTTAACGTAAAATTTCGTAAGAACCTTTTTTTATATATATATATAATTTTTTATAAACATTTTATTTATAATTTTTTGAACTTAATTTTTTATTAACTTTTTATAAACTTTTCTGAACTTACTTTTTTATAAACATTTTTTAAATTTTTGAACTTAATTTTTTATAATAATTTATTTGAACTTAAATTCTATTTAAACATTTTTAAGTACTTTTTTTGAACGTAAAATTTCGCATGAACTTTTTTTATATAATTTTTTACATTTTCTTCATTTTTTTTGACATTTTATTTTACATTTTGTTATAGAAATTTTTTTTAAAATATATTTTTTATATACTATGTATACACTTTTCTACATTTTTTATAAACTTTTCTAATACAAATATTTTTTATAAACTTTTCTAATACAAACATTTCTAATACAAACATTTTTATATGACTTTTGTACTACTACTTTTTCAGCTACTTTTTTTAAACTTAATTTTTTAACTACTTTTTTATATAAACTTTTTGTTATAGAAACTTTTTTTAAAATAATTTTTTATATACTATGTATACACTTTTTTACATTTTTTATAAACTTTTCTAATACAAACATTTTTATATTTTCTAATACAAACTTTTTATAGTACAAACTTTTATAAACTTTTTTTAAAATATATTTTTTATATACTATGTATACACTTTTTTACATTTTTTATAAACTTTTCTAATACAAACATTTTTATATTTTCTAATACAAACATTTTCTAGTACAAACTTTTATAAACTTTTTAAATATATTTTTCTAATACAAATATTTTTTATAAACTTTCTAATACAAACATTTCTAATACAAACATTTTTATATTTTCTAATACAAACTTTCTAATACAAACATTTTTATATTTTCTAATACAAACTTTTATAGTACAAACTTTTATAAACTTTTTTCTAATACAAATATTTTTTATATAAACTATTCTAATACAAACATTTCTAATACAAACATTTTTATATTTTGTATACAAACTTTCTAATACAAATATTTTTTATAAACTTTTAATACAAACATTTCTAATACAAACATTTTTATATTTTGTATACAAACTTTCTAATACAAACTATTTTTTATAAATTTTCTAATACAAACATTTCTAATACAAACATTTTTATAAACTTTTCTAATACAAACATTTCTAATACAAACATTTTCTAATACAAACTTTTTATATTTTTATACAAACTTTCTAATACAAATATTTTTTATAAACTTTTAATACAAACATTTCTAATACAAACATTTTTATATTTTGTATAAAACTTTCTAATACAAACTTTTATAAACTTTTAATACAAACTTTCTAATACAAACATTTTTATATTTTCTAATACAAACTTTTATAAAACATTTCTAATACAAACATTTCTAATACAAACATTTTTATATTTTCTAATACAAACATTTTTATATTTTCTAATACAAACATTTTTATATTTTCTAATACAAACTTTTATAAAGTTTTCTAATACAAATATTTTTTATAAACTTTTCTAATACAAACATTTCTAATACAAACATTTTTATATGACTTTTGTACTACTTACTTTTTCAACTATTTTATACAAACTTTTTATATTTTTTAATACAAACTTTCTAATACAAACTTTTAATAATAATTTTTTAATACAAACATTTTTACATTTTTTATAAATTTTTCTAATACAAACATTTTTATATTTTCTAATACAAACATTTTTTTACAAACTTTTATAAACTTTCTAATACAAACATTTTTATATTTTCTAATACAAACTTTTTATATACAAACTTTCTAATACAAACATTTTTATATTTTTAATACAAACATTTCTAATACAAACATTTTTATATTTTCTAATACAAACATTTTTATATTTTCTAATACAAACATTTTTATATTTTCTAATACAAACATTTTTATATTTTCTAATACAAACTTTCTATACAAACTTTTATAAACTTTTATACAAACTTTCTAATACAAACATTTTTATATTTTCTAATACAAACTTTTATACAAACATTTCTAATACAAACATTTCTAATACAAACATTTTTATATTTTCTAATACACTTTTTATAAACTTTTCTAATACAAACATTTTTATATTTTCTAATACAAACATTTCTAATACAAACATTTTTATATTTTTAATACAAACTTTCTAATACAAACTTTTATAAACTTTTAATAAAACTTTCTAATACAAACATTTTTATAAACTTTTCTAATACAAACATTTCTAATACAAACATTTTTATATTTTCTAATACAACTTTTTATATTTTCTAATACAAACATTTTTATATTTTCTAATACAAACATTTCTAATACAAACATTTTTATATTTTCTAATACAAACTTTTTATTTTTTATACAAACTTTTATACAAACTTTTTTAAACATTTTTTATAAATTTTTCTAATACAAACATTTTTATATTTTCTAATACAAACATTTTTTTACAAACTTTTATAAACTTTCTAATACAAACATTTTTATATTTTCTAATACAAACATTTCTAATACAAACATTTTTATATTTTCTAATACAAACTTTTTATTTTTATACAAACTTTTATAAACGCTGAAAAACTGGGTCGCTCCTAAAGCCTCACCGGAAAATCTTGGCCGGAAAATATGGGGGAGAGGGGGGTTGGATCGGTTGGAGAAGAGAAAGGAAATAATTGGAGAAGAAGAAAGGGAAGAAGAAGGATATGAAGATGGATCCAGAGAAAGAATATATTAATCTTTTCGAGGCACCCTTTAGGAGCGACTGTCGCTCCTAAAGGGGTGTTTGACGGGTCAACGGTTCTAACGGGTATAAGCATGGGGATCCGCGGGCAATAAATGGGTCACCCCTTTAGGAGCGACTGTCGCTCCTAAAGGGGTGTGGTCGGGTTACCCAACATTCCGTGGTCGGGGTACCCAACATTCCGTGGTCGGGGTATCTGGCCCGATGAATATAAGGTGTGTTAAATTCGGAAAAGAAAAGGTGTATGTGTAGATCTAGATAAGAAAATAAAGAAGAAGAAAATAGTGTTTAGAGGTAAAGGACAAATATATCCTCATGTGCAATGTTCATGAGGATATTAACGGACTCAAACAAACGGACGTTAGGGTGAGGGGTGAGTGTTGAAGCAAAAACTCACCATAGGGTGAAGCATTGACAAAAATAAAGTACAGGGGTAAAGTTTGATAAAACGGTATACCACAGGGGCATGTAATGAAATTAACTCTAAAAGGAAAGACAACTATAATAATAAATTTGTGAGCTGTGATTGAGGAGCCTAAACTGGGAAATGATGTTGATTTCACCCCTTAATTATTTCCGAAAGTACTCTTCTTTCTAACACTCCCCCTCAAGTTGAGTAGTGGGGTCACCAATGCTTAACTTGCTTAGACATCTATTGAAATCACTTCCATTCACGGCTTTTGTAAGTATGTCATCAAGTTGTTCCTTTGAAGGCACAAAAGGGAGCTTTATAATTCATCCTTCTCTTTGATGAATTGTCGGTCAACCTCCACGTGCTTTGTTCGATCGTGTTGAACTGGGTTCTCTGAGATCTGAATTGCTGCTTTGTTATCACACATAATTCTGCTTGAGACTGCTGGGGGAAACCAATTTCGGTTAAGAGCTTTTGTATTCATAAAACCTCTGCCAAGCCCCGAGCTATACCTCTGAACTCTGCCTCTGCACTTGAAAGAGCAACTACTTTCTGTTTTTTACTTTTCCATGTAACAAGGTTTCCACCAACTAAAGTGAAGTACCCTGATGTTGATCTTCCATCTCCTTTATCTCCCGCCCAATCTGCATCAGTATATGCTTCGATCTCTAAGTTTCCATTTGGTTTAAATAATATTCCATGACCGGATGTTCCTTTGAGGTACCTAACAATTCTCCAAACAGCTTCCATGTGGACAACTTGGGGTTGATGCATGAATCGACTTACCACCCCTACAACGTAAGCTATATCTGGACAAGTGTGAGAAAGATATATCAATTTTCCCACCATTCGTTGGTATCTTTCTCTGTCTGCCAACTTTGCTCCTTCCTCAATATGAAGTTTATGGTTCACCGCCATAGGAGTATCCATTGGTTTACAATCAACCATTCCTATCTCCGCCAATAAATTTAAAACATATTTTTTCTGGCAGATAAATATCCCTTGCTTTGACCTTAGTACTTCAATTCCGAGAAAGTACTTAAGTCTGCCTAGGTCTTTCATCTCGAACTCTTGTAATAAATTCTTCCTTAGTTTCGACATCTCTTCCTCGTCGTTTCCTGTAATTATCATATCATCAATATAGATAATTAAACAGGTTATTAGTTTATTTCTCTGTTTTAGGAACGAGGTGTAATCAGAGTTGCTTTGTTTGAAACCGTATTTTTTCATTGCTAGAGTGAATCTACCAAACCAAGCTCGAGGGGATTGTTTTAATCCGTAGAGAGATTTTTTAAGGCGACACACTTCTCCCTATTTAAAGTTCTTCGAGAAACCAGGTGGAGCTTCCATATACACTTCTTCCTTCAGTTCTCCATGTAGAAAGGCATTTTTTACATCAAACTGATGAAGTGGCCACTCTTTGTTTGCAGCTATTGAAATCACTTCCATTCACGGCTTTTGTAAGTATGTCATCAAGTTGTTCCTTTGAAGGCACAAAAGGGAGCTTTATAATTCATCCTTCTCTTTGATGAATTGTCGGTCAACCTCCACGTGCTTTGTTCGATCGTGTTGAACTGGGTTCTCTGAGATCTGAATTGCTGCTTTGTTATCACACATAATTCTGCTTGAGACTGCTGGGGGAAACCAATTTCGGTTAAGAGCTTTTGTATTCATAAAACCTCTGCCAAGCCCCGAGCTATACCTCTGAACTCTGCCTCTGCACTTGAAAGAGCAACTACTTTCTGTTTTTTACTTTTCCATGTAACAAGGTTTCCACCAACTAAAGTGAAGTACCCTGATGTTGATCTTCCATCTCCTTTATCTCCCGCCCAATCTGCATCAGTATATGCTTCGATCTCTAAGTTTCCATTTGGTTTAAATAATATTCCATGACCGGATGTTCCTTTGAGGTACCTAACAATTCTCCAAACAGCTTCCATGTGGACAACTTGGGGTTGATGCATGAATCGACTTACCACCCCTACAACGTAAGCTATATCTGGACAAGTGTGAGAAAGATATATCAATTTTCCCACCATTCGTTTAAAAACTTGGATTTTTCAAAACTTTGCCAAACGGCGTTTAAAATAAGCGGAAAGGATCACTTTCAAAATCTGCCCCATCCGTAACGGATGGTACCTTTAAAATTTGGTGTTACTACTAGCATCATCAAAACAATAAAAGTAAATCCAAGCTTTGGCACCAACATAAATGCCACATTAATACAAGTCTTTAATCATAAATGAAATAGCCAAACATGAGGCTAAAAGGAAGTCTAAGCGTTTAATGTCTTTGCTAAGCTTCTTTATTCGTCTACCCAAGTCTCACCAAGCTAATCCTCGCCTAGCTCAAACTTGATTATCCTGAAGGCACAACATTTTCAAAGAACAAGTGTTAGCTAATAAAATTAGCTAAGTAAGATAACATAACTTGAAAACATTTGCCATTTAAATATATTAACAAAACCATCTTTTAATGTTAATATCACATACATATAGATCATTGCACACATATCTTATCATAACACAATAGGGTCATCATATACCTAATGTGCCTAACTTTTCTTTCTTTATCTTTCTTTCTTTACTTTATTTCTTTGCCTAGACGTAGGCTAAGTGACTTATGCCACTTACTTAGGGATGTGGGGTTGTGTGTAGGCGGTCATAGACCATACATGGAGTCCTCACACCCGACATGATGGGTAAACCAATAGGTGGTCCATCGGCGTCGTTAAGGAATGACAAAGTCAATCCAACTGAATAAACCGTTTATGCCTTTACGCATTGGTGGTTAGTTACTTCACCCGGAATACTCAAACGTAACTATGCCACAAGGAGCAACTCAAGTGACCACGTACGCACCAGCCCGAAGAGCTAGCACGGGTTAAGCTTAACACAAGACTTTACATAATGCTCGAGACTTTAATCGTTTAATTAGTTTAGGCTACTCTTTCACCTAAGCTAATCACATATCATCTTTTACTTTAGGGCCCTTAACGTGCACGTGAACATGGCAATCCTAATCAAGGACTAGTGACTAGGTGATCAAGCCACACATGCAAGCATATATCATATCATTTCATCATCTCATGCATATATACTTACCACATACCATTGCAACCTGCATATGAATGTTAATCATCATAAACGGTAAGTAATATATCCCTTTGCAACCTCCCATAGTCACCCATGAACATAAAATGTACATACATATTCAATTGGAAGGTTTAACTTATGAAAACGTGTTTTGTTGTACCAACAGGTGACAAAAGATGTTATCTTACCTCGATACAGCTTACCAACAAGTTAAATGTATCTTATAGTGCTTGCTAAGTGCTCCCGACAACCTAGAATGAGTATAAGATCGAAACATAAGCTAAACGAAATGTTTTATGAAAACTGGACAAGAGGTGCGTCGCACCTCCCACATGGTGCGTCGCACCTCCACATGGTGCGTCGCATACATGGTGCGTCTGCACTCCACATGGTGCGTCGCACCTCCCACATGGTGCGTCGCACCTCCCACATGGTGCGTCGCACCTCCCACATGGTGCGTCGCATCCATCAGGTGCGTCGCACCTCCCACATGGTGCGTCGCACCTCCCACATGGTGCGTCGCATCCACAGGTGCGTCGCACCTCCCACATGGTGCGTCGCACCTCCCACATTGGTGCGTCGCACCTCCCACATGGTGCGTCGCACCTCCCACATGGTGCGTCGCACCTCCCACATGGTGCGTCGCACCTCCCACATGGTGCGTCGCACCTCCCACATGGTGCGTCGCACCTCCCACATGGTGCGTCGCACCTCCCACATGGTGCGTCGCACCTCCCACATGGTGCGTCGCACCTCCCACATGGTGCGTCGCACCTCCCACATGGTGCGTCGCACTCCATCAGGTGCGTCGCACCTCCCACATGGTGCGTCGCACCTCCCACATGGTGCGTCGCACAAAATCAACAGGGGAATTCTAAACATAAGTTGGTGCGCCGCACCAACCCCTTTGGTGCGTCGCATAAAATGATCAGAAATTCTGAACATAAGGATGTGCGCCGCACCTACCCTTGGTGCGTCGCATCCACAGGTGCGTCGCACCTCCCACATGGTGCGTCGCACCTCCCACATTGGTGCGTCGCACCTCCCACATGGTGCGTCGCACCTCCCACATGGTGCGTCGCACCTCCCACATGGTGCGTCGCACCTCCCACATGGTGCGTCGCACCTCCCACATGGTGCGTCGCACCTCCCACATGGTGCGTCGCACTCCATCAGGTGCGTCGCACCTCCCACATGGTGCGTCGCACCTCCCACATGGTGCGTCGCATCCATCAGGTGCGTCGCACCTCCCACATGGTGCGTCGCACCTCCCACATGGTGCGTCGCATCCATCAGGTGCGTCTGCACCTCCCACATGGTGCGTCGCACCTCCCACATGGTGCGTCGCACAAAATCAACAGGGGAATTCTAAACATAAGTTGGTGCGCCGCACCTACCCCTTTGGTGCGTCGCATAAAATGATCAGAAATTCTGAACACGAAGGTGCGCCGCACCTACCCTGGTGCGTCGCATCCACATCGGTGCGTCGCACCTCCCACATGGTGCGTCGCACCTCCCCATTGGTGCGTCGCACCTCCCACATGGTGCGTCGCACCTCCCACATGGTGCGTCGCACCTCCACATGGTGCGTCGCACCTCCCACATGGTGCGTCGCACCTCCCCATTGGTGCGTCGCACCTCCCACATGGTGCGTCGCACCTCCCCATTGGTGCGTCGCACCTCCCACATGGTGCGTCGCACCTCCCCATTGGTGCGTCGCACCTCCCACATGGTGCGTCGCACCTCCCCATTGGTGCGTCGCACCTCCCACATGGTGCGTCGCACCTCCCCATTGGTGCGTCGCACCTCCCACATGGTGCGTCGCACCTCCCCATTGGTGCGTCGCATCCACAGGTGCGTCGCACCTCCCACATTGGTGAATTCCATCCAATTCTGGGGGTAGTTCCAATTGATAAGCTACATCCTTGATACGCTTCAGAATTTTGAAAGGTCCTATGAAACGTGGGCTTAGCTTTCCCTTCTTTCCAAAACGAATTACTCCTTTCCATGGGGAAACTTTCAGCATTACCAAATCACCAACTTGGAACTCAATTGGCTTTCTTTTCTTGTCGGCATAGGTCTTTTGTCTTTCTCTAGCCACACGAAGTGCTTCCTTTGCCACATTAACTTTTTCAGCTGAGATTTCAATGATTTCAGGACCCGTAAACTGCTTTTCACCGGGTTCCATCCAACAACTCGGAGTCCTACATCTCCTACCATAAAGCATTTCAAATGGTGGCATTCCGATACTTGCATGGTGGCTGTTATTATAAGTGAATTCGATCAATTTCAAGTGTTCATCCCATGCTCCACCATACTCTAATACACAAGCTCTCAACATATCTTCCAACGTTTGTATGGTCCTTTCACTTTGCCCATCAGTTTGAGGGTGATAGGCGGTGCTCAAATTAACTCTAGTACCTAACTCTCGCTGAAGACCCTTCCAAAAGTTAGACACGAATCTCGTGTCTCGGTCCGAAACAATGGATAAAGGAACACCATGCTTTGCCACGATCTCATCCACATACATCTTTGCCATCTTAGTTAATGGTACATCTTGTCTTGTTGCCAAGAAATGAGCACTCTTTGTCAATCTATCCACAATAACCCATACCATGTCATTTCCTTTCGGTGTTCTTGGTAGTTTGGTCACAAAATCCATAGTAATATGGTCCCATTTCCATTCCGGAATCTCCAATTGATGCAACATTCCATATGGCTTTTTGTGATCAGCTTTAACACGTGCACACGTCAAACATCTTTCAACAAAATGAGCAACTTCTCCCTTAATGTTTGGCCACCAATAGATGGGCTTCAAATCTGCATACATCTTGGTAATACCTGGATGGACTGAATATCTTGACCTATGAGCTTCTTCGAGGATCAATTCTCGGTTATCACCAAGCAATGGTACCCATATTCGACCCTTATAAGTCTTAAATCCACGGCTGTTCGTCTCCATCACAAGTCTTCTCTTCTTTCCAATACTCTCATTATCGATATTATCCTTCATTAAAGCCTTAACTTGTGCTTCCTTGATGCGGTCGAGTAACCCCGACTTGGCTTGAACAACCATGCTCATCAATCTACAAGAAAAATTCTGCACTTTCCTACTTAATGCATCTGCCACCACATTGGCTTTACCGGGATGATATTTAATCTCACAATCATAATCTTTCAGAAGTTCCATCCATCTCCTTTGCCTTACATTCATTTCCTTTTGTGAGAACACATATTGCAAACTCTTATGATCCGTAAACAATGTACATTTGGTGCCATATAAGTAATGCCTCCACAACTTCAAAGCAAACACTACTGCAGCCAATTCAAGATCATGGGTCGGGTAATTCTTCTCATGAGGCTTCAACTGACGTGAAGCATATGCAATAACTTTGTCCCTTTGCATAAGGACACAACCCAAACCTGAAATAGAAGCATCACTATAAACAACAAGATCATCAGTACCTTCGGGTAAGGCTAGGACAGGAGCTTCACATAACTTTGTCTTAAGCGTTTGAAAGGCCTTTTCTTGAGCTTCCGTCCATACAAACTTTACTCCTTTCTTTGTCAATTCAGTCATTGGCTTAGCTATTCGGGAGAAATCTTGAATAAACCTCCTATAATAGCCAGCTAAACCGAGAAAACTCTTAATCTCCGTGGGTGTCTTTGGCTGTTCCCATTTAGATACAGCTTCAATCTTGGCAGGATCAACTTTAATACCTTCAGAAGAGATAACATGCCCGAGAAATTGAACTTCTCGGAGCCAGAATTCACACTTGGAGAACTTTGCATATAACTTTTTCTCTCTAAGAACCTCAAGAACAGCTCTTAAGTGCTCACGGTGCTCGGCTTCGGACTTTGAATAAATTAGAATATCGTCAATGAAGACAATCACAAAATGATCTAAGAATGGGCGACATACCCGATTCATTAAATCCATAAAAGCGGCTGGAGCATTTGTCAACCCAAAAGGCATGACAAGAAACTCATAGTGCCCATAACGTGTACGAAAAGCTGTCTTGGCCACATCTTCCTTTTTGACTTTTAATTGATGATAGCCAGACCGCAAATCAATCTTAGAGAAGTAAGAAGCACCATGGAGCTGATCAAAAAGATCATCAATACCTTCGGGTAAGGCTAGGACAGGAGCTTCACATAACTTTGTCTTAAGCGTTTGAAAGGCCTTTTCTTGAGCTTCCGTCCATACAAACTTTACTCCTTTCTTTGTCAATTCAGTCATTGGCTTAGCTATTCGGGAGAAATCTTGAATAAACCTCCTATAATAGCCAGCTAAACCGAGAAAACTCTTAATCTCCGTGGGTGTCTTTGGCTGTTCCCATTTAGATACAGCTTCAATCTTGGCAGGATCAACTTTAATACCTTCAGAAGAGATAACATGCCCGAGAAATTGAACTTCTCGGAGCCAGAATTCACACTTGGAGAACTTTGCATATAACTTTTTCTCTCTAAGAACCTCAAGAACAGCTCTTAAGTGCTCACGGTGCTCGGCTTCGGACTTTGAATAAATTAGAATATCGTCAATGAAGACAATCACAAAATGATCTAAGAATGGGCGACATACCCGATTCATTAAATCCATAAAAGCGGCTGGAGCATTTGTCAACCCAAAAGGCATGACAAGAAACTCATAGTGCCCATAACGTGTACGAAAAGCTGTCTTGGCCACATCTTCCTTTTTGACTTTTAATTGATGATAGCCAGACCGCAAATCAATCTTAGAGAAGTAAGAAGCACCATGGAGCTGATCAAAAAGATCATCAATACGCGGAAGAGGATACTTATTCTTAACCGTTCGTTTATTCAACTCACGGTAGTCTATGCACATGCGCATAGAACCGTCTTTCTTTTTGACAAAAAGAACCGGAGCTCCCCAAGGCGAGGAACTTGGTTGAATGAAACCTTTGTCAAGTAGCTCTTGAAGTTGGGACATTAACTCTTTCATTTCTGTGGGAGCTAAACGATATGGTGCTTTTGCAATAGGAGTAGCACCGGGTACGAGATCAATCTGAAAGATGACCTCTCGGTCGGGAGGAATACCGGGAAGATCATCCGGAAAGACATCAGAAAATTCAGAAACTACATCAACGTTAGGGATCGGAGACTTCCCTTTTCGTGTATCGATAACATAGGCAAGAAAGTGATTCTTGTTATGCCGAATGCAATTGAGAGCCTTCATCAAATTAATAATCTTTATGCTCCCCTTCTTCTTGTCTCCATAAACGGAAATGACCTCACCATCCGGAGTAGCGAATCGTACAACCTTTTGAGAACATATAATAGTAGCATCATTTTGAGACAACCAATCCATACCTATCACTATATCAAAACCGGCTAGAGTGGTAGGCAATAGTTGAACCGGAAAAGAGCGGCCTTCAATCTCAATAGAACAATCATCATAACCTACTTGAATGTCACTAATGGTACCGTTAGCAATTTCAACCTCTATAGAGCAATCAAGAGGAGTAGTGACCCTATCAAGCTTAGGAGCAAATAAAGTGGACACAAAAGATCTATTTGCACCCGAATCAAAAAGTACAGAAGCAGGTTTTGAGTTAACAAGAAATGTACCGCTTACTACCTCGTCGTTATCCTTGGCAGCTTCGACTGTCAGCTGAAAGGCTCGAGCTTTAGGCTTTTGGACAGCCGTCCTTTTTCCATCATCTCTTCCTTGTGGGCAATCCTTGATGAAATGACCGGTTTGTTGACACCGATAACACTTTGGCTTGTCCTTGCATCCTGAAGTAGGATGACCTGTACCACCACAAGTATCACACCTTCGGGTCTTATCTGAACATGGACCCGAGTGAGGCGCCTTACAAGTACCACACCAATTCTTTGGCTTTGCATAGCTGCTGCCCCCATTTCTTGAAGACGGACCCTTCTTGAACTTCCTATTAGATCCACTTGACCCATCATGTTTCCTTTTTAAACCTGATTGCTTATCATCATTTGCTTTCACTACAACCTTTTCACCCTTGAAATCATCATCCAACCTCTTGGACTCCTTAATCGCAGCAGACAATGTAATATGTTGTCTACAAAGGCCACGATAGCTAGCGGGAAGACCATCACAGTAAGCTTCAACCTGATCCACATCTCTACGAACCAAATGACCAACAAACTTAAGTTTTTCCATAAATGAGTGGGCATATTCAGTTATGGCACCCGGCTTAGCTGTTAAAGCTCTGAATTCTTTCTCAATCAACCTCAGTTCACGAGTACCCACATATTCTTCCAAGAACTTCTCCTTAAAGGTACCCCAAGGCATATTAGCTAGCACCTCGGGGGTCAAAGAAATAGTAGCAACCCTCCACCAATTACGAGCATTCTTCTTCAACATACGGGAAGCACACAATACCTTCATATCCTCAGGGCAATAACATGAAGCAAACACAACCTCGATATCCTCCAACCATTCCATGGCACCTACAGCATCTAGAGTACCATCAAATGCCTTTGCTCCACATTTCTGAAAGCTCTCATACTTAAAATTACTAGCACGAGGAGCGACCACAACACGAGGCTCCACCACATTATCAACACCATTCACATTAGCAACAACATTTTCAGGAGCAACTTGAGACCTTACCATTGATGGCTCGGTACGGTTTGAGCGGTTGGAGTAATTCCCATCCGTATGCTCATCCCGTTGCAAACTAGCTTCTCTTTCAGCCCTAAGTTGATTCAACTCCTGTTCATTTCTCAACAAAAGAGCCCGAATAGCCCTCAACTCTTCATGCATTTCAGCTTGAGTAGGAACTTGCTCAATCACGGGGTTAGCTCTATCAATTTCAGACCTTGTAGGTTGTGCACCCGAAAGTGGTCTTCGAGGAGGCCTTAGGTTAACACCATTTCCTGTCCCGTTTAGATTAACCGGAGCATCGCTAGCATTAGCTCCATCTCTTTGACTACTAGCACGGGTATTAACCATCTTTCTACAAATTTAGTGACGAATGTTAGAGATGAATCGAATGAGAACAAAGTATGGTCAGGCCTACTAAATTACATAAGCATATCATATACATATATAAGCCATAAACCTACTCTCACACTCATCCCAACCCATCTTAAAAGCATGTTCATCATAGAGCTAAAGCATTACTACTTAAGCCAATCATTTCTCGTACGGTTTAAGTCCAAAATCCTATGGTCTTGGTCGAATTTTGGTTCACTTAAACCATTTCTCTGATACCAACTTGTAACACCCGTCGTTTAAAAACTTGGATTTTTCAAAACTTTGCCAAACGGCGTTTAAAATAAGCGGAAAGGATCACTTTCAAAATCTGCCCCATCCGTAACGGATGGTACCTTTAAAATTTGGTGTTACTACTAGCATCATCAAAACAATAAAAGTAAATCCAAGCTTTGGCACCAACATAAATGCCACATTAATACAAGTCTTTAATCATAAATGAAATAGCCAAACATGAGGCTAAAAGGAAGTCTAAGCGTTTAATGTCTTTGCTAAGCTTCTTTATTCGTCTACCCAAGTCTCACCAAGCTAATCCTCGCCTAGCTCAAACTTGATTATCCTGAAGGCACAACATTTTCAAAGAACAAGTGTTAGCTAATAAAATTAGCTAAGTAAGATAACATAACTTGAAAACATTTGCCATTTAAATATATTAACAAAACCATCTTTTAATGTTAATATCACATACATATAGATCATTGCACACATATCTTATCATAACACAATAGGGTCATCATATACCTAATGTGCCTAACTTTTCTTTCTTTATCTTTCTTTCTTTACTTTATTTCTTTGCCTAGACGTAGGCTAAGTGACTTATGCCACTTACTTAGGGATGTGGGGTTGTGTGTAGGCGGTCATAGACCATACATGGAGTCCTCACACCCGACATGATGGGTAAACCAATAGGTGGTCCATCGGCGTCGTTAAGGAATGACAAAGTCAATCCAACTGAATAAACCGTTTATGCCTTTACGCATTGGTGGTTAGTTACTTCACCCGGAATACTCAAACGTAACTATGCCACAAGGAGCAACTCAAGTGACCACGTACGCACCAGCCCGAAGAGCTAGCACGGGTTAAGCTTAACACAAGACTTTACATAATGCTCGAGACTTTAATCGTTTAATTAGTTTAGGCTACTCTTTCACCTAAGCTAATCACATATCATCTTTTACTTTAGGGCCCTTAACGTGCACGTGAACATGGCAATCCTAATCAAGGACTAGTGACTAGGTGATCAAGCCACACATGCAAGCATATATCATATCATTTCATCATTTCATACATATATAATCATTTCATCATTTCATGCATTTATAATCATTTCATCATCTCATGCATTTATAATCATTTCATCATTTCATGCATTTATAATCATTTCATCATTTCATGCATTTATAATCATTTCATCATCTCATGCATATATACTTACCACATACCATTGCAACCTGCATATGAATGTTAATCATCATAAACGGTAAGTAATATATCCCTTTGCAACCTCCCATAGTCACCCATGAACATAAAATGTACATACATATTCAATTGGAAGGTTTAACTTATGAAAACGTGTTTTGTTGTACCAACAGGTGACAAAAGATGTTATCTTACCTCGATACAGCTTACCAACAAGTTAAATGTATCTTATAGTGCTTGCTAAGTGCTCCCGACAACCTAGAATGAGTATAAGATCGAAACATAAGCTAAACGAAATGTTTTATGAAAACTGGACAAGAGGTGCGTCGCACCTCCCACATGGTGCGTCGCACAAAATCAACAGGGGAATTCTAAACATAAGTTGGTGCGCCGCACCAACCCCTTTGGTGCGTCGCATAAAATGATCAGAAATTCTGAACATAAGAATGTGCGCCGCACCTACCCTTGGTGCGTCGCACAAAATCAACAGGGGAATTCTAAACATAAGTTGGTGCGCCGCACCAACCCCTTTGGTGCGTCGCATAAAATGATCAGAAATTCTGAACATAAGAATGTGCGCCGCACCTACCCTTGGTGCGTCGCATAAAATGATCAGAAATTCTGAACATAAGAATGTGCGCCGCACCTACCCTTGGTGCGTCGCATAAAGTGATCAGAAATTCTGAACATAAGAATGTGCGCCGCACCTACCCTTGGTGTTACTACTAGCATCATCAAAACAATAAAAGTAAATCCAAGCTTTGGCACCAACATAAATGCCACATTAATACAAGTCTTTAATCATAAATGAAATAGCCAAACATGAGGCTAAAAGGAAGTCTAAGCGTTTAATGTCTTTGCTAAGCTTCTTTATTCGTCTACCCAAGTCTCACCAAGCTAATCCTCGCCTAGCTCAAACTTGATTATCCTGAAGGCACAACATTTTCAAAGAACAAGTGTTAGCTAATAAAATTAGCTAAGTAAGATAACATAACTTGAAAACATTTGCCATTTAAATATATTAACAAAACCATCTTTTAATGTTAATATCACATACATATAGATCATTGCACACATATCTTATCATAACACAATAGGGTCATCATATACCTAATGTGCCTAACTTTTCTTTCTTTATCTTTCTTTCTTTACTTTATTTCTTTGCCTAGACGTAGGCTAAGTGACTTATGCCACTTACTTAGGGATGTGGGGTTGTGTGTAGGCGGTCATAGACCATACATGGAGTCCTCACACCCGACATGATGGGTAAACCAATAGGTGGTCCATCGGCGTCGTTAAGGAATGACAAAGTCAATCCAACTGAATAAACCGTTTATGCCTTTACGCATTGGTGGTTAGTTACTTCACCCGGAATACTCAAACGTAACTATGCCACAAGGAGCAACTCAAGTGACCACGTACGCACCAGCCCGAAGAGCTAGCACGGGTTAAGCTTAACACAAGACTTTACATAATGCTCGAGACTTTAATCGTTTAATTAGTTTAGGCTACTCTTTCACCTAAGCTAATCACATATCATCTTTTACTTTAGGGCCCTTAACGTGCACGTGAACATGGCAATCCTAATCAAGGACTAGTGACTAGGTGATCAAGCCACACATGCAAGCATATATCATATCATTTCATCATTTCATGCATTTATAATCATTTCATCATTCATGCATTTATAATCATTTCATCATCTCATGCATATAATCATTTCATCATTTCATGCATTTATAATCATTTCATCATTCATGCATATATATCATCATCATTGCATGCATCATAATCATTTCATCATTTCATGCATTTATAATCATTTCATCATTTCATGCATTTATAATCATTTCATCATTTCATGCATTTATAATCATTTCATCATTTCATGCATATAATCATTTCATCATTTCATGCATTTATAATCATTTCATCATTTCATGCATTATAATCATTTCATCATTTCATGCATATAATCATTTCATCATTTCATGCATTTATAATCATTTCATCATTTCATGCATTTATAATCATTTCATCATTTCATGCATATAATCATTTCATCATTTCATGCATTTATAATCATTTCATCATTTCATGCATATAATCATTTCATCATTTCATGCATATAATCATTTCATCATTTCATGCATTTATAATCATTTCATCATTTCATGCATATAATCATTTCATCATTTCATGCATATAATCATTTCATCATTTCATGCATTTATAATCATTTCATCATTTCATGCATATAATCATTTCATCATTTCATGCATATAATCATTTCATCATTTCATGCATTTATAATCATTTCATCATTTCATGCATTTATAATCATTTCATCATTCATGCGTAAGTAATATATCCCTTTGCAACCTCCCATAGTCACCCATGAACATAAAATGTACATACATATTCAATTGGAAGGTTTAACTTATGAAAACGTGTTTTGTTGTACCAACAGGTGACAAAAGATGTTATCTTACCTCGATACAGCTTACCAACAAGTTAAATGTATCTTATAGTGCTTGCTAAGTGCTCCCGACAACCTAGAATGAGTATAAGATCGAAACATAAGCTAAACGAAATGTTTTATGAAAACTGGACAAGAGGTGCGTCGCACCTCCCACATGGTGCGTCGCACAAAATCATCAGGGGAATTCTAAACATAAAGTTCTGCATATGGTGCGCCGCACCTCCCACATGGTGCGTCGCACCTCCCACATGGTGCGTCGCACCTCCCACATGGTGCGTCGCACCTCCCCATTGGTGCGTCGCACCTCCCACATGGTGCGTCGCACCTCCCACATGGTGCGTCGCACCTCCACATGGTGCGTCGCACCTCCCACATGGTGCGTCGCACCTCCCACATGGTGCGTCGCACCTCCACATGGTGCGTCGCACCTCCCACATGGTGCGTCGCACCTCCCCATTGGTGCGTCGCACCTCCCACATGGTGCGTCGCACCTCCCCATTGGTGCGTCGCACCTCCCACATGGTGCGTCGCACCTCCCCATTGGTGCGTCGCACCTCCCACATGGTGCGTCGCACCTCCCCATTGGTGCGTCGCACCTCCCACATGGTGCGTCGCACCTCCCACATGGTGCGTCGCACCTCCACATGGTGCGTCGCACCTCCCACATGGTGCGTCGCACCTCCCCATTGGTGCGTCGCACCTCCCACATGGTGCGTCGCACCTCCCCATTGGTGCGTCGCACCTCCCACATGGTGCGTCGCACCTCCCCATTGGTGCGTCGCACCTCCCACATGGTGCGTCGCACCTCCCCATTGGTGCGTCGCACCTCCCACATGGTGCGTCGCACCTCCCCATTGGTGCGTCGCACCTCCCACATGGTGCGTCGCACCTCCCACATGGTGCGTCGCACCTCCACATGGTGCGTCGCACCTCCCACATGGTGCGTCGCACCTCCCCATTGGTGCGTCGCACCTCCCACATGGTGCGTCGCACCTCCCCATTGGTGCGTCGCACCTCCCACATGGTGCGTCGCACCTCCCAGGTGGTCGCACTCCTGTGGTGCGCCGCACCACCCTACTGGTGCGTCGCACCTGAAGTGTCGACCAGAAACCTAATCCTTGTTCTATGATCAAACGAATTCCATACGAACCCATACCCCAAATCCAACCTGGGGGCTTAAAATTAATCCTTTCAATTGCACTTTCATCAACTTTAATCATCCTATTAATCCCTTAATCCTTTACATCATAATTCGATCTTTAAAACACCCGAACGACATGAATTCAATAAACGTTTGATCCAACAACCCAACCCAAACCCTATGGCCTGGATCAAAATCACTACTAAGACATACATGATCAGATTTAAGAGTAAGATCAGCCATAATACCTGTAGATGACTTCGAGGATTCGAAATCTTAATCAAACTTGATCGAAACGACACGAAACGATTGATTCTTGGAGGAAACTTGTCTTGAGAGGGAGGGGATCTGTTCCTAGGGCTTAATCACGAAATTCTGCAGCTATTGGGGTCTCACTAGACCTTAAACCCCTGACCATAAGTTTCCTTTAGTGCCCATAGGCCCCTCGACTTCCTAAACTTTACTTTCGTAGCTTAATTAACTTACCGGGAGACTTAACGATCTAACAAGCACTTAACTTTCATACTTTACTTTAAATTACTTTCATTTAATTTACTTTACTTCATTTCATATTAAACACATAAGCATTTAATCACATAATCCCTTATAAGGCACATAAACATAATAGACCTAACGTTAACTAACGGAAAGTCAAATAGTCAAACATAAAACGTTTGGGATGTTACAATTACCTCCCCCTTAAGAGGATTCCGTCCTCGGAATCGCCTCAGAAGTGAACAAATCTGGGTATTTTTCTTTCATCACCGACTCGGTCTCCCAAGTTAAACTTTCACCGTGGTTATGCTTCCATTTTATCAACACGAGATCAATCAACTTTCGGCGAAGTTTCTTTTGCTTTCTTTCGAGTATCGCTACTGGTTCGTCCACTATTCTTTTCTGAGGATTAATGCTCACATCCTCAATTGGAATAACACTTGACTCATTGGCCAAACACTTCCTCAAATACGAAACATGAAATGTGTGGTGAATTCCATCCAATTCTGGGGGTAGTTCCAATTGATAAGCTACATCCTTGATACGTTTCAGAATTTTGAAAGGTCCTATGAAACGTGGGCTTAGCTTTCCCTTCTTTCCAAAACGAATTACTCCTTTCCATGGGGAAACTTTCAGCATTACCAAATCACCAACTTGGAACTCAATTGGCTTTCTTTTCTTGTCGGCATAGGTCTTTTGTCTTTCTCTAGCCACACGAAGTGCTTCCTTTGCCACATTAACTTTTTCTCTCTAAGAACCTCAAGAACAGCTCTTAAGTGCTCACGGTGCTCGGCTTCGGACTTTGAATAAATTAGAATATCGGAAATTTTGTCCTCCAATGATAGGAGCTGGACCCCATACATCAGAATGAATTAATGAGAAAGGTAAATCAACTTTTGTGTTATTTGGTTTGAAAGTTGATCGATGACTTTTAGCAAGCACACAAGTTTCACAACTTATTGGTTCATTTGAAGGAAAAAGCTTAGGAAATAAAAGGTGTAAATACCCAATGGACGGATGTCCAAGACGCCTATGCCACAACCAAGCTTCCCGACTTGTAGTTCCGTGAGCAAGCATCACAGTACCTTGTTGAGTCACCTCATCCACATAATACAATCCTTGGTATTGAGTGCCACACCCAATGACCACTTCCGTCCTGATATCCTGTAAGATACAAAAGGTGGGATGCAACACTACTGTACAATTGAGTTCTCTTGTCACATGGATTATTGATAATAGCTTGTGTGATAACGAGGGAACATAAAGACACTTGGATAATTTCAAAGTTGGAGAGATCTCAATGGTTCCTCCCTTTTTCACATTCATTATCCCTTTATTCGCCGCATGGATATGGCTTTTTCTTGGTTTAGAAAAAGTACTGATGTCCGACAACTCATACGTCATGGTGTCGGTTGCCCCGCTATCAAATATCCATGTTTTATCTTGTTCTTCTGACAAAGTTTTAGCCATATTGGCCCTTCCATCTTTTATAGGGGCCAGTTTGCAATTTCTGAAACTGTTCTCTAGAAAAGAGTTAAAGGTGGCTGATGCTTCCATTCCTTAGGGACTAAATAAGTTAAGGATGGTGATGAGATTTTGACAACTCTTCACTTTACACCACTATTGAATGAATAAATTAAAGAATGGCGGCACCAAATTGGACGGTGAAAGAATGATTGATTCTCCAATTAATTTTAGCCGATCCACAAGAAACAATATATTTTTGTTGAATGACGGCTACGAAAAAAAGAACAGAACGATGGTGATGGTGTTTAACGTTTGTGAACTGTGATTGCAAAGACAACAGATATGTTTTGCAGATATGTTTTGCAACCTGTTGAATATCGAGACAAACAACGAAGTTGTATTCGATCGGTAATATTTTGAGATTGATTTTTGTTTTTTTTTTCAATTGAGTTTTTGGGATTTTGGGTTTTTTTTTTTTTTTTTTTTTTTTTTTTTTTTTTTTTTTTTTTTTTTTTTTTTTTTTTTTTTTTTTTTTTTTTTTTTTTTTTTTTTTTTTTTTTTTTTTTTTTTTTTTTTTTTTTTTTTTTTTTTTTTTTTTTTTTTTTTTTTTTTTTTTTTTTTTTTTTTTTTTTTTTTTTTTTTTTTTTTTTTTTTTTTTTTTTTTTTTTTTTTTTTTTTTTTTTTTTTTTTTTTTTTTTTTTTTTTTTTTTTTTTTTTTTTTTTTTTTTTTTTTTTTTTTTTTTTTTTTTTTTTTTTTTTTTTTTTTTTTTTTTTTTTTTTTTTTTTTTTTTTTTTTTTTTTTTTTTTTTTTTTTTTTTTTTTTTTTTTTTTTTTTTTTTTTTTTTTTTTTTTTTTTTTTTTTTTTTTTTTTTTTTTTTTTTTTTTTTTTTTTTTTTTTTTTTTTTTTTTTTTTTTTTTTTTTTTTTTTTTTTTTTTTTTTTTTTTTTTTTTTTTTTTTTTTTTTTTTTTTTTTTTTTTTTTTTTTTTTTTTTTTTTTTTTTTTTTTTTTTTTTTTTTTTTTTTTTTTTTTTTTTTTTTTTTTTTTTTTTTTTTTTTTTTTTTTTTTTTTTTTTTTTTTTTTTTTTTTTTTTTTTTTTTTTTTTTTTTTTTTTTTTTTTTTTTTTTTTTTTTTTTTTTTTTTTTTTTTTTTTTTTTTTTTTTTTTTTTTTTTTTTTTTTTTTTTTTTTTTTTTTTTTTTTTTTTTTTTTTTTTTTTTTTTTTTTTTTTTTTTTTTTTTTTTTTTTTTTTTTTTTTTTTTTTTTTTTTTTTTTTTTTTTTTTTTTTTTTTTTTTTTTTTTTTTTTTTTTTTTTTTTTTTTTTTTTTTTTTTTTTTTTTTTTTTTTTTTTTTTTTTTTTTTTTTTTTTTTTTTTTTTTTTTTTTTTTTTTTTTTTTTTTTTTTTTTTTTTTTTTTTTTTTTTTTTTTTTTTTTTTTTTTTTTTTTTTTTTTTTTTTTTTTTTTTTTTTTTTTTTTTTTTTTTTTTTTTTTTTTTTTTTTTTTTTTTTTTTTTTTTTTTTTTTTTTTTTTTTTTTTTTTTTTTTTTTTTTTTTTTTTTTTTTTTTTTTTTTTTTTTTTTTTTTTTTTTTTTTTTTTTTTTTTTTTTTTTTTTTTTTTTTTTTTTTTTTTTTTTTTTTTTTTTTTTTTTTTTTTTTTTTTTTTTTTTTTTTTTTTTTTTTTTTTTTTTTTTTTTTTTTTTTTTTTTTTTTTTTTTTTTTTTTTTTTTTTTTTTTTTTTTTTTTTTTTTTTTTTTTTTTTTTTTTTTTTTTTTTTTTTTTTTTTTTTTTTTTTTTTTTTTTTTTTTTTTTTTTTTTTTTTTTTTTTTTTTTTTTTTTTTTTTTTTTTTTTTTTTTTTTTTTTTTTTTTTTTTTTTTTTTTTTTTTTTTTTTTTTTTTTTTTTTTTTTTTTTTTTTTTTTTTTTTTTTTTTTTTTTTTTTTTTCAAAATTTTTAGAATTTTTTTTTGACACGGACATATTTGGCGGGTGTTTTGTCAAACAAGTTTTGGTCAAAAAGAATTATCAAACAGGTAAAACCGGGTTTGAGAAACCCGATTTCGGCCACGTTGGACCAAACCCGGTTTCCCAAACCCGGTTTCAAATTTCGGATTTGACACCAGGGTTGCCATCCCCGGTTCGCAGACTGATGTGACCACATGCAGTAAACTTTTTGTGGGTACTATTTCTTTTGTTTTTTACGGTTTGAAGTTTATATGTATATTGCATATATATGTGTGGGACAGATGGATGGGACTGACTGCCCTACCCCTTCGTCCGCTAACACCACCACCCACCATTAACACCGACACCACCTCCGCTACAATCGTCGTTCCACCATCTTTCACTTGCCATTTATTTTAATGCGGAGATATACATATGATATGGAGATGTAGATATAGATATAGAGGTATAAATATAGATGGTAAGATGGATGGATTGATGATTGTGTTGTATAATTTTATTCTAGAGATAAAGAGAGAGGGGGAGATGTGGTTTAGATAATGGCGTAATGCATAATGAGAGTTGCGAGCATAAAGAATAAACAAGAAAGAGATTAAAGGACTAAAATATTCCCCATTTGACACATCACACTGTTACGGTTAAAAAGTATAATGTAGGTGGTCACATCAGTCTGCGAAACCGGAGATGGCAACCCCGGTGTCAGATTCAAAATTTGAAACCGGGTTTGGGAAATCCAATTTGGTCCGACGTGGCCGAAGCCGAGTTTCCCACACCCGGCTTTACTTGTTTGATAAATTTTTTGTGGCTAAAACTTGTTTGACAAAACAGCCGCCAAATATCCCCGTTTTAAAAAAATTTTCAAACTTTCTAACCATAATTCATCTTTGCAGAATGCTTTAATGAAAAAATTTGTGGTTTTCGTTGTTCCCTCTAAAGTAATTATTTGAATTTCTTTGAGATGAATCTATGTTTGTGAACAACATCCCATTTAGGTCCAAAATGGATGTAAACACTTGTTAAATTATGGCGAATGTTAGTCTTTAATTAACTCGGGTTTTTGTGAAAAACATGATCGGTTAACCTTATAGCAATACTTGATTCTAATGGAAAAATTTTAGTCAAATTTATACTGAGCCGCAACCTATTAAAAATTCAGTGATCAAATGCAAAATGTGAAAATATCATTCACTTTAAAATGTACTTATAAGTATTTACTAACAGTCATAAGTCGATAATATATTGAAGAAGGCTCAAATCCGCGAAGCCTATAAAACCTTATGAAACCGAACACTCAGATCAGACGCTCAATACGGACAATCCATCTTCTGTCTAGACCATTTGTAGTATGTTTGTGTTTTCGATTCGGTTGATCGATTGTATCTTGTCGAGTGGAGTCACGAAGGTTAAATATATATGTAAAAAAAGGGTAAATGCCCGGGAACCCCTTAGTCCCGCCGAGAATATTTCTCGCAAGCTAGCGACCTTGCAACGCTGCCTGGCGCTTCATCTCCAGAAGCCTTAGTTGGGCCTCCTCCCGCCTTAGGCGGGAATCGAACCCAGGTCTTTCACCCCCAAGGCCCCTTTGTGAGGAGGCAAGTGGCCACTGCACCATTAAGTGAGTGGTTGTTAAATATATATGTATGAGCCATGATATATAACATTTTACTTTCATAGCTTATACCATTATTCACATCAAAACATAATGTAACACCCTACTTTATAAAACCGTGAATATCAAAAAATTCAACTTTATATTTACCTCCGTTAACAAAATATGGAAGCGATTTTTAGAAATCCTAAATGATTCCTAACAGAATCATAAAACATTATAAAATATCTCATAAAGGTGTTACCGATAAAAGATTATCAAAATAACTGTCATGAAATCCACAAAATAAATGTCAACCACAATGACAAAGTACCAATAACCATAATATGGTCTAAATAAATGAAATGCAACTACGTGTAACTAAAACCACAACCTTCAAGCTACACAAGTAGCTACCCATCTGCTAGTCCCGCTTTGAGTCCTAAACTCAGGGCACAACACGTTTTCACAAAACACAAGCGTCAGCTTTTAATGCTGCGTGAGATAAGAGGTTAGTATAAAAACGAAGATTACCTGTGTTATATAACACTTGATATAACATATATTAATTGATTGAGTTTTAAATGTATTTTTCATTGATATAACTTTCATCAACTAATATATAACACAAACAAAGATATATGGTAAAAGTCGGAAGAAAAAGATTTGACCAGTCAAAATAAAACGATTAAAATGAGAAGAAGGTAGTAATTACATTTAGTATAAAACATATATAGTAAGTGTTACGTTCAAACATCAGCAAGTATTAAACGACTCATTTTCATTTTTGATACCTGTGTTAATAGCGTCGTTTTGAACATGTTAAACAAGATAATAAAACACGATTTTCAAGCTCCATTTAATATTACCACTTTGCTAGAGACCCAAATCCTTTTATCCGGGCGTATCCACCGTTTGCATATTCTTTGGCTTTTTCTTTATTCTCCCCTTTTCATCATTACCAAATTTGACCCCAACACAAGAATCACTCATTCACTCACTAAAACCCTCATTTTGTTTACCCTAAAGTAAATAATGTCATTCTCACCCACATTCAATGCTTTCATCTTCCCCCCCTTGATTCTCCATTTTTCTTCAAAACCCAAATACCATTTCTACTAATTTCTTATTTTCTTCCCTTAATTTCTCAAACAAAAAAAATTATACATACATTTGAAGAAAAAGAACAAAAAAATGGGAATATCAAGTTCTAAAACAGAGAAATGTGAAGCATTACGTTTATGCAAAGAAAGAAAGAAATTCCTCAAAAAAGCAATTGATTCAAGGTATGATTTTGCAGCTGCTCATCTTACTTACATTCAATCCCTTAAAAACATAGGAATTTCCTTATATAAATTTGCAGAATCTGAAGTTGTTTTGTTAGATAATTTAGACCCATCTGCTAACTTGACTCAACATGAACAAACCCCGAGTTTTTCGCCCTTGACGCCACAAGCCGGTGGTGGTCCCGGTGTGTCGAGTTTGAGTTATATGAAGTCTAGTGTGAGCAATGCAGTTACTGTTAGTTTAAATCCAACTAATATTGATATTAGTACTAATAGGGTTTATGTAAATGATGTCGATTATACAATGCCGCCCCCTCCCCCCCCCCCCCCCCCCCCCCCCCCCCCCCCCCCCCCCCCCCCCCCCCCCCCCCCCCCCCCCCCCCCCCCCCCCCCCCCCCCCCCCCCCCCCCCCCCCCCCCCCCCCCCCCCCCCCCCCCCCCCCCCCCCCCCCCCCCCCCCCCCCCCCCCCCCCCCCCCCCCCCCCCCCCCCCCCCCCCCCCCCCCCCCCCCCCCCCCCCCCCCCCCCCCCCCCCCCCCCCCCCCCCCCCCCCCCCCCCCCCCCCCCCCCCCCCCCCCCCCCCCCCCCCCCCCCCCCCCCCCCCCCCCCCCCCCCCCCCCCCCCCCCCCCCCCCCCCCCCCCCCCCCCCCCCCCCCCCCCCCCCCCCCCCCCCCCCCCCCCCCCCCCCCCCCCCCCCCCCCCCCCCCCCCCCCCCCCCCCCCCCCCCCCCCCCCCCCCCCCCCCCCCCCCCCCCCCCCCCCCCCCCCCCCCCCCCCCCCCCCCCCCCCCCCCCCCCCCCCCCCCCCCCCCCCCCCCCCCCCCCCCCCCCCCCCCCCCCCCCCCCCCCCCCCCCCCCCCCCCCCCCCCCCCCCCCCCCCCCCCCCCCCCCCCCCCCCCCCCCCCCCCCCCCCCCCCCCCCCCCCCCCCCCCCCCCCCCCCCCCCCCCCCCCCCCCCCCCCCCCCCCCCCCCCCCCCCCCCCCCCCCCCCCCCCCCCCCCCCCCCCCCCCCCCCCCCCCCCCCCCCCCCCCCCCCCCCCCCCCCCCCCCCCCCCCCCTTATATAAATTTGCAGAATCTGAAGTTGTTTTGTTAGATAATTTAGACCCATCTGCTAACTTGACTCAACATGAACAAACCCCGAGTTTTTCGCCCTTGACGCCACAAGCCGGTGGTGGTCCCGGTGTGTCGAGTTTGAGTTATATGAAGTCTAGTGTGAGCAATGCAGTTACTGTTAGTTTAAATCCAACTAATATTGATATTAGTACTAATAGGGTTTATGTAAATGATGTCGATTATACAATGCCGCCCCCTCCCCCGCCCCCGTTTGAATCCGGGTCTACGTGGGATTATTTTGGTGCAAATGATGAAAATGAGACTTTTAGATTTGTGGGTCATGATGGGTTTCATGTGAATTTTGATAATATGAGTGTGCGCAAAGATTTTGATGTTAAAGATAGTGGTGTGGATGGGGGAGTTGTGGGACGTGATGAGTCTGCGAAAACGGATGGAAATGGGTCGGATGGTGTTCCTTCAAAAACGGTGGAATTGGATAATGGAAATGATTCTGCTGCTGCTGGTGGTGGTGTTTTGGTTTGTAGAAATTCTCAAGCGGAATCGAATAAAGATAGTTGTTTAACTGAGGGAGAAAGAGAGGATCCTTCTGAGTTTATTACACATAGGGCTAAAGATTTTCTCTCTAGCATTAAAGAGATTGAGAGTCGGTTTTTTCGAGCATCTGAATGTGGGAAAGAAGTTTCAAGAATGTTGGAGGCAGATAAAATCTGGGTTGGCTATTCTGAGGCTAAAGGTATGTTATACGGTCTCGTTACCATTTTGAATTCATCTTTGTTTTCTTTGTTGTTTTTCTTATAGTTCATGTGTTTATAAGATTTACTTGTCTACTGTAGGGAGCTCGACTGCGTCAAGTTTGTTGTGTGTTAATTGTTGTCGAGGAAAAACAGCTCTGGTTTCACATGGTAAGTATTGTAGCTGTTGTCACTGTTTGTGTAATATCG
Organism: Erigeron breviscapus; assembly: GCA_034093135.1. Classification (NCBI taxonomy): domain Eukaryota; kingdom Viridiplantae; phylum Streptophyta; class Magnoliopsida; order Asterales; family Asteraceae; genus Erigeron; species Erigeron breviscapus. The sequence continues at coordinate 3,358,767 of CM067167.1, forward strand.
TTGTTAGGATGGACTGATTTGGAGAGGACTTGGGAAGTATTTGTGCAAGCCCGAAAAGTATATTTTGTAGTGTTGAAATAAAATATAAAGACATGTTTGTAATGTCAATACATATCAAGCAATCATTCTCATGCAATACCATATGAAAATACAGCCTTTGGAGTTTGACTCATAGAAGTTGATTAAATAAGTGCTTCGATTCATTCGTAACTAACTGGTTTGTTTTATTAGATATGCCTTTAATATAGACCTAAGATGTATCTGCGGTGCCCTACCGTACCGGTTCTATTTCTCTGAGCTTTACAAAAGGTTTTTGTTGTAATCTGATGGAACCTATGCTGGTGTCATAATCCGTGTTTATTTGTTAATGTGAATTATCTTGGTTTCATTTATTAACGTTTAGTTCAAATTTTTTGTTTTCAATTATAGAACCTCAACATGTGACCAAAGTCATTACATGGAAGCGGTCAACATCCTCACATTCATCATCTTCACGAAACCCTTTAGCTCCAACAGCGAAAGATGATAATGATGATAGTGGAAGTGATTTTATAGAAGAATTTTGCATGATTGCTGGAAGCCATTCTTCGACTCTTGATAGATTGTATGCATGGGAAAGGAAGCTCTATGATGAAGTGAAGGTTGTCCTCTAAAGTCATTTCTTATTTACATTTTTTTTTGTTTTAGCAAATGGTACATTCTTGACAGCTGAAATCTGTAAGCATAGCTATCTGCATAAGATGCTCTTAGATTCTTAAGAAAAACGTAGCAGTAGGTCAAAACAGGTAATTTTTTTTTGTTTGGGTCAAAATGGGTGAGGTTGGGTTGGGTTGACATACCAACACTTTTTGTTCAATTCTTCTATATGTTCATTGTAAATAATACCGACCTTGTTTTTTAACTAAAGCGGATTATGAGGTCTCATGCATTTTACATGTTTCAACCTATTTTGACCTGTTCTGCCCCTTTGCCCTTTTCCGTTTTAGTCTAGTCCTTAGCTTTACCCATGTGACATGTTGTATATACAACATAACATGATACAAATGAGTTGAAATGGACTGCTCTAGAAACACCTGATTCACCAACACATATTTTCTCTAGAACATAAGGGTGTTTAATTTCCAGAATTCTATGAGATCAAGCCTCTTTAGAGACATCAGATTATTGCATGTTTGAATATTTTAAACTTTATCAACTGGTGCCACTTTGGCATTTTTTTAGGGTAAAAGGGTTCACCACCAATCTTATTCAAGAAGGTTTAGCATACTGGAACCGGATCAGATCAAGCTGTAATATAGAAAATCATAAATTATGGAACCAAGAACCGAACCGGTCTAAATTGGTTCTGCCCCAAACTTTACCATGAACCGAATACATACCTGGGTTTGTTATTAAGTCTAAAAGTACAAGCGTAATAAAGTGTTGTTTCAATTTTCAAAATGAAGGGTATGTTTCTGTCTTTCTATACGACCAGGACTCGCCAAAAACCAATCTGTTGATAAATCTTAAACCTGAAAATCAAACCAATAAACAGGTTTCAAATGAAAAAGATATTGAACTGAGAGCAAACCTGAACTTAGCTGGTTATGTTATGTCTGGTCTTAGTTTGGTTCTTAGCGTTTGTTCGTGCAGTTTTGCACTCATTGTGTGGCTTTAGATTCACTTTATAATCAAGTCGTTTGATACAGACATTTTTTTGGTGATTCTGCAGGCCAGTGAATCTATCAGGAAAGAATATGACAGAAAGTGTGACACGCTGAGACACCAATTTGCGAAGGATCAAAAAACGCATGTGATTGATAAAACACGAGCTCTAGTGAAAGATCTTCATTCAAGAATCATAGTTGCCCTGCACACTGTTGATTCCATATCTAAACGGATTGAAAAAATGAGAGACGAAGAGTTACAACCACAACTCTTAGAACTCATTCAAGGGTAAGAATCTTATTGCCTTGCTACCTCATTGTCATTGATATGTTATTTTTTTGTTATCTGAATTAAGCTGCATTCGAAACTGATTAGTTAATCCATTTCGTACTTGCTGCAAAAAAGCATTATTTTTTAAAGATTTTTATAGAATTACTTGATTACCCAACGTAGTCTGGATTCTGAAAAACCTCAATCTTTAGTTATGTATATTATCATGATTATGTTGTCTTTCTTCATTTTATCTTTGAATTTTAAAATGATCAAGGTTGGGGAACTCGCAACGTGGACTCAGCTCGGCCTGGGTCTGAGTTAAGAGTACTCGTTTACTCAGGGAGTAATCCTATTGGATCTTTATAGATATAATGATATCCGGAGTTAATATGTAATAAAATTAAAAAATAGACTAGAAACTTCAAACTTAGACATAACAACTCAATACTGAGGTACTGAAATTACCCTTCCACAATTGTCTATCCCTAAACACAAATCCCTTTCAAACAAAAAAAATTCTATCACATTTCTACATTATCACCACCATAAAAGGGTTTTATTTATAATTTCATTAAGAATAACAAGAAAGTTGACTGACATAACCCTATTTGACCTGAGTTGAACAACTATCCCGATTTTAACCTGTGGACCGCGGTTATACTCCGAGTTGTGCTTATTTGCCTTGGTTTGGCCTCTGAGTAACGATGACTCGCCGAGTAAGCGGCCGAGTTAATTGATTTTTACAATCCTGTAAATAGTTAAAATTTGTTAGATTTTCAAGCATCTTACTTTTTAACTATTGCAACAACGAACTCATCATTCAAACACTTTTTGTACATTCTGTTATAGTTGAATTCTTGATTTTTGATTATGCAACTTTGCAAATCCTTGTGCAGCTTAAACAGGATGTGGAAAGCTATGCTCGAGTGCCATCACGCACAGTATATAACTATCTCACTAGCTTACCATATAAAGAAACAGAAAAATGGAACTCGTCAAGAAGAAAGAAACAAGCAAATAATGGATGAACTTCAAAACGAGATTGAATGCTTTGGTTTAAGCTTTGCAGACATGGTAAACAGTCAAACTTCATATGTTGAATCAATCAACAGTTGGCTCCAAAACTGCATCATACAACCTAAAGAACGTCCGAGAAAACGACCCTGGTCTCCTCGAAGGTTTGTGGGTCCACCTATATTTGTTATATGTCGTGATTGGTCAGCTGGAATCCAAAGTCTCCCTTCTCAAGAACTAAATGATGCCATTAAAGCGTTTTTAGCTCATCTCCATCAGCATTCAGCTCAAGATGTTGACCAAAAAGAGACCTCTTTGACTGCAGAGGAGGATAAAGGTGAAGACGGGAAGAATGATGAGGGGACACCATTGAATTTGCGGTCAATGCATTCCAGTTTGACGAAAGTTCTTGATGGGTTAACCAAGTTTTCCGAGGCTTCATTGAAGATGTATGAAGATATAAAGCAGAAAAGTGAGGCTGCTCAAAGTATGTATTCAAATTACAGGCCACCACCAAGAGCTTTCAGTATTTGAATTTGCGTTTTGAGAACATTAGCAAGTGGATTTTGTGTTGTGAAAATCAGCAAGTAGTATTTTGAAGTGAAGGAATAGGCAATTTTATTAATCGAATGTTTAGTAAGCAATTGTGTTACATCGGTTGCAAGGTAGAATTGTAAGATGCAAGCTACAAAATGACCTTTTTGCCGTGATTTTAAGATAATTTGAGCATTACTCTAGATCGTAGACTCGGAGTGTGCTATTTGGAATGTAAGTCCATGATAGTATCTTGCATTAGGATCACGATTTCAGAGATCCAAGTTAGAAGGATTTTCACGGTCATGATTCAAATATGATCATTGTTGATCATTCATTTTAATTCAAGAGTTAAGATTTAGGAGTAACTTGAGGGAATCTTAATTCTGACAAAGACATGTAATATAATACTCCGTAAGAGAAGTTATGGTTTCTAATCTCGATCCATATTAATATTATTATTGAGTGCTCTCATTTAAGTGTATCTGTAACGGGAAGGGATTCCCTAAAGTTCACCCAACTTGTGACTAGTCAAGTTGGGTGAACTTTAGGGAATCCCCTTCCGTAACCAATTAGTGGAGTTTGAATAAAGGGTAATTGGGTTAATGCAACACTACAGAGTATTTCATTAGCTCATGTTGAGTGCTTGCCTGCTTGGCGGGACTCTTTTTGGTCTTATCCCTTATAATATATCCCTTATGAATCCTGTCATAGTTTGGTGTGACACGGAGAACACCTCGCTAGGAATGAATTCCTCCTAGAGTTGGGGGGAATGCATACATACATCCACATGAATCCTGTCATAGTTTGGTGTGACACGGAGAACACCTCGCTAGGAATGAATTCCTCCTAGAGTTGGGGGGAATGCATACATACATCCACATGAATCCTGTCATAGTTTGGTGTGACACGGAGAACACCTCGCTAGGAATGAATTCCTCCTAGAGTTGGGGGGAATGCATACATACATCCACAGAGGACGCCGCAACCGCATTAAATTTAATGCAACATTTTTTATTAGGTAATGCAACACTTTTATTAGATAATACAATTTTTTTTATAACCATTGCAACACTTTTTTAAAAGTGTTTGCTTTTAAAATGTTGCATTAAATATAATTTTGTAGCATACTACACAATATCCAAATGTGTAAAGCATGAAAATTTTGTGTTAAGCTGTGTTGTGTACATAAAAATCACTTCTTTCAATGTTGAAAACTCAATTCTAAATGAATATACAACAATGATGATGATTGATATGTAAGGGTTTCATGCTTGAAAATTGAAATAGTTGTTGGTTAACATGCTTGAAAACGAGTCTTTTTGCCAAGAATTCTCGGTCTTTCTGAGAATCACATGTTCCAATTCAAATTGTAAAGAAACGGTTTCCTATTATTCTATTCGACCGTGGAAACGTACAGGAACCAACACTTGTAAAAGGCGGGTAACTTAATAAATGTTGTACTTAAACAATTTAAATCCGTGTATTTGTGAATTATCGCTGTGATGGCATCTTGCACGCTGTAAATTGTCGTTGTTATAACGCACGGTTACTAAACTAGTTAATTATGAATTTCAATTAGTATATGCAGCTAAAGATAATAAGGGTGGGGGGAGTACCTCACCACCCCTCCCCGCCCTTCCTGATTTTTCTTCTCCTCCCCGCCCGCTCCCTAATTGCAGGGAATACCTCCCCGCTTCCCACCCTTTTCTATTTTATTTATTTTCTAATTATTTTTATTCAAATAATAACTAAAACTTTTATTTAATAAATTAGATAAATTAAAACTAATACTACTAAAATCATAAAACATTACATAATCCTAACACTCGGAATAGTCCACAGTACTGTCGCCGTCGTTGCGATGAATGTATCGATAGGGTTCAGGAGACCCGGCAGCGTCGTCAGGTTAAGAGATACGTACTCTCCCCCGAGTCAGTATGATAATCTACATGCCGGCCACCACCGACACTGCCTTGCCAGAATAACGCGTGGTCAAGCGTGGTTGTGAAGGTGGAAGAGGCAGTGGTAAGCTGGAAAATAATTTGGTTCAGCCAATCGATCTTTTGTCGAAGATATACAACATACTCATTTTCGGCGGCGCTACGAACCCGATTGGGAGCTTCAATTCGGTTGATTTCGGCTTGGTAAGCCGCCTTGTTGTCGGTGTCTGTCGTCGTTGACCATGTGGGTTTGCATCGCCATCTTAACATAAAAAAGGTTCATGTTTGCCATGTTATGTGTGTGTTGTGTGATAGAAAGTAATACAAAGAAGAAAAGAAAGAAAAAGAAGGAGAAAAGGAAACAAAGAAAGAAGAAGCGGCAGAAACAAATGAAAGGAAGAAAAGAAAAAGAAAGAAGGAGTAGAGATTTAGCCGTTGGAATGTGGGCCCCTTGCTTTATTATTATTTTTTTTTTGTAACGGTCAACAATCGGCAACTAAACCGGCACGGCTGTCCCCATCTCCTCCCACCCTACCGGTACCGGTACCACGGGGCGGTGTTCCCTTAGGTACCGGTCCGGTACCTATTCCCTCCCCGGGGCACTCCGTGCACCCTAATGGCAAAGCCGGTTTTGGATTACATACAATAATAATAACTTATTTCAAAAGGAATATATAAATTCACCGTTAGAGGACACACTTAACGATGAATGAAAACTTACCATATTAATGTTGGAGGACACTAATGATGAATGAATATTTACCATAAACAAGGTGTTTTTAAATATTTTTAAATGTTAATACGAACCTAAACCTAAAAGTTAATTAATTAAAACCTACATTCTCTTCGAAATATTTTGGGTCGGCCAAAAAGAAAAAAAAAAGACCAAAACGAAAAACCTTTTTTGGTTCATTATTCGTTTGCACAAAACAATAAAAGGGAAAAAAAATTTTATTGGTGGACAGAAGCAATCAAGAGCAAGATTGTGTTGTTTCTTTCATTTGATTAGACTCTGAATAGACGAAATTAAAGAAAAGCGGGGAGTTTTTTTTTTTGTGATACAAGATTTAGCAATCTTTTGTTAGTGTTCGTGTGGGATTATTCGTCAAAATATTTATCGTATTATTGAATATCTGTTTCAACTGCATCGATTCATAAAGGTAAACTTTCTTAGTCACTTTGTAATTTGTAAACATGGCAATTATTGTGATATAATTGTTTCTTGGTAGAAAACTTTAATCATATTAATATGAATGTCTAATAAATAATATATATATTTTTATCCTTTGTTGCATTAAATTTTTTTTAAAGAACGACCTGATAATGAATTTATTTAAATTTATTATATCAGAAGGAGATATTACCCAACGGATGATTGGATTCATCATTCGCATATGGTTAACTTTTCTGCATTAAGAAGGGATAATGACATGGAACCATCTCAAAATGGTTATGTTATAATGATCTACTCGGACGTTAATCAATGTCAAAACCTATATATTTTGTGTTAACGATGTAAATATGTAAGGACTATAGATTGTGTGAACAAAATAAAAACATAGGACCTTATATTTATAATTTTGACCCAAATAAAAAAGTTTTTACATTGATTACACAAAATTCATAGGTATTATCATTTATTAAATATTCGAATAAGTCATTATTAAATATTCGAATAAGTCATTTATTAAATATTCGAATAAGTCATTTATTAAATATTCGAATAAGTCATTTATTAAATATTCGAATAAGTCATTTATTAAATATTCGAATAAGTCATTTATTAAATATTCGAATAAGTCATTTATTAAATATTCGAATAAGTCATTTATTAAATATTCGAATAAGTCATTTATTAAATATTCGAATAAGTCATTTATTAAATATTCGAATAAGTCATTTATTAAATATTCGAATAAGTCATTTATTAAATATTCGAATAAGTCATTTATTAAATATTCGAATAAGTCATTTATTAAATATTCGAATAAGTCATTTATTAAATATTCGAATAAGTCATTTATTAAATATTCGAATAAGTCATTTATTAAATATTCGAATAAGTCATTTATTAAATATTCGAATAAGTCATTTATTAAATATTCGAATAAGTCATTTATTAAATATTCGAATAAGTCATTTATTAAATATTCGAATAAGTCATTTATTAAATATTCGAATAAGTCATTTATTAAATATTCGAATAAGTCATTTATTAAATATTCGAATAAGTCATTTATTAAATATTCGAATAAGTCATTTATTAAATATTCGAATAAGTCATTTATTAAATATTCGAATAAGTCATTTATTAAATATTCGAATAAGTCATTTATTAAATATTCGAATAAGTCATTTATTAAATATTCGAATAAGTCATTTATTAAATATTCGAATAAGTCATTTATTAAATATTCGAATAAGTCATTTATTAAATATTCGAATAAGTCATTTATTAAATATTCGAATAAGTCATTTATTAAATATTCGAATAAGTCATTTATTAAATATTCGAATAAGTCATTTATTAAATATTCGAATAAGTCATTTATTAAATATTCGAATAAGTCATTTATTAAATATTCGAATAAGTCATTTATTAAATATTCGAATAAGTCATTTATTAAATATTCGAATAAGTCATTTATTAAATATTCGAATAAGTCATTTATTAAATATTCGAATAAGTCATTTATTAAATATTCGAATAAGTCATTTATTAAATATTCGAATAAGTCATTTATTAAATATTCGAATAAGTCATTTATTAAATATTCGAATAAGTCATTTATTAAATATTCGAATAAGTCATTTATTAAATATTCGAATAAGTCATTTATTAAATATTCGAATAAGTCATTTATTAAATATTCGAATAAGTCATTTATTAAATATTCGAATAAGTCATTTATTAAATATTCGAATAAGTCATTTATTAAATATTCGAATAAGTCATTTATTAAATATTCGAATAAGTCATTTATTAAATATTCGAATAAGTCATTTATTAAATATTCGAATAAGTCATTTATTAAATATTCGAATAAGTCATTTATTAAATATTCGAATAAGTCATTTATTAAATATTCGAATAAGTCATTTATTAAATATTCGAATAAGTCATTTATTAAATATTCGAATAAGTCATTTATTAAATATTCGAATAAGTCATTTATTAAATATTCGAATAAGTCATTTATTAAATATTCGAATAAGTCATTTATTAAATATTCGAATAAGTCATTTATTAAATATTCGAATAAGTCATTTATTAAATATTCGAATAAGTCATTTATTAAATATTCGAATAAGTCATTTATTAAATATTCGAATAAGTCATTTATTAAATATTCGAATAAGTCATTTATTAAATATTCGAATAAGTCATTTATTAAATATTCGAATAAGTCATTTATTAAATATTCGAATAAGTCATTTATTAAATATTCGAATAAGTCATTTATTAAATATTCGAATAAGTCATTTATTAAATATTCGAATAAGTCATTTATTAAATATTCGAATAAGTCATTTATTAAATATTCGAATAAGTCATTTATTAAATATTCGAATAAGTCATTTATTAAATATTCGAATAAGTCATTTATTAAATATTCGAATAAGTCATTTATTAAATATTCGAATAAGTCATTTATTAAATATTCGAATAAGTCATTTATTAAATATTCGAATAAGTCATTTATTAAATATTCGAATAAGTCATTTATTAAATATTCGAATAAGTCATTTATTAAATATTCGAATAAGTCATTTATTAAATATTCGAATAAGTCATTTATTAAATATTCGAATAAGTCATTTATTAAATATTCGAATAAGTCATTTATTAAATATTCGAATAAGTCATTTATTAAATATTCGAATAAGTCATTTATTAAATATTCGAATAAGTCATTTATTAAATATTCGAATAAGTCATTTATTAAATATTCGAATAAGTCATTTATTAAATATTCGAATAAGTCATTTATTAAATATTCGAATAAGTCATTTATTAAATATTCGAATAAGTCATTTATTAAATATTCGAATAAGTCATTTATTAAATATTCGAATAAGTCATTTATTAAATATTCGAATAAGTCATTTATTAAATATTCGAATAAGTCATTTATTAAATATTCGAATAAGTCATTTATTAAATATTCGAATAAGTCATTTATTAAATATTCGAATAAGTCATTTATTAAATATTCGAATAAGTCATTTATTAAATATTCGAATAAGTCATTTATTAAATATTCGAATAAGTCATTTATTAAATATTCGAATAAGTCATTTATTAAATATTCGAATAAGTCATTTATTAAATATTCGAATAAGTCATTTATTAAATATTCGAATAAGTCATTTATTAAATATTCGAATAAGTCATTTATTAAATATTCGAATAAGTCATTTATTAAATATTCGAATAAGTCATTTATTAAAATGAGATAGAGTCCATTAATTTGCAAGATTATTCGGATATTTGGATGGAGCATCTGGAAGTAATTGAGCTTGAAGATTTTATTTACTTGAAGCAGGAAATGGATTTTGTGAAGCTTATCTTAACCAAGTCACCCGTGCTGAAAAAGTTAAGCATATTCCTCTACCACACGGTTACTAAGGATGCAGAGATGATGATTTTAAGAATTCTCTTGCGCTCCCCACGTGCATCACCTCACGTAAAAATCTTTGTTGAGCGTCGTCCCTATGATATACTAACTGAAGCTGAGTTTAAACGTGCTTGATGAATGCAATCAACTTCAAGTCATTTTCATTATCGTTTGCTAAGAGTGGATCGAGTCTATATACTTTTGGTACCTTTATCTTCTTGATAATTATATTTTCTGTTGTGTTTTGTTTTTTCACGACAGGCTAAGAAAAATCATACTGTATTATCTCTTATATATGAAGGAAACTAACATTTGAACCTTCTGGTATTCAATTAAAAGCTAGCTGTTAAAAGCTTAAAATTTACGAGAATGCGTGTTTTCCAGGAAGTTGACTTTATGTCGTATATTAGGAAAATTTTAAATATCTTACTGAATGGTTTCGACCGAATGTTTTTTAATTATTCAAAGTGTGTGTATATGTATATAGGGTATTTTAAAGCTTAGTTCGAAACATTCTAAAGAATTATATGAGTAGGTTGAACTAAAGTTCCTGGAAGAATCTAGATTTGTAAGTGGTGTATACTCAATTTGTACTCTTTGTATTTTGACCTCTAATATCTTGTTAGATGGTCCTTTTCATTTTAATAAATTCTCGCCGTTCTAAAAAAAAGGTTGAACTAAAATTAAATTGTAACGTAACTTGGTTAATTTCTAAACATATATTTGGAGGTCCGAACAGCCTACATTGACAGATCTTGAAGGTATTAGTGGCACGGCGTCGGAGCCTGAAACTTTTTGTGACCGTTATATTCTAGGTATTATATTAGGTTCATATAATTCAGGTCGAGTAAAAAAAAATAACACTAAAAATCTAGGTGGTCCGTTGAAATTACCAATAAATAGTTTATAACCTACAAAAACTAGTATATGGAACAACACTTAACAAGATATTTTGTCATATGAATATTAAGAGTTTGGAAGGTTTTTTTTATTTATGGAAACACATGCATGGAAAAAGCCAAAAAAAGTTAATTTTTAAATGTTTGGGCTCGGATCAGTTAAATGTGTTATGGGCTATAAAATTTTTGGACTACAAAATGGAGGGGACCAAAGTTCTTAAAAATAATAATCGGTTCATATTTTGAATATTCAAAGTCAGCCTTTATAAACTTTGACCTTAAATATTTTGATTTGTGTTATATAATATTTGATGAAAATTATACCAATAAAATATACATTTAAAACTCAATCAATTCATATAACTTTCATCAAATATTATATAATACAAATCAAAATATTTAAGGTCAAAGTTTATAAATGAAGACTTTGAAATTCAAAATAGGACACATTTAGTGGGACGGAGGGAGTATTTTTTTCCAACTAGTTCTACGAGCAAAAAAACGGGGAGGAACTGAAGCCTAATAGCTGTTTTAATAGAGAGAGATATTAATAAATAATTTATTAGTTTTATTTAAAATTTAATTTACACAAAAAAATAAATGTTCTTGAGAAATTATCAACCAATGAACATTACACAATAGCAGTATTAAATTTAGGATGTTTCGAATGTCAATCTTAAGAGCTATTAATGAATTGCATAAAAAACTTTACCTTATATCAAAAGTTCGTCCTAATTTTCAAGGTTCACAGGATTAAATGTAATACCCAATACTGTATTCTACGGGTTTTGGGTCGGTTTTGGTTTCAATATCTCAAAGGTGTATGAGAGAGGAATTAAGATTTTAAACAACCTTACCTCTACCAAGGTAGAGAGACTGGTTCCAGGTTCTATTCAAATGATAGAAAATGACTTCCGGTCATTGCATGAGGTGAGAATTGAACCCTTAACTTCGATCTCTAAAAACAAAGGTGTTAACCACTTAATTCAACCATGATACTTTGAATGATTGTAATTATCAAAACTTTTTTTTTTTAACAGTTAGTCGGTATACGACATCATGAAACACCTCACCGTATAATAGTGAAGTCCTGTACGTAATAAATAGCTTTCGGGTCAAATTCATGTGTAGCACGTAGCTATTAAAATCTTTAAGAAAAGGAAAGGAAATAAATAAGAACGTGTGTCGCAGCGTGTATGGTGTGTTATTTATTGCTATACAATTATTTTTATTATATATACTAATTTTGCAACAGATTTGAAATATATACAATCATATCATAGTCATATCATATATTCGTACCATCTATAAATATTAAAAGAAATAAGTAAGGTAGAGAAAAATATCACAAGAAGAATTAACAAGATCAAAGAATGGCAACTCTTAAGGTTCCATCAACTATCCCTTCTCCTTCTGAAGATTGTGAACAACTCCGAAAAGCTTTTGCAGGTATCGAACATTTTTTCGATATTCATTTTCTAGTGTTTAAATTGTTGGAATATTGTATCAGATCTATGTTTTTTTTCTGTACGTCTTCAATAGATCATTATTTTGGATAATAATTTTGTTCTTGATGATGTTGGATCATCATGCATTATATTGTAATATGTATGGATGGGTTGTTAGATAATGTTTTTCAAAAAATGTCATATGGGTATCGAGATCTCATCAATACATATACAGTATATATATATATACTCGTATATATATGTGTGTGTGACCCTTGGTTAATCTATTAAGAACGAATCGTATATCGATGCAATCATGCTACCAAGATGTTTTAAAATTGCATGCAGATCATATCCTAATTGATCATGATTCTACCATATACGTATTAAAAATAGAACTGTAGTAAAAAATCATGTTTATAATCACATATATCAAATCCTATAAGCAGAAAAATATATCGGTGACGACTTCGGGCTACTCGTTAAGCTGGTGGTCGCATCACAATTACCATTAATATATTTTCCATACACAATTACCATTAATATATTTTCCATACCAAGTGTATGATTAGTTGATACCCAGGTTAACGAAAAAATTATTTTTAAGTGACATTTTTATTTGTTTCAAACTAAATGTCTACCTTATTTTAACCGATTAAAAGAAATTTTAGTTGGTATGGAAAATATATTAATGGTAATTTTAAACTAGGCATTTTTTTATTTTTTTTTGAACTATGGAGCAACAATCTTTTCTAGAATATAAAATTTTATTTGTTTCTACATATTTCAGACAAATGTTAACTATATCATGACTTACAAAGCTGTGTGTCATTGTTCGTTAATTAGCGATTTAAGTAATCTATGACGGTCATATTGAAGAAATGGAGTTATTTTTTATGTTGTTTTTGTCTTCATGTTGGAATTTTTTATCTTGTGTTTTGTGCTAATATTATGTACAATATATGTAAAATTAATTTTTTTTTATTGAACGGCAAAGGTTAATTTTTAATTGTTAGACATTAACGTTTAGATTTGAACCGGGTCTCAAGAATAATTACTTTTTCTAACCATAAAGACAAAGACCAATTTTTGGCGTAATTATTATCTTTCCTAATCACAGATTAGATGGATGGATGATAAAATGGTGAAGTTTTTTTATTTTTTATTTTTAGTAACATATAATCATTAGAAAACAATCTATTTTATATATACTCTTATTAACGATTCGATATTTTTGATTAAAACCTAATTCAATCTCATATCCTATAATTGGATTATTTCACATCAATCGTTATATGAAATTAAAATTA
>CM067167.1:3377453-3497453 GCA_034093135.1 Erigeron breviscapus
GACACGTATACACATTTTCGACAGCCGTCAACATGGCAAAATTTAAGTCAAATGATCTAAGTATCCAAGTCACATGGCATACTCACAAAACAATCATTTATTTAACAAATAGTGTATACAACAGTGCATGCTTTTCAGGCCCAAAGTAAAAGGAAAAGGGCGCCATAAACTCACCTTAGCGATCTAAATGCTAAAAGGTATAATGTAGCTCGAGAAGATCCACAGTCAATTCTCCTGGTTATCCAAAACCTATGATATGAGCACGAATGGTGAGGATCAAATCTCACGACGACAAGTATCCTACGTACAACTACTTAGCTATCAACCCTAGAATGCCTTAACCGAGAATGTGATTCAATGTTCAATATTATTTGACTCGAGTTCGTCTTTTATTACTAAATTTGAATGAAAAGTCAAAAGTTCCAGCAAGTTACCACTGCGCCGCAGTGAGCCAGAACTATGCTCACTGCGCCGCAGTGGGCTAAATGAACAAAAGGGCCGAGAATAGCCACTGCGCCGCAGTGAGCCATTGCCAAGCTCACTGCGCCGCAGTGAGCTAAAAATGCACAAACCAGCCCTAGCCACTGCGCCGCAGTGGGGCTAAGCCCACACCACTGCGCCGCAGTGGATTCATTCTGCAGCCAGCACCAGCAGTCCAGGTGCAGAAATTTCGAACCAAAAACCCATTTTTACTCAAATTCTAACCATCTCAACACTTACAAACATGCCCAAAATCTGGAGACAATACCATTTCGCCTACCATTTCACAAATACAACCATATTGACATCAAAACCAAATTCTAAGTCAAAATATCCATTTATCATCAAAACCCTAATTTCATATCTAATTTAAAGGCTTCCAATTCCATAATCAAAACTGAAAACAAACCCTTAATTGAATTTAAACCAAATCAAAGTTTGAGAAAGTTACTTACCAAATGGTGTTCTTGAGAAATAAGAAGAAATATGAAGATGATGATGATGATAATGCCCAAAACCTTAATTATTATTGAAAGATAATTAATTTGCTTTGATTCCCCTTTGATTTCTCCTTGCCAAAATGATTTAGAGCATAAAAATGAATTTTGTGTGTGTTCTGTGTGTGTTTTGTCGACAGAACAAAGAAAAAGGGGTGATGGGGGGGTTTGTTGTTTCCCTCCCAGCCTTTCAAACCAATTTAAGCCCATGTGGCTTCTTTTAGAAAATTTTAATACCCTTAATTTGGTAAAATGCTTACGATTAAAAATCGTTTGACCTAAAAGTCAAAATGTAAAGTAAAGGTATTTTCCCTCGTCTTATTTTAGTTAAGACTAGAAATTAAATTTAAATAAACTAAACTTTTAGAAATATTTAGTTTAGACAGTCTATTTACTGTGTTCATTTTTAACATTTAAATCTTAATTTAACGTTATTTTAAGACTCGGCATTCGTCTAAATAGCTAATAGTCTACATCATAAGGATACGTCTAATTGAACTATATCAAATGTCCAATTAAACTAATAATTTCCACGTCATAATCTCTAAATTAGACGGAAATATAATAATGATCGAGATTAGAACTAACCCGTTGTTAATAAATTACGAGTTGTCACAGCATCCATGAGACCATTTATGGGGTTATTTTTATTTTTCTGTGCAGCTTTTAGTTTCTCTTCTGAGTGCTTTTCGTTATGAGGGAGAAGAGGTAAACATGACTTTAGCTAAATCAGAGGCTAAAATCGTTCATCAGAAGATTTGCGATAAAGCTTACAATGATGATGAGCTCATTAGGATTCTAGCAACAAGAAGCAAAGCTCAGCTCAATGCAACATTGAATCAGTACAACAATCAATTTGGGAATGTCGTCACCAAGGTATCTTTTGATCCAAAAAAAATTCAAATTTTGACAAAATTGCCCAAATGTGTTTTACTTCAGTTGATTTGCCTCGCAAGAAAATGCTTATCGAATCAAAATAGGTACTATGCAAAATAAAATTTTCAAAAAACCATATTCTAATTCTCATGCTTGATCCATCACTTAACCTGCCTAATTCACCATCTTTATACTGTATTACTTTTGGGATTTGATTTTTAAGTTTCTATACCGAAAAGTATTCATATATTGCAGGACTTGAAAGCAGATCCTGAAGACGAATATCTTAAACTTTTAAGGTCTGCAATCAAATGCTTAACTGTTCCAGAAAAATATTATGAGAAGCTTCTGAGGTTGGCAATTAACAAACTAGGAACAGATGAACGGGCTCTGACCCGTGTTGTGGCAACTCGTGCTGAAGTTGATTTGCAGCGTATTGCCGAAGAATACCAAAGAAGGAACAGTGTGGCTTTGGATCATGCAATTGCTGGAGACACATCTGGTGACTATGAGAAAATGCTTCTTGCATTGATGGGCCATTGTGATGCTTGAGCATAACTCTGCCTCAATGATCTTGCTTTTACAACTTTTATGAACCTGTCTTGTTGAGTTTGGTGGTTTCGGTTTGACATATTTTCTAAACTGGCGTGTTTGAAAATTTATGTGCAACTATGTGTGTGAATTTGTGCTTTGTAATGAGGGTTTACTAAGAGCATAATTTTGGGAGTAGAGTTTGGAAATTTGGAATCTGAAATAAGGGTAACAAAATTGATAACCAACCACTTACAATCCACTAAAATTAATACCAAATAGTAACAATCCAATGAAAATATAGGTTTTAATCTTCACGAACAATCAGGAAAGTACATGAAAATATAAGTTTTCAGCTACAGGAGATGGGGCTCGCCTACAGTCATGGAGTTAAACTGGGACTGGTCCCAGTTTAAGTACAGACTCCGGGTCCCTAATCCTGACCGTATACATGTCTTGTATGCGTCAATGACAAAAGGCATGTAAGTCGATAACATTTATAAGCTGAGTTCAATAGACAAATGGTTTCTTACACAACTTAAGGAATTGCTAGACGCTGAAGAATATATTTCAACCAAAAACTTATTTGATCTTAATAAGAATGAATTATATGAAGTAAAGAAAAGAGGCTTCAGTGATACACAAATTGCATATGCTACAAATTCAACAGAGAAAGAAGTTTGTGCAGTGAGTCTGGCTTTAGGAGCTAAGCCGGCTTACAAACGTGTTGATACATGTGCTGCCGAATTTGAGGCTAAAACTCCTTACATGTACTCATCTTATGAATTTGAGTGTGAATCAGCGCCACGAAAAGTAATAAGGTTCTGATTTTGGGTGGTGGACCTATACAAACAGTTGATTTTTAATTGCATTAACCTGTTTTGACCCATACTAAAAAGAGTCTGCTTGAACCTATACCTGTTTTGACGGTCTGACCAGGATCCTCATCTTGCCACTTCTAAGTGATACTGTTGTGATTAAGCAACTGAAGCATCAGGCTAATTTTTATTTCACTTGGCACGCCTATTTATTAATCATATATCTTTTTTGTGTAAACGGCCGCATATTAATCATATTCTGTTTGGATCTAGTTACGATTAATCAAGTCTTGTGATCACGTATGTATTTACATATACATTAACAAGAATGATATATGTACATTAATAAAATATATTTTGTGTAAACGAAATATATAAGTTTATTTATGTAGGTCAAACAAATGACAACAAGTCATTATATGTTGCTAATCAGCCAAGTCGACCATATATTTTATTTAAAACATATATACATTTGTTTATGACAAGTTTGTGTCGGCAGTGAAAAAGCCCAACTCTCTGGCTTACTAATATAAAAGCCCAACCCATTGGCCTCATAAAAGGATCTACCCATCTAAGTTGGAGGACACTCACTTGCTCATTATTTAGCTTATAAACTCCTTCCTCACAAATGAAAAGTGGGACATTCATTCATTCACTCACACAATCAATCATTCATAGCCTAAAAACACACGTATTGTTATCCTCCAAAGAACATCTCTTTGGGAATATTGTCACACCCCGTTGTAGCGGAAATACAGGGTTAACAAGTAATTGCGTACTAATCAGAAGGTAAATAGAGATTACATCCATTAATCCAAATACGAGTTTATTACAAGTATAATCGTTCGGAAGTGGACCCCAATACACGGATACAAACTATCCTCAATTGGAAATGGGCCCACTAAATACAAATATAACATATGGACAACTAAGTACAATTAGGACTAATAAAGCTATAGTCCTCAGAGGTCTGACGCTAATTGTACGTCCAATGTTCAAAGATGGCTTCAAAATGCCATATACGCTTCCAAATACTTACTGTTGGTTCCCTGAAAAGCATGAAATTTGAGAGGATCAACTATCGAAATAGTTGGTGAGTTTACAGTATGTTTGACCAAATGTTTATTCGTCATTGATACAACACAATGACCTATAGTTATAAAAGGGCCAGGCAGTTAGAATACAACATCTAACAATACTTTTATTTCAAGATAGTCAGAATACCACATCTGACAGCATATGACAGTCAGAATACAACATCCGACAATTTAACCAAGACAGTCAGAATACAACATCCAACAATTTAACCAAGACAGTCAGAATACAACATCCGACAATTTAACCAAGACAGTCAGAATACAACATCCGACAATTTAACCAAGACAGTCAGAATACAACATCCGACAATTTAACCAAGACAGTCAGAATACAACATCCGACAATTTAACCAAGACAGTCAGAATACAACATCCGACAATTTAACCAAGACAGTCAGAATACAACATCCGACAATTTACACTGCGCCGCAGTGAGCCAGAACATGCTCACTGCGCCGCAGTGGCTTAAGTCGACACCAGACCAGAGTCTGGGCACTGCGCCGCAGTGGGCTAAGACAACGCCACTGCGCCGCAGTGGCCCCATTCTGCAGCCAAAAAAACCAGCAACTTCACATGCAGAAAGCCAAACCAAAAATGTTTCTAAATCAATCCTTTTCATTTCAAAGACTATGTGTATGTTCATAAGGCCTGGAAATATCCAAATTCGCCAACCATTCATCATTCCAACCCTTTTGATTTCAAAACCTAATTTCTAAGTCAAATGTCCATTTATCAATAAAACCCTAATTTCTTATCAAAATCAAAGGTTTCTAATTCCATTAACAAAACTGAATCAAACCCTTAATTGAATTTAAATCAATAAGAAAATTGAAGAAATAAGTTAACTTACCACTTTTGTGTTCTTGAAGAAATTGACTAAGATGAAGATGGTGATGATGATGTTTGATAATGATAATAAACCTCTTTAAAAACTCCAAATGATTACTACCTTTGCAAGACAAATTTTTAGAAGAAAAAGAATAGAAGAGATTGAGAGTATTTGGGAAATGTTTAAGTGATTTGTGTGTGTTGTGTTTGTGTGGTGTGTGTGTGTGATGATCAAGAAAGAAACAGGGAGAGAAGGGGGTGGGTTTGGTGTTTCCCTCCCAGCCTTTAAAATTCATTTCGGCCCATGTGGCCAACAATGGATATTTTTCCTTACCCCTAATTTGGTAAAATGCTTACGATTAAATACCGTTTGACCAAAAAGTCAAAATGTAAAGTAAAGGTATTTTCCCTCGTCTCATTTTTGTTAAGACAAGTAAATAAAACTTTATCAAACTAACTTTAGAAATATTAAGTTTAGACAGTCTAATTACTGTGTTTAATTATAACATTTACATCTTTATTTAACGTTATTTTAAGACTCGGCATTCGTCTAAATAGCTAATAGTCTACGTCATAAGGATACGTCTAATTGAACTATATCAAATGTTCAATTAACTAATAATTTCCACGTCATAATCTCTAAATTAGACGAAATTATAATAATGCTCGAGATTAGAACTAACCCGTTGTTAATAAATTACGAGTTGTCACAGCATCCCCGACTTCTAAGGATTTCGTCCCGAAATCAAGTCTTGCTTAGTAAAAAGATGAGGATACTTATCCCTCATATAGTCCTCACGTTCCCAAGTCGAGTCTGGTCCGTGTTTTGAGTTCCAACGAACTTTGACCAACTTGATACGACTTCGTCTAAGCTGTTTGAGCTGTTGGTCTAAAATTTCAACAGGCTCCTCTACAAATTGGAGAGAGTCATTAACTTGCAACTCTTCCACAGGTACAACCAACGTTTCATCAGTTAAACATTTCTTTAGATTCGATATATGAAATGTGGGATGAACATGTTCAAGCTCCTGGGTAAATTGAGCTTATATGCCACGGAACCAATCCTTTGGACTATTTCAAATGGTCCGATATAACGAGGACTAAGTTTTCCTCTCACGCCAAAGCGTGCAGTGCCCTTCCAAGGTGACACTTTCAACATAACTTTATCACCCACTTGAAACTCAAGGGGTTTCCTTCTACGATCTGCATAGCTCTTCTGGCGATCCTGAGCCGCCTTCAGCCGTGCCCTAATTTCAACAATCTGGTCAGTAGTCTTCTGAACCAGCCCATACTTGTACAAACGACGCTCACCAGCATCTAGCCAACAAACAGGCGATCTACATTTTCGTCCGTACAAAGCCTCAAAAGGCGCACATTTAATGCTTGTGTGATAGCTGTTATTATATGAAAACTCAGCTAACGGCAAAAAGGTATCCCAACTACCTTTGAAATCGATAACACATGCCCGAAGCATGTCTTCTAACGTCTGAATGGTACGCTCACTTTGCCCGTCCGTCTGTGGATGGTAAGCCGTACTCAACTTCAACTGGGTGCCCAAAGCGTCTTGGAAATATCTCCATGATTGAGAAGTAAAACGACCATCACGATCCGAGATAATAGACACAGGAACACCATGAAGTGACACAATCTTCTCAATATATAATTGAGACAATTTCTTTATTTTCCAATTCTCCGTATGGGAATGAAGTGTGCAGACTTCGTCAATCGGTCAACAATGACCCAAATAGTATCGTAACCCTTCAAGGTTCGAGGTAACTTCGTAATGAAGTCCATAGTAATCTGTTCCCATTTCCAGTCAGGAATTTGGGGTTGCTGGAGCAGTCCAGAAGGCTTTTGGTGCTCTGCCTTAACCATTGAACAATTTAAACACTTTGAAACATACGTGGCGATATCTCTTTTCATACCAGGCCACCAATAAAAATCCTTTAATCCATGGTACATTTTGTCAGCACCAGGATGGATTGAGTACTTAGATCGATGACTCTCGTTCATTAAGAGTTCTCTAAGCCCATTATACTTGGGAATCCACACTCTGCCCTTGACATGTCTGATCCCATCGCCATCCAATTCAAATAACCTTTCGGCATCCCACAATGCTTCCTTCTCGATACGCCCTGGTTGTAAGGCCTCATTCTGATCATCTAAAACTCTATCCCTTAATGATGAGCCAAGGTAAGAACTTGCTCTTGTTATGACAGATAGTGAAATTCTATCTTTTCTACTTAGCGCGTCAGCAACAACATTTGCTTTACCGGGATGATACTTGAGTTCACAATCGTAATCACTCAGTAATTCTACCCATCGTCTTTGTCGCATATTCAGCATTTTCTGATCGAAGATATGCTGAAGGCTTTTGTGATCCGTGAATACCGTACACTTTGTACCATACAAATAGTGCCTCCAAATCTTTAAGGCAAAAACAACCGCTCCGAGTTCAAGATCGTGGGTTGTATAGTTCTTTTCGTGGATCTTGAGTTGTCTAGAGGCGTAAGCAATGACCTTACCTTCCTGCATGAGCACACATCCCATGCCTTGATGTGATGCGTCACAGTATACCACGAAATTTTCAACTCCATTTGGTAATGCTAAAATAGGAGCATTACAGAGCTTGTCTTTCAACGTTTGAAATGCTTCTTCCTGGCATCCTGCCAAATAAACTCCTTAGTCTTTTGAGTTAATAGAGTCAAAGGTTGAGCAACTTTAGAGAAATTCTCAATAAATCTTCTGTAATAGCCAGCCAGTCCAAGAAATTGACGGATCTCCGTCGGAGTCTTTGGGGCTTCCCATTTCTTTATTGCCTCGACCTTAGATGGGTCCACATGGATTCCATCTGCATTTACTACATGACCCAAAAAGTGTACTTCTCTAATCCAGAATTCACATTTTGAGAATTTAGCGTACAACTTCTGATCCTTGAGTAGTTGCAGAATTGTTCTCAGATGACCTTCATGTTCATCTTTATTCCTTGAGTATATCAGTATGTCGTCAATAAATACAATGACAAACTTGTCAAGATACGGTCGACATACTCGATTCATTAGGTCCATAAACACAGCAGGTGCATTGGTTAAGCCAAATGGCATAACCAAAAACTCATAATGCCCATAACGAGTTCTGAAAGCTGTTTTAGGAATGTCCGTCTCTCTGACTCTGAGTTGATGATACCCAGATCTGAGATCAATCTTGGAAAAGTGTGATGCACCTTCCAATTGGTCAAACAAGTCGTCAATACGAGGCAAAGGGTACCTGTTCTTGACAGTCAACTTGTTCAATTCTCTGTAATCAATACACATCCGCATAGAGCCGTCTTTCTTCTTCACAAATAGGATTGGAGCTCCCCAAGGTGATGAACTTGGACGAATTAGTCCTTTAGCTAACAACTCTTGAAGTTGTTCGGACAATTCTTGCATTTCTGATGGCGCAAGACGATAGGGTGCCTTGGCCACGGGTGCAGCTCCAGGAATCAAATCTATTCCAAACTCTACTAGTCTGTGAGGTGGAAGTCCCGTCAAATCTTCAGGAAACACCTCCGGAAAATCTCTAACTACAGGAATATCTTGCATTTCTTTCCCCTTTGGTTTTCTTTCTACTACAAATGCTAAGAAAGCAGGGTGTTCTTTTTGTAAATATTTATTAGCTTTTATTGCCGATACTAAGATTAATTTCTTTCCTGCCTTATCTCCTTGCACTTCTAGGGTTTCGTTATTCTGTAGAGGTATTCTAACAATTTTCTCATGACAACTTATATTAGCTCTAACCTTTGACAACCAGTCCATACCAACAATCACATCAAAACTGCTTAGTTCTATGGGGATCAGGTCAATTTTAAAAGTCTTACCGGCTAATACCAAACTGCAATCTACTAAATGATCTCTAGCAATATACTTTTGACCGTTTGCATATTCGACAACATAAGTATCTTTCATGGGGGTAGCTATTATACCAAAACGAGACTTAAATTCTAAGGATATGAAACTTTTATCAGCACCGGAGTCGAATAATATAAAAACATAATGATCATTGAGTATGAATGTACCTATCACAACATTGGGATCATGTCGTGCATCAGCAGCATCCAAAGCAAAAACTCGACCTCTGCCTTGTCCTCGTTGATTCCTAGCTTGATTGTTCCCCGCATTGTTCCTCACTGGAACTATAGCATTGTTGTTCGGGTTTAGATTAAGTCGTGGACACGCGGGTCGCATATGATTCTCGCTTCCACACTCGTAGCACTGATTTGGTATCCTTTCCCTACAGAACTTTGCCTGATGTCCCGTTCTTTTACAACGGTGGCAGGTAGGACAATTTCCCAAGTGATGGAGACCACACTTGTTGCATCTTGTGTTTGCGCCAGGGTTTCTATTAATATTCTGGGGGACCACTGCAAAGTTTCTGGCAGCCTTAAACCTCTTGCCGTTTCCACCATTTCCAAAACCACTACCAGAGGCTTGATCATTTCTTCGCTTGACCACCTCAGTTCCAACAGAAGAACCAGCGGTTCTTTTTAAATCTATCACCATCCGATTGGTCGCACTAACTGCCGCCTGTAAAGTCAGGGGGTTAAAAGCGGCCACCAATCTTCGGATGTCAGGTGACAATCCATAGCAGTACCTTTCCACTAACTTCTCCTCCGTATCCACCATACGAGGAACTAGCCTTGTCAGCTCATGAAAACGAGTAGTGTATTTCTCGTTATCTAATCCAACCATAGCATGGTTCCAAAATTCGTTTTCCATCCTCTGTACTTCCTCCCTAGGACAGTACTTCTCCATTAGCATCCTTTTAAAGTTCATCCAAGGTATGTTATATGCCGGCTCTCGGCCACGAGTCCTAATCTGTTCGTTCCACCATGACAAAGCGTGTTTTTGAAACTGAGAAGCTGCATACTCCACTTTGTTCTCTTCAGCACAACGGCTGATATGAAGCACCGCCTCTATACTCTCTAGCCAATTTATTAGACCTACCGGGCCCTCGGTACCATTAAATTCTTTTGGTTTACAGTATGTGAAGGTCTTGTAGTCTGTCCCGTGCAGATGAACTCTAGGAATAACTCGTTCCGCAGTAGGTTCAACGCTGTTACTATTATCAGTGTGATGATTATTATTGGCGTTCATGCTTGCCGTGATCTGAGCAACTAGAGTAGGCATGGCGGCCAACAGTTGTTGTGTCACAAACGCTGCCATATTATTTTCCCCGTCAGCACGTGGGGTAGATCCAAGACCAGTGTTCATATTTGCAGTAGCAGTTTCTGGTTCTTGCTGGTTCACAGGTTCTTCCTGTTCAGTTGTATTGGGTTGAGGAGTTGATCTAGTAACTCTCTTGGGAGCAGCCTTCTTCTGGACCTTGCCTCTTTTCCTGGGAGCCATAAGTCTAAGACATAAACCAAAAATGTCATTTAGAGGTTTTCCTCGTAGGAACAACAAAGATTGTAGCTTTTCAAGATGTTTTAGATATAAGAGGATGCCAAACACAAGTCACAATTCATCGACTTACTTGAACTCATGAACTAAACAAGAAAAGAAATATAGAATACTATACTTCTAGAATTGAAATGAGCAAGTGACGTAGTTTTGAACAAGTAGGTAAGCCGAAGAACTATCATATTTCATTTATACCGAAAACTTTTTACATAATCTGACTTGTACTTTTCCAAAATCTTGTGGGAAAACTACATCCACAATACAATTCATGTGGGAACTACATCCACGATGATACATTACACAGTCAGAAAATTACTATCTGACATACGTGGGAAATACATCCACCAAAAAGATTACAACTCAAATACAGATGTATGAGTTGTCAATTGTTCTAAGGCTTACAATACGTTACTACTACTACAACTATTACTGATTACATCCTGAAAAGAACTACAACAAGCAATGCCACCACCAAGACCACCACAACTGATAGTATCCAGACCATTCTACCAATAGCTTCTCTCCCTTCCCTAGCCACAGTCATAGCCTCAGCCGCCTGCTGATAAGCTCCAGTCAACTCCTGAGCTTGATTCTCCATACTCTTTCTGGTGCAGATGAGGGAATTGTTCATCCTCGACAGCTGCCGGCGATAATATTCCATCCTATCAGCTGCAGATGCAACTGGCATAACGGCATGTGGATTGTAAACAGGCACTCTTGAGGGACCCGCAGCATACGGATCTCCCTGAAAGAATGAAAGACCAGGTCCACTGTTGCTCTGAACTGGTGCAGAAGGACCAGGAGCATAAGGGTCTCTAGGAGCATAAAGCATATGAGCTCCCTCGGTAGTCCTCCTCTGATATGGAGATACCGGTGTTATAGATGATTGAACATGGATAGATACATGTTCACTTCCAGATTCACTGGATGACGATACAAGGTTGATAGGGCGAGATTCATTGCCCGATTCCTCCATTGGTTCCTCTTCATAAGAGTTAGGAACATATGGAATGGAGTTTGCCAAGACAGGAACTGGAGGTGTACAAGGTACAACAGCATTAGAGCTAACTCCATCCGACATGACTAGTCTGAAAAGATAGTCAAATAATCCATATAAGTCTACTGGATAAGACAGCACGAATCAATTGAAGGTGACAGTACGCAACATTGAGGTTTAAAGAAATCTTTGTCTAGATTACACACATTCGGTTTGGGTTTCTATTACCAACATATTTAAAATGCTTATTTATAGGGTCACCCGCAGCCTTCCCACCACATTTAAATATGTTGTCAATATAATCCAAACTATCACGTATATAAACCTTATGCATACACATACGAGTCGAGTTTCTATTCCTAACATGCCTTAAATGCTTATGTATAGGGTCACCCGCAGCCTTCCCACCACATGTACAGCATGCTGTGAATATAATTCAACTAACACGTATATACAAAATTTTAGATATTTATTTCGAGCCTTATACTATTTTACATAATCGGGACGTAGTTGATCGGGTTAGGTCTAATTATTGACAAATAGTATAACTCTCGAGATAAGTATCTTAAACCTTAATGACTTAGATTTCCTATATGAAGCGACCATGGCTATAGATTGAGTTATTCACGAGGAATAACTCCGTATTCACTATAACCTTGTCTCTGATACCAATTTTTGTCACACCCCGTTGTAGCGGAAATACAGGGTTAACAAGTAATTGCGTACTAATCAGAAGGTAAATAGAGATTACATCCATTAATCCAAATACGAGTTTATTACAAGTATAATCGTTCGGAAGTGAACCCCAATACACGGATACAAACTATCCTCAATTGGAAATGGGCCCACTAAATACAAATATAACATATGGACAACTAAGTACAATTAGGACTAATAAAGCTATAGTCCTCAGAGGTCTGACGCTAATTGTACGTCCAATGTTCAAAAGATGGCTTCAAAATGCCATATACGCTTCCAAATACTTACTGTTGGTTCCCTGAAAAGCATGAAATTTGAGAGGATCAACTATCGAAATAGTTGGTGAGTTTACAGTATGTTTGACCAAATGTTTATTCGTCATTGATACAACACAATGACCTATAGTTATAAAAGGGCCAGGCAGTTAGAATACAACATCCGACAATTTAACCAAGACAGTCAGAATACAACATCCGACAATTTAACCAAGACAGTCAGAATACAACATCCGACAATTTAACCAAGACAGTCAGAATACAACATCCGACAATTTAACCAAGACAGTCAGAATACAACATCCGACAATTTAACCAAGACAGTCAGAATACAACATCCGACAATTTAACCAAGACAGTCAGAATACAACATCCGACAATTTAACCAAGACAGTCAGAATACAACATCCGACAATTTAACCAAGACAGTCAGAATACAACATCCGACAATTTAACCAAGACAGTCAGAATACAACATCCGACAATTTAACCAAGACAGTCAGAATACAACATCCGACAATTTAACCAATAGGGGGAAACATTTTAGTTTGTCAAACACAAAGAAATATCTTAGTCAGCCATCACACGGCAATTCAACGTCATTTTATCCAACATTTAATAAATGACACGTATACACATTTTCGACAGCCGTCAACATGGCAAAATTTAAGTCAAATGATCTAAGTATCCAAGTCACATGGCATACTCACAAAACAATCATTTATTTAACAAATAGTGTATACGACAGTGCATGCTTTTCAGGCCCAAAGTAAAAGGAAAAGGGCGCCATAAACTCACCTTAGCGATCTAAATGCTAAAAGGTATAATGTAGCTCGAGAAGATCCACAGTCAATTCTCCTGGTTATCCAAAACCTATGATATCATTACCAAAACTGAGGATCAAATCCCTTGACGACGGGTATCCTACGTACGACTACTTAGCTATCAATCCTAGAATGCCACGACCGAGAATGTGATTCAATGTTCAATATTATTTGACTCAAGTTCGTCTTTTAATACTAAATTGGATGGAAAGTCAAATGTTCCAGTAAGATACCACTGCGCCGCAGTGGGAAAAGTTTCACCCCACTGCGCCGCAGTCAGCCAAAAATAATATTTTTCCGAGGATTTACACTGCGCCGCAGTGAGCCAGAACATGCTCACTGCGCCGCAGTGGCTTAAGTCGACACCAGACCAGAGTCTGGGCACTGCGCCGCAGTGGGCTAAGACAACGCCACTGCGCCGCAGTGGCCCCATTCTGCAGCCAAAAAAACCAGCAACTTCACATGCAGAAAGCCAAACCAAAAATGTTTCTAAATCAATCCTTTTCATTTCAAAGACTATGTGTATGTTCATAAGGCCTGGAAATATCCAAATTCGCCAACCATTCATCATTCCAACCCTTTTGATTTCAAAACCTAATTTCTAAGTCAAATGTCCATTTATCAATAAAACCCTAATTTCTTATCAAAATCAAAGGTTTCTAATTCCATTAACAAAACTGAATCAAACCCTTAATTGAATTTAAATCAATAAGAAAATTGAAGAAATAAGTTAACTTACCACTTTTGTGTTCTTGAAGAAATTGACTAAGATGAAGATGGTGATGATGATGTTTGATAATGATAATAAACCTCTTTAAAAACTCCAAATGATTACTACCTTTGCAAGACAAATTTTTAGAAGAAAAAGAATAGAAGAGATTGAGAGTATTTGGGAAATGTTTAAGTGATTTGTGTGTGTTGTGTTTGTGTGGTGTGTGTGTGTGATGATCAAGAAAGAAACAGGGAGAGAAGGGGGTGGGTTTGGTGTTTCCCTCCCAGCCTTTAAAATTCATTTCGGCCCATGTGGCCAACAATGGATATTTTTCCTTACCCCTAATTTGGTAAAATGCTTACGATTAAATACCGTTTGACCAAAAAGTCAAAATGTAAAGTAAAGGTATTTTCCCTCGTCTCATTTTTGTTAAGACAAGTAAATAAAACTTTATCAAACTAACTTTAGAAATATTAAGTTTAGACAGTCTAATTACTGTGTTTAATTATAACATTTACATCTTTATTTAACGTTATTTTAAGACTCGGCATTCGTCTAAATAGCTAATAGTCTACGTCATAAGGATACGTCTAATTGAACTATATCAAATGTTCAATTAACTAATAATTTCCACGTCATAATCTCTAAATTAGACGAAATTATAATAATGCTCGAGATTAGAACTAACCCGTTGTTAATAAATTACGAGTTGTCACAAATATCATCTTAAGTTCGTGAAGAACTTAGTAGGTTTGCACTCTTATATTAAGGAGAGTTTGATGATCTTCGTGGTTAAATCCATTCGTGATTGAGCTCGACAATCCATGCTCAAACATTGGCGCCATCCGTGAGACCCGAACCCACGACCACGTGGTGTCTTCGTCGCCATTCAACCTACAAACAAAATATGGTGTAAGTTTTCATCACACATTCATGTTTTCCCAGATCTTCAAAATATACATTTATTACTCGTTCTATAAGTTGTTTTTGAAGCATATACTAGGTGTTGGATAAGCTTGTACCATAAAGGTTGTGCATCAGCCACTGAGCAAATAAGGAATGAGAATATCTATATTTGTAGTATTCATTCACTTACGATTCGTATTAAAAGCACCATACTCTTGTGAGTAAAATCAGTTGTATTTAAAAAGCTAGTTGCTTTGAGATTTTAAAGGTGCATAGGGTAGAAGTCAACTTGGCATGACTGTGATTACCTTTTGAGATGGCAACCTAGCTCGTTTAAGAATGTAGGAAGAATAAAGAGGCTGCAGTGAGTCATAAAAATATTTGATTTCTTAAGTTCTGTCTCGTACACCAACTGTTCGATAAAATGTCTCAATGAAGCTTCATGATTTTATTAGCACTTCGACTTTAAGAACCCGGTGACCAGTTCATGGTAACATGACATGGATTCCAACGGAGTTTTAATTTTTATTTATATATCATCGAGAATTGCTAACTGTAGGTTACCTTATCATGCTCATATAGCTATTATTACTGATTTGTGAAATGCTAGAATGTCAGTCCAACTCTAAGCCTCTGTGTTGAATTGATGTAAGTATTTGGCTCTAGTTAGCATCATGTGTCTCTGATTATCTACTGAAATAAATTGTTTGAGGCAGTCACACAACCTGATCATTTGTTGCTTAAACACGCCACTTAAAAAAAAACGTGTAGTTGAGGTCGCACACCACTTGTTCCACTAACTACTATGATGAGGCCTCTTAATTTTAGTCACACATGCTGGCCTAATTATTGATGCATGTTATACGAGTTAATCACCTTGTATCATTATGTTAAAAAAGGGGTAGGATTTTACATAAATGCTCCTTAAATCGATCAGAAAATGTCCAAGCCTTGTCACTTATTTGGTGCTCGTTGTCAACTGACCTGATCATGCCACTTATTATGTGATATATCTGTATCAAATGTCCAGCTACATGTCTGGGCAATAATTTTCCTGGTAGGACTCATTTTAGCATCCATCATTAATTATAAGTGTTCGAACGACATCCCCCTCTAAGGTGTTTCTTACTACTATGGGGTTACACAAATTTTAAGTCATTTATAAACATTTTGTCAATCCCTTGTGGCTGCGTGAATAAGCTATTGCTGGTACAAACACTTAACTAGGCTCATCAAAATACTTAGTCTTGAAGCGTAACATATGCTGGTAAGCAGGGGCTGGCTAAAAATTCGGCTATCTATTAGTCTAAAAACCTATGTTTTGTTAGCGACGTTTGAAGATGCTCTATGAAATGCCTAAACAAAAAACCACTCATGGAGCACTGTTTTTTGACATAACCAATACATTTTGGTCTAATCATTGCTGGGTGTTGTCGAGGTTGATGTTTTTTGTACATACCCTGCCAAAAATTGATGCTCTGTGATGAACCCTTCGAGTTCATTAACTCTTTGTATAAAAACAATAATTTTACAACTGGAAGGTGCCAAAATTTTGTTCAAGATTTTTAAACTTTTTAAGATATAGCGTATGATATCCGTACATGAACAACATTGAAAAAAGGCCAAAAGTCATGGATAACACATTGACGGCTTGAGGTAGAGGGCACCTTTGTGCACATTATGAAGGCATTAACAAGTCATTCTGCAGCTGCACAAAGTTTAATAGAAGACAAATCACTTTAGTAACTCTTCGAGATGGTTGCTGATGGATTTCAGTTTTATTCTCAAGATACCAAGTTGGACTTAACCCTAACAAATATGGTTATGGCTGTCCACACACAACAAGAAGCAAAATTTTGCTTTCAAAAGCTTCCATTTGACTAAATGGGCAGGAAAGCGAATCTCATCGTTTATCCGGTGTTACTTAACAAATATGGCTATGGCATCCTTATACCAGAAACAAATTTTCAGCTTGCAAACACTCCCATTTGACTAAATGGGCAAGAGCATGAATCTCATCCCTTCTCTGTTGTTACTCAACAAATATGGCTATGACCTCATTGCACCAACAACAATCTCTATGGCCTCTGCCTTCTGTACCGTTGTTCTGAACATGGCTATCAGCAGTTTCACTGGTAATGTTGGTCTTTGTGGAGGCCCGTTACCAAGCTGTGACGGGTCTTCAGGTGAATTCTGTTTAGTAAAGATGGTTCGACTTTACCTGAAGATTTTGAAGGTATAAATAAAGCTTGGGGTGGTGGTTTGGATGCATCGGAGTTTGTTGATGCTAAAAAGGTAGTGAAACGTGAAGGTCTTGGTGGGCTTGAATTATTGGAAACTAGTGATACCCCGACGGCCAAAGCTGCAAATGGCGCTGAAGCTAATCTTGAAGATCTTGTTGTGAAACAGCCTGCAATGAAAGGTCCTGAGATGTACATATCTGAAGAGATCAATGCAGAGTTTAGGGAATCTTTGCTTGCTAGGGTCGGTCTAATGGGTGTTGTTTACTTGAAAACATTGCCTCCTAAACAGACTGGTGATACAGAAACCGAGTTTTCTTTGAAGATTGACGGTACAAATCTCTCTGTTAAGAGATTTGTTATGTACAGCTCCAGTGTAAGCAGCCTAGGCAACCAAATGTTTCATGTCAGAACTGCACCTTCGGATGAGCCTATACCTATCATGATGTATAGTTTGCTACCTCGTGCTACACCTCTGCCACTAAGAGTTCGACTGGTGAAACGTCACAGCGGCACTTTACTCTCTGTGATGATCCAATATGTGTCAAACCCTGATTTGCCTGCCCCTTTGACAGATGTAACGTTTATTCTTAAACTTCCAGTTGACCCGACACTGTCACAGGTCTCACCAAAAGCTATACTTGAGACCTGAATTCACATACGGGAATTTGCCATAAGTGAATTTGCCCGTTACCAAGCTGTCACAGGTCTCACCAAAAGCTACACTTTTTAAAATAATAAAAATTCAAAATTCTTAAAACCCAAGTGTGAATGATCAGAGTTTATGGATCAGAAAGGAGCAAGCTGCATTTGAAAAGGCTTGCCCTCCTTTGACTTTACAATTTGACCATTATAGGTACTATAGGGATCACATCTATAGGGATGACGTGGTAAAAGTCTTGCTGATCAGAACTTGTGTTGTTACCCGATGCCAATAGACGGTACATTCTGTTACAGGTACATGCATTTAAGTGTGGTAACAATGTGGGCTACTTCGTCGCATCAGATTATCAGCTCAAATGTTATGCTAAACGGGTCTTGTCTGCATTTAATAAAGCGGGCCATCCATCTGTTCTTGGTATGATGTGGCAAGATAATGATGTTACGATTCAATTCCTGGATCGAGTCCAATTTGGACTACTAACCGGGTCGCCCATCTTCTCATTCTCTCTTTCACATCCTAAAAGGTACGTCACTACCTGGAAAAAAGAGGAGAAACTCGTAAGTTTATACACATATCACAACCGGGGACTTGATGATACTCAAACATAAAAAATCCAAAAGATTTAAAAGGGTCATCCTGCCCAAATAATTTATTGGGTCATATCCCATATCAACCAAACACAGGTCATCCAAGATAATAACCGGACCTATCAATTGTGTTTATTTGGGATGTATTCAGATTGATTGAAATACAAACCAAGTCGTGAAACCAGAAAAATCGGACCAAAAGAAACCCGAAACCGAGTCAACATGAGAATATATGGGCGGTTCACGGGTCTTATATTTATCAAGTCCCCCTATAACCTGTAAAGTTTCTTATCTTATTATGTGAACATTATTACATCTGTGGTATTATTGGTTTGAATCCACAAAGCCTTTATTCGTAATTGTTCAGACCCAATGTATGCATTTGCATATTTGTATTTGGGCACAACAATCTGCAAGCATTATAACCAGTGCAGATACACATACAATTAATCCTGCTACTACATTTGGGCTATTCTTGGCAAGAAAGGTTTCACTACAAAGAGCCTTTGGCTACCTGGTTGCACAAAGTTTAGGTGCAATTTTCGGTGGGGTTTGGTCAAAGCCTTTATGAAGTCAGACTTCAATTCATTAGGTGGTGGTGCATACAAGGTTGCATCAGCTTACAAGGATATTTCACTTGGTGTCGAGATTATGTACAATTGTACTTGTCTACATTGCTTATTCTTCTACCGACCAAAAGAGGAGTACACGAGGCACATAAGCCGAGTCTTCACATCGAGATCAACAAAAGGATGACTAATTATATAGAGAATACATACAAAAGTGGAGGACAAGTATATATTCAGGTGGATCCACACGAATAGCTTGAGGTAAACTATCTAGTTTATTTTTATATATGTGATATTTATATCCTACTCCAAATTAGTGGTATATAGTCAGAGAACATATATGTCATGGACATTTAATGTACATATATTTCTTGAACATCATGGGACCTGAAGTGGGAGGTCTATTAAGGCCAAATTTGATGCTACATAGCACTCGATCAAAAGTTGAACAAAAATAGAGTTCAAGATAAGAAGATTAAAGTTGGTCTGATCATGCATCCCGACTTCGTCACTAATGAAAGCATCATTTGGCTAAAAAATAAAAGAAGGCATAAAATTACCAGAGTTCAAGCAACTCTCTAAGAGTAATCTGAATGATATTACCGAAGCATCAACTGATGAAAGTACCGGTAATTGTTGTGAAAGAATTTAAGCTAGAAACTGGAGACCTGCATATACAGGAGCATTGTTGCTTGAATGCATCGATTCGGTGACATAAGTCTCAAGGAGGATGTTCATAATGCTCATGAAGCTACTCTTGTTTGGCCTGTCAAATAACCAAGTGAATGTATACTTTTTCTTCGCATCCATGATAATGGAGGATGCATTTGAATGCTCAAAGTTATCAACTTCCGAGACTACAAAACAGCTTCTTAAACGACTGTGACGACGGTTCTATTTTCTTTTTTTTTTCAAAGTTGGATATAGATCTTCTGAAGTTTCGACAACAGATGGACTCCTTTGCATGGTATGTTTACCTGTTCTACCGCAGTGACGTTCACTTGAGGCCCCTTTCCGTTGCCAATAACGCTTTACAGGAGCGCAAACAGGACATCTAAGAACCCTACAATGCTTTGTATGACAAAGTAAACGTGTTGTCATCCGACAACGGGGATATTGACATCAAACACGATTATTACATGATGCCATATGGCTCAATAACTGTTTAGCAGTGATGCAATTGATTTCTGTACATTTTCCTGTTAGAGGTACACAGTTACTAGCATGTCGCAAATATAGTAGCCATCTTTGTTGAAAAGTAACCTGCAATTAACGTTTTGAATCAGTAGATTTACAAATAGCACCAGAGTTTGGTGGGTCTACTGATCTATTGGCAGCACTTTGATTAGTAATAGATCCTTTTGAAGAAAGATTGTTCTTCTGAGCTTGATCTTGACTCACTATTCTTCGGCTGAATTCTTCTTGGACATTTTGGCCTGACACGTGACCGGTCACATGAAACACTTCTTGAGATCTTGAATGCCGTTGACCCGTGAAAGTGGTCCTCTTGTGAGTTCCCGTGAAAGTGATTAACAAACTGGTCCTCTTGTGAGTTCCCGTGAAAGTGATTAACAAACTGGTCCTCTTGTGAGTTCCCGTGAAAGTGATTAACTGTTTTGAAAGACTCAAACTGATCAGAGATCAGATTTTGCTGCTTTGATTGACTTGGAAGAAATTGTTGCTGAACATGTACAGGCTGCTGAGATTGCACAACGCTCTCATGGAGCGGGTGTTGCGACCGAATATCCATCTTTTGTGATCGATCAACTGAAGATTTAATGTTCGGCGCCTGTTGACTAGTGACCAAATTTGATTGATTGACCAACAAGGGAGAGTTTGCTTTATGCAGTGCATTAAAGCTTACTGGGTTTATGTTCTGATTATTCTTCATTGATGTAGCTGAAGCTGTAGGAACAAATTTTTTCCCAGAATCAGTGGTGCTATGTACATAACCATCACCCTGTGACATCTGCTGATTAAAATGCTGTTGTAGTGTTCTGTGAGAGTTCGCATAATGACAAGCTGTCACATAGCTTTCTGAGGTTCCTGGACCATTCACCGGCGGTAAATTATTTCCCTAATTTCCTAGACCACTGTTTATTGTACCATTCGGAAACCCATAAGCTCTCTGATGTATACCAGAACTAATTTTCCCACCCAAATGGCTCCCCAAGTTATGAAATATGCGGTTGTTCTGCCCACCAACTTGCTGCTTCTGTTGCAGCGGTTGAGATACCATTGTAGAGTCAATAGTTGGTGGTCCAACAACACTGTCAGGAGAAACCATATTCATGCAAGACTGATTACTAGTGCTATTACTAATGCTTCTCTTGGGTCTTTGTCTAACGAAAGTGATGACAATAAGTGAGCCATCACCGCTACGGTCGGTATATGGCCACTTGTTCAAATTCTGAAAACATCATCTGCAAAAGCAACGGAAGATTCTGCAATTTGGGCAACTTCTGTAATTACAGTGAAGATATACGCCAATTATGTTGTGGTGGTAGAAAAACGGAATCCAAATGCTAAAACAATAATAATAATAATAACAATAATAATAAAGCCCATCCTTTAAGCAACTTTCAATCCGGATCACAAAAGCCGAGGTGCCTCAAGGCCAAGTAATCAAGTATGTGAAAAACTTTAGTAAATGTAAGCCAAGGCTAACACTTGAAGAAAATCTCCTTCTTTCATCCATCGGATGATAGTACAGATGCTTCTCATCGGGAAGCAAGATACAAAATAAAATAAAATCACATAAATGCGAGTCACAAAGTGTAACAAGCCAAAAACGGGCCCGGTTTAACACTAACCAAATATATTCATCTTTTTATTCATCGGATAAAAAGATAAGCATTTCCCACCGGGAAGTGATATTGATGAAGGGAAAGCAAAGAGATTATTCCACCCACATCAATTTTACGTCTTATTCATTCATTGGATGATAAGATAAGCGCTTCCTATTGGGAAGCGGCGGCGCGCATACATTTTATTCATCTTTTTATTCATAGGATAAAAAGGTAAGCACTTTTCATTGGGAAGTGACAATTCTCGCGAGTAATAAAATTTGTAAGACCCAGACGTGGGCAAAGAATAAATAAAAATTTCAAGGGCAAAGATAATACTAAGAAGTCCTTTAACAATTGAATTTGGGGACTTCATACTGGCAAAACCACTATTTGGTAGCTTAGGCATTATCTAACGAGATATGCGGGCATGGATTATGTTCCTCCGAAATGAAGGCGGGCATGGATTATGTTCCTCCGTAGTAAAGGCGAACATGAATTATGTTCCTCCATAATGAAGGCGGGCATGGATTATGTTCCTCCGTAATGAAGGCGGACATGGATTATGTTCCTCCGTAGTAAAGGCGGACATGGATTATATTCCTCCGTATGAAGGTTGTGGTACTGTGTAAGTTTAGACACAAGCATATTTGAGAAACTTCTTTGTGTCTAAACTTGGGGGGCTTGATCACGTATGTATTTACATATACATTAACAAGAATGATATATGTACATTAATAAAATATATTTTGTGTAAACGAAATATATAAGTTTATTTATGTAGGTCAAACAAATGACAACAAGTCATTATATGTTGCTAATCAGCCAAGTCGACCATATATTTTAGAGTTAATTTCAAAAATCGTCCTTGTGGTTTTACCAAAAAATCACGTTTCATCCTTTAAACTTCAAAATGACACTGGTAGTCCTTTATACGCGGATAATGGTCACGTTTCGTCCTTTAGTCGACCGTATAAAGGACGAAACGTGACCATCATCCGTTAGATTAAAGGACCAAACGTGACCATCATCCGTTAGATTAAAGGACGAAACGTGACTATTATCCACGTATAAAGGACTACCAGTGTCATTTTGAAGTTTAAAGGATGAAACGTGATTTTTTGGTAAAACCACAAGGACGATTTGTGAAATTAACTCTATATTTTATTTAAAACATATATACATTTGTTTATGACAAGTTTGTGTCGGCAGTGAAAAAGCCCAACTCTCTGGCTTACTAATATAAAAGCCCAACCCATTGGCCTCATAAAAGGATCTACCCATCTAAGTTGGAGGACACTCACTTGCTCATTATTTAGCTTATAAACTCCTTCCTCACAAATGAAAAGTGGGACATTCATTCATTCACTCACACAATCAATCATTCATAGCCTGAAAACACACATATTTTTATCCTCCAAAGATCGAAACATCTCTTTGGGAAGATCATCATTCACCTTAGGTTCGTGAAGAACTTAGTAGGTTTGCACTCTTATATTGAGGAGATTTTGATGATTTTCGTGGTTAAATCCATTCGTGATTGAGCTCGACAATCCATGCTCAAACATCTTGTAAACTATCTACAACTACAGTTGGCGAATATTCTTACCCGAACACGAACACTGATGTCATTGGCTTCTGCAAAGCAAAAGTGACAAGTCCACTAACTATAGGCAATAACTCAATAGGACTTTGTTTCAATAACGTTCGACAAATTACATGACTACAGATTCCAGTACTATTTTAATAAACATCGATGTCCAATGAAGGTATAAATGAATACTTACAACTATAAAGTTAGTACTTTCAATTTATACTTTTCTATATAGTGCCTGGATGTGTCTTAGCCACAACATTGTTTACTTGTCTTTGATACGATAAGATTTTGTTAATACTTGCTCTTTTATTGCTTCCAAATCTTATATGAGAATCAATTACAATAATATGTTTAATCATCTTGGTTATAATATCTATTATATAATGTTACTGTATGGCTTAGTGTGACCCGACTACTAGCTCAAAATGGATAGTAAGTAACAATATTTTTGTGGCCAGACTGGCAACTGTTAAAATTATCAAACTTATTGTTGGTTAAGTTGTTTTGTAGGTTAAGGACTGATGGTGTTACTTCAAGATGTTAGAGGGACTAAAGGTGTTTAAAGTTATGATGTTTGAAGAAAGGAACCAGAATGAAGAAAAGAAGAATTAGAGGGACTGGTTATGTAAATTCACATAGGGTTTGCCTATATAAACAAACCCTCATCACTGTAGCAGATACCTCTTGATGCAGCTTCTATTTCCTTACCGATGAGAAAACCCTAATTTGATATCGATGTAATCGTTTATATTTCTTGGTTCTTTGTAATTAAAACTTCTATAATGTTAATCTACTAAGTTCTTTAATGGCTGTGTTCAAGAGTGTCTATTTCTCTATAATTTTCTACATGGTATCAGAGCTTAGGCTCAAAATCTCCATTATTTTTTAGATCGGTTTATATAAATCGATATATATATCAAATATTTATCCTCTTTATATATATTTTACATCGATATACCTTTTTGATAAAAACCCTAATTTTTTTATTTTTACCTACTGCTGGTGTGTAGGGTTAGATCTATTCTTGGATCTTTATCTTGCCATCTGTTGCAGTATATTGCAAGATTAATTCGGTGCGATCTTTTTAGATCTGTATCTGAATCTTTATATCTTGCTTATCTCTCCTAGTTCTGTAAGCCTTCTCTCTTACCCTTCTAGTAGCAAACTGTTCAGTCTTGGTGTGCTCCCAAGTTGGAAGTTTGGCCTATCAGTTGGGATCTCTCTTATTTGTGTGATTATTGCTTATCTGTGATCTTTGTCTGCAAAATGAGTATTTCTGTCTATTGTGAAGTTGTTATTGAATCTGCTCGAGTTGTGATAAAATTTTATGTGAGGTTATCTTGATTTGTTTCTAACCTTCTTTGGTAGAAGAAAAGATTCTTGAGCATACCTGTCAAGACACTTGAGTGTTCTTGAATCTGGCCTCTGTTCTTGCAATCTTTTAGGTTTTCTCGTGTGTTCTTGTCTGACTGTTTGTCTGGTTCATTTTTATCTACTTTAAGCTCTGTTCTCTGCTTAGTTGTTATTATGGCTGAATATGTTGATGATAATCTTTTACCACCTGAAACTGATTTTGAAAATGGTGTTAATGTGTTTGGTACTCTTATTAGCAATCTTGATTTTGGTGACCCTTTATATTTGCATGCTAGTGACACATCTGGTGTACCTTTGATCAGTTTGAAATTAAAAGGCACTGAAAATTATAAAATATGGGCTTGTGCTATGCAACTTGCTTTGGAAACTAAAAACAAACTTGGTTTTATTGATGGAAGTTGTGAAAAACCTGTTGATAATGATGTTCTTGCTAAACAATGGGATAGGTGTAACTCTGTTGTGCTGTCATGGATTCTTGGTTCCTTGTCTGATGATGTTTACTTGGGTCAAGTCTTTTCTAAAGAAGCCTTTTTAGTTTGGGAAGAACTTAAAGAGACTTATGATAAAGTTGATGGCTCTATAACTTTTAATCTGCATCATAAAATTAATTCTCTCACTCAAAATGGAAGTTCTCTTGCTGATTATTATCATAAACTGAATGCTTTATGGAGACAATTTGATTCTTTGATTCAATTACCTGTTTGTACTTGCAATGCTGCTAAGGCTATTCAGGATCATCACCAGTTAATTAAACTTATGCAGTTTCTAATGGGTTTGGATGAAGTCTATTTGCCCATTAGAAGCAACATCTTGACCAGAGATCCTCTTCCTAGTGTCAAAACAGCTTTTGCAATTATTTCTAGGGAAGAATCTCACAGGTTTACACCTGTTGAGGTTCATCCTAAACCTCAAAATTCTGCTTTCATTGCTAAATCCTTTGAAAATAAGAGAAGAACTTTTGATAAC
Source organism: Erigeron breviscapus (assembly GCA_034093135.1). Taxonomy (NCBI): domain Eukaryota; kingdom Viridiplantae; phylum Streptophyta; class Magnoliopsida; order Asterales; family Asteraceae; genus Erigeron; species Erigeron breviscapus. The sequence continues at coordinate 3,403,218 of CM067167.1, forward strand.
AGAAATTTTGACACTAGAAGGGGACCAAACCCTAATCTGAAATGTTCCAAGTGTCACAGAATTGGTCATACTATTGAAAGATGTTATGAGGTGGTTGGTCATCCTTCTGGTTATGGTGGCAGTTCTTTTAGACCTTCTGGTTATGGTGGCAGTTCTTTTAGACCTAATGGTAGCTTTGTTAAAAGGCAGTCTTTCTCTCCTGGTGTGAAAAATCCTGCTAGTAATCATGCTGCAGAGATCCAAAATTCTGAAGCTTATCCTACTTCCCCAGTGTTGTTCTTGGCAGTCCTGTTGTCTCTGCCTTCACTCCTGAGCAGATGAATCAACTGATCAAAATGATCAATGAAAACAATTTGCACAATTCTGCTCAGGCTAATATGGCAGGTAGCTTTACCTTTTTTAACTCAAATGCACTTTTTAATGCCAAATTTGAACAATTTTTCTGCTCTAATCAAGTTAATGCCTCACAAAAACCAGCTAATGGCTGGATTTCTGACTCTGGTGCTAACCAACGCATGACAAACTCTGATAAAAATATGTTCAATGTTGTTGATGTCTCTGGTCTTGGTTTGACTGTTGGTCATCCTAATGGAACTAAAGCCAAAGTTGTTAAAATTGGGGATTTAAAGTTAACTGAATACATTATTCTCTTTAGAGTTCTTGTTGTACCTGAATATTGTGTTAATCTCCTTTCTGTGCACAATTTGGCTAGAGATAGCAAACTCTTTATAGGATTTGATGAATATCATTGCTATGTTCAGGACTTGGGAACCAGGACAACTGTGGGGATTGGTAATGAATATGATGGTCTTTACTTGTTTGATGAATTTAAGTGTGGTAAGAGCAATATGACATGCTTAAATTCTACTTTTGTGTGTAATATTTCTAAGTTTACTTGGCATTGCAGACTTGGTCACCCTTCTGACCAAGTCCTTACTGTTTTGAAAGACAAACTTAAACTTGATAACACCTCTCACAGTTCTTATTGTGAAATTTGTCATAAAGCCAAGCAGACCAGGGAACCCTTCCCTCTGAGTGATCATAAATCCACCAACCTTGGTGATCTGTTCACTTGGACCTTTGGGGACCCTATAAGGTTCAGAGTAAGGAAGGTTTTAGATACTTCCTTACTATTGTTGATGATTATTCTAGAGCTGTGTGGGTATACCTTTTAAAAACCAAAGAAGAAGTGTTTGAAAATATTGTCAATTTCCACAGTTTTGTACACAATCAGTTTAACAAAAAGATTAAGATTTTCAGAAGTGATAATGGAAGAGAGTTTGTCAATCATAGAATGAATGATTTCATGAAACAAAATGGAATTATACACCAAACTTCTTGTGTATATACCCCACAGCAGAATGGCATTGTTGAAAGGAAACATAGGCACTTGCTTAATGTTGCAAGGGCTCTTATGTTTCAAGGGGGGATACCCCTTAATATGTGGAATGAGTGTATTTTAACTGCTGTTTACTTGATCAACAGGTTACCTACTTCTGTGCTCTGTGGAAAGTCTCCTTTTGAACAAATTTTTAAAAACTCTCCTAACTTATCTCACTTGAGAGCATTTGGATGTTTGTGCTTTGCAACTATCTTGAATAATTTAGATAAATTTAGTAGCAGATCTTTAAAATGTATCCTTATTGGCTATGCTGATGCCAAAAAGGGATACAAGTTGCTTAACCTTGAGAATAAAACCATCCTTTACTCCAGGGATGTAGTATTTTATGAGAACATCTTTCCTTTTAAAAATAATCAGCAAAATAATAATCATTTCTCTGAAAATGAAGTCACCCACCTTAATTTCTTTGATAATCTGCTTTATGAAAATAATAAGCATCCAAATGCACCTATGCCCAATGATGAATGGAGAGACCATAATCCTAGTGTTGACAATGGATCTGCCCAGTCTGGCAGCCCATGGGTTACCACTGATGGTGGATCCCCTCTTCACCCTAGCAGCCATTTCTTGGCTACTGGTGAACAGAGAGTTTCATCACCCATTGGGAGTCCTTCTAGGACAACTAATGAGGCTGACACTAATGTCACACTTGATGATAACACAAATATTTCTGAGGGTAATCCTGGTTTAGATCAAACTGTTCAAAAGGTTGACAATCCTAACAACCTTAGAAGGTCAAATAGGGTTGGCAGTACCCCTAAAAAGTATGCTGATTTTATCTTGAATAATAAAACCAAACATAACATTTCAAATTATGTGAGTTACTGCAAGTTGAATTCTGACAGCATGTGTTTTGTGTCTAATTTGAATAAACAATGTGAACCTACTTGTTTCTTTGATGCTTGTAAAGATCCTTTGTGGGTTGATGCTATGAATGTTGAAATGGAGGCCTTGAATAAAAATGGTACTTGGATTTTGACTGACCTCCCACCTAATAGAAAACCCATTGGTTCCAAATGGGTTTATAAAATTAAATATAAGTCCAATGGTGACATTGATAGGTATAAAGCCAGACTTGTGGCCAAAGGCTGCAGTCAAAGGGATGGCATTGACTATGAAGAGACTTTCTCTCCTGTGGTTAAAATTGTGACCATTAGATGTTTAATTACCATTGCTGTCAATAATAACTGGCCTATCTTTCAACTTGACATTAATAATGCCTTTTTGTATGGTGAAATTGTTGAAGATGTCTATATGACACCTCCACCTGGCTACTTCTCTCCTAATGATAATAGGGTGTGTAAGCTTGTGAAATCCCTCTATGGCCTTAAGCAGGCCCCAAGAAAGTGGTATGAAAAGTTGTCTTCTGCTCTTGTTGACTTTGGTTTTTGCCAAAGTAAAAGTGACTATTCTTTGTTCATTAAGTCCTTAAATGGCATATTTGTGGCTCTTCTTGTGTATGTAGATGATATGGTTATAACTGGAAATTCTGTTAGTGAAATTAACAAGTGTAAAGAGTTCTTGCAATCAAAGTTTTCTATAAAAGATCTTGGGAAACTTAGATATTTCTTAGGTATAGAAGTTCATGATACTGATGAGGGAGTCTGTATGACTCAAAGAAAGTATTGTCTTGACATTATCACTGAATATGGTTTACTTGGGTGCAAACCTTGTCAAACACCCATTGATTCTAATCTAAATCCTTCTTGTACTGATTCTAATGACTCTCTCTTGGAAAACATCTCTGAATACCAGAAACTTGTGGGTAAATTGATATACCTGACCCTTACCAGGCCAGATATATCTTACTCTGTTCATGTTTTGAGCCAGTTTATGCATAAGCCCTATCTTTCTCACTTCAAACTGGCTCTCAGAGTACTGAGGTACTTGAAGGGCTCTCCAGGTAAAGGTTTACATATTAAAGGTAATTCCACTCTCTTCTTAACTGCCTATGTTGATTCAGATTGGGCCAAGAGGGTGACTGCCAGGAAGAGTATCACTAGATACACTCTATTCCTTGGTGGCTCACCCATTGCTTGGAAAAGTAAGAAACAGTCCACCATCTCTAGATCTTCTGCTGAAGCAGAATTTAGAGTATTGGCAGCCATCACATGTGAAGTTATTTGGGTTTTAAAGGTCTTAACTGAATTTGGAATTAGGCAAGATGGTCCAGTTCCCATCTTTTGTGATAGTAAAGCTGCCATACAAATTAGTGCCAACCCAGTTTTTCATGAAAAAACCAAACATTTTGAGATTGATTTATATTTTGTAAGAGAAAAATTGACTTGGGTGTTGTAGAGGCTATCAAAATTGCTTCTGAGAAAAATCTGGCAGATTTATTTACTAAAGGGTTGAACACTGTTCTTCATAACAAACATTCTAAAAGCATTGGATTGATTGATATCTTCCACAATTAGTTTGTGGGAGGGTGTTAAATTATCAAACTTATTGTTGGTTAAGTTGTTTTGTAGGTTAAGGACTGATGGTGTTACTTCAAGATGTTAGAGGAACTAAAGGTGTTTAAAGTTATGATGTTTGAAGAAAGGAACCAGAATGAAAAGAAGAATTAGAGGGACTGGTTATGTAAATTCACATAGGGTTTGCCTATATAAACAAACCCTCATCACTGTAGCAGATACCTCTTGATGCAGCTTCTATTTCCTTACCGATGAGAAAACCCTAATTTGATATCGATGTAATCGTTTATATTTCTTGGTTCTTTGTAATTAAAACTTCTATAATGTTAATCTACTAAGTTCTTTAATGGCTGTGTTCAAGAGTGTCTATTTCTCTATAATTTTCTACATGGTATCAGAGCTTAGGCTCAAAATCTCCATTATTTTTTAGATCGGTTTATATAAATCGATATATATATCAAATATTTATCCTCTTTATATATATTTTACATCGATATACCTTTTTGATAAAAACCCTAATTTTTTTATTTTTACCTACTGCTGGTGTGTAGGGTTAGATCTATTCTTGGATCTTTATCTTGCCATCTGTTGCAGTATATTGCAAGATTAATTCGGTGCGATCTTTTTAGATCTGTATCTGAATCTTTATATCTTGCTTATCTCTCCTAGTTCTGTAAGCCTTCTCTCTTACCCTTCTAGTAGCAAACTGTTCAGTCTTGGTGTGCTCCCAAGTTGGAAGTTTGGCCTATCAGTTGGGATCTCTCTTATTTGTGTGATTATTGCTTATCTGTGATCTTTGTCTGCAAAATGAGTATTTCTGTCTATTGTGAGATTGTTATTGAATCTTCTCGAGTTGTGATAAAATTTTATGTGAGTTTTAATTGATTTGTTTCTAACCTTCTTTGGTAGAAGAAAAGATTCTTGAGCATACCTGTCAAGACACTTGAGTGTTCTTGAATCTGGCCTCTGTTCTTGCAATCTTTTAGGCTTTCTCGTGTGTTCTTGTCTGACTGTTTGTCTGGTTCATTTTTATCTACTTTAAGCTCTGTTCTCTGCTTAGTTGTTATTATGGCTGAATATGTTGATGATAATCTTTTACCACCTGAAACTGACTTTGAAAATGGTGTTAATGTGTTTGGTACTCTTATTAGCAATCTTGATTTTGGTGACCCTTTATATTTGCATGCTAGTGACACATCTGGTGTACCTTTGATCAGTTTGAAATTAAAAGGCACTGAAAATTATAAAATATGGGCTTGTGCTATGCAACTTGCTTTGGAAACTAAAAACAAACTTGGTTTTATTGATGGAAGTTGTGAAAAACCTGTTGATAATGATGTTCTTGCTAAACAATGGGATAGGTGTAACTCTGTTGTGCTGTCATGGATTCTTGGTTCCTTGTCTGATGATGTTTACTTGGGTCAAGTCTTTTCTAAAGAAGCCTTTTTAGTTTGGGAAGAACTTAAAGAGACTTATGATAAAGTTGATGGCTCTATAACTTTTAATCTGCATCATAAAATTAATTCTCTCACTCAAAATGGAAGTTCTCTTGCTGATTATTATCATAAACTGAATGCTTTATGGAGACAATTTGATTCTTTGATTCAATTACCTGTTTGTACTTGCAATGCTGCTAAGGCTATTCAGGATCATCACCAGTTAATTAAGCTCATGCAATTTCTGATGGGCTTGGATGAAATTTACTTGCCCATTAGAAGCAACATCTTGACCAGAGATCCTCTTCCTAGTGTCAAAACAGCTTTTGCAATTATTTCTAGGGAAGAATCTCACAGGTTTACACCTGTTGAGGTTCATCCTAAACCTCAAAATTCTGCTTTCATTGCTAAATCTTTTGAAAATAAGAGAAGAACTTTTGATAACAGAAATTTTGACACTAGAAGGGGACCAAACCCTAATCTGAAATGTTCCAAGTGTCACAGAATTGGTCATACTATTGAAAGATGTTATGAGGTGGTTGGTCATCCTTCTGGTTATGGTGGCAGTTCTTTTAGACCTTCTGGTTATGGTGGCAGTTCTTTTAGACCTAATGGTAGCTTTGTTAAAAGGCAGTCTTTCTCTCCTGGTGTGAAAAATCCTGCTAGTAATCATGCTGCAGAGATCCAAAATTCTGAAGCTTATCCTACTTCCCCCAGTGTTGTTCTTGGCAGTCCTGTTGTCTCTGCCTTCACTCCTGAGCAGATGAATCAACTGATCAAAATGATCAATGAAAACAATTTGCACAATTCTGCTCAGGCTAATATGGCAGGTAGCTTTACCTTTTTTAACTCAAATGCACTTTTTAATGCCAAATTTGAACAATTTTTCTGCTCTAATCAAGTTAATGCCTCACAAAAACCAGCTAATGGCTGGATTTCTGACTCTGGTGCTAACCAACACATGACAAACTCTGATAAAAATATGTTCAATGTTGTTGATGTCTCTGGTCTTGGTTTGACTGTTGGTCATCCTAATGGAACTAAAGCCAAAGTTGTTAAAATTGGGGATTTAAAGTTAACTGAATACATTATTCTCTTTAGAGTTCTTGTTGTACCTGAATATTGTGTTAATCTCCTTTCTGTGCACAATTTGGCTAGAGATAGCAAACTCTTTATAGGATTTGATGAATATCATTGCTATGTTCAGGACTTGGGAACCAGGACAACTGTGGGGATTGGTAATGAATATGATGGTCTTTACTTGTTTGATGAATTTAAGTGTGGTAAGAGCAATATGACATGCTTAAATTCTACTTTTGTGTGTAATATTTCTAAGTTTACTTGGCATTGCAGACTTGGTCACCCTTCTGACCAAGTCCTTACTGTTTTGAAAGACAAACTTAAACTTGATAACACCTCTCACAGTTCTTATTGTGAAATTTGTCATAAAGCCAAGCAGACCAGGGAACCCTTCCCTCTGAGTGATCATAAATCCACCAACCTTGGTGATCTGGTTCACTTGGACCTTTGGGGACCCTATAAGGTTCAGAGTAAGGAAGGTTTTAGATACTTCCTTACTATTGTTGATGATTATTCTAGAGCTGTGTGGGTATACCTTTTAAAAACCAAAGAAGAAGTGTTTGAAAATATTGTCAATTTCCACAGTTTTGTACACAATCAGTTTAACAAAAAGATTAAGATTTTCAGAAGTGATAATGGAAGAGAGTTTGCCAATCATAGAATGAATGATTTCATGAAACAAAATGGAATTATACACCAAACTTCTTGTGTATATACCCCACAGCAGAATGGCATTGTTGAAAGGAAACATAGGCACTTGCTTAATGTTGCAAGGGCTCTTATGTTTCAAGGGGGGATACCCCTTAATATGTGGAATGAGTGTATTTTAACTGCTGTTTACTTGATCAACAGGTTACCTACTTCTGTGCTCTGTGGAAAGTCTCCTTTTGAACAAATTTTTAAAAACTCTCCTAACTTATCTCACTTGAGAGCATTTGGATGTTTGTGCTTTGCAACTATCTTGAATAATTTAGATAAATTTAGTAGCAGATCTTTAAAATGTATCCTTATTGGCTATGCTGATGCCAAAAAGGGATACAAGTTGCTTAACCTTGAAAATAAAACCATCCTTTACTCCAGGGATGTAGTATTTTATGAGAACATCTTTCCTTTTAAAAATAATCAGCAAAATAATAATCATTTCTCTGAAAATGAAGTCACTCACCTTAATTTCTTTGATAATCTGCTTTATGAAAATAATAAGCATCCAAATGCACCTATGCCCAATGATGAATGGAGAGACCATAATCCTAGTGTTGACAATGGATCTGCCCAGTCTGGCAGCCCATGGGTTACCACTGATGGTGGATCCCCTCTTCACCCTAGCAGCCATTTCTTGGCTACTGGTGAACAGAGAGTTTCATCACCCATTGGGAGTCCTTCTAGGACAACTAATGAGGCTGACACTAATGTCACACTTGATGATAACACAAATATTTCTGAGGGTAATCCTGGTTTAGATCAAACTGTTCAAAAGGTTGACAATCCTAACAACCTTAGAAGGTCAAATAGGGTTGGCAGTACCCCTAAAAAGTATGCTGATTTTATCTTGAATAATAAAACCAAACATAACATTTCAAATTATGTGAGTTACTGCAAGTTGAATTCTGACAGCATGTGTTTTGTGTCTAATTTGAATAAACAATGTGAACCTACTTGTTTCTTTGATGCTTGTAAAGATCCTTTGTGGGTTGATGCTATGAATGTTGAAATGGAGGCCTTGAATAAAAATGGTACTTGGATTTTGACTGACCTCCCACCTAATAGAAAACCCATTGGTTCCAAATGGGTTTATAAAATTAAATATAAGTCCAATGGTGACATTGATAGGTATAAAGCCAGACTTGTGGCCAAAGGCTGCAGTCAAAGGGATGGCATTGACTATGAAGAGACTTTCTCTCCTGTGGTTAAAATTGTGACCATTAGATGTTTAATTACCATTGCTGTCAATAATAACTGGCCTATCTTTCAACTTGACATTAATAATGCCTTTTTGTATGGTGAAATTGTTGAAGATGTCTATATGACACCTCCACCTGGCTACTTCTCTTCTAATGATAATAGGGTGTGTAAGCTTGTGAAATCCCTCTATGGCCTTAAGCAGGCCCCAAGAAAGTGGTATGAAAAGTTGTCTTCTGCTCTTGTTGACTTTGGTTTTTGCCAAAGTAAAAGTGACTATTCTTTGTTCATTAAGTCCTTAAATGGCATATTTGTGGCTCTTCTTGTGTATGTAGATGATATGGTTATAACTGGAAATTCTGTTAGTGAAATTAACAAGTGTAAAGAGTTCTTGCAATCAAAGTTTTCTATAAAAGATCTTGGGAAACTTAGATATTTCTTAGGTATAGAAGTTCATGATACTGATGAGGGAGTCTGTATGACTCAAAGAAAGTATTGTCTTGACATTATCACTGAATATGGTTTACTTGGGTGCAAACCTTGTCAAACACCCATTGATTCTAATCTAAATCCTTCTTGTACTGATTCTAATGACTCTCTCTTGGAAAACATCTCTGAATACCAGAAACTTGTGGGTAAATTGATATACCTGACCCTTACCAGGCCAGATATATCTTACTCTGTTCATGTTTTGAGCCAGTTTATGCATAAGCCCTATCTTTCTCACTTCAAACTGGCTCTCAGAGTACTGAGGTACTTGAAGGGCTCTCCAGGTAAAGGTTTACATATTAAAGGTAATTCCACTCTCTCCTTAACTGCCTATGTTGATTCAGATTGGGCCAAGAGGGTGACTGCCAGGAAGAGTATCACTGGATACACTCTATTCCTTGGTGGCTCACCCATTGCTTGGAAAAGTAAGAAACAGTCCACCATCTCTAGATCTTCTGCTGAAGCAGAATTTAGAGAAGCCCCCCCCCCCCCCCCCCCCCCCCCCCCCCCCCCCCCCCCACCATCTCTAGATCTTCTGCTGAAGCAGAATTTAGAGCATTGGCAGCCATCACATGTGAAGTTATTTGGGTTTTAAAGGTCTTAACTGAATTTGGAATTAGGCAAGATGGTCCAGTTCCCATCTTTTGTGATAGTAAAGCTGCCATACAAATTAGTGCCAACCCAGTTTTTCATGAAAAAACCAAACATTTTGAGATTGATTTATATTTTGTAAGAGAAAAAATTGACTTGGGTGTTGTAGAGGCTATCAAAATTGCTTCTGAGAAAAATCTGGCAGATTTATTTACTAAAGGGTTGAACACTGTTCTTCATAACAAACATTCTAAAAGCATTGGATTGATTGATATCTTCCACAATTAGTTTGTGGGAGGGTGTTAAAATTATCAAACTTATTGTTGGTTAAGTTGTTTTGTAGGTTAAGGACTGATGGTGTTACTTCAAGATGTTAGAGGGACTAAAGGTGTTTAAAGTTATGATGTTTGAAGAAAGGAACCAGAATGAAGAAAAGAAGAATTAGAGGGACTGGTTATGTAAATTCACATAGGGTTTGCCTATATAAACAAACCCTCATCACTGTAGCAGATACCTCTTGATGCAGCTTCTATTTCCTTACCGATGAGAAAACCCTAATTTGATATCGATGTAATCGTTTATATTTCTTGGTTCTTTGTAATTAAAACTTCTATAATGTTAATCTACTAAGTTCTTTAATGGCTGTGTTCAAGAGTGTCTATTTCTCTATAATTTTCTACAGCAACTGTGAGTAAAGACGGTCTAGTCATACATGATGAACCAGTACGTCTTGCATTCGACTGAACCAGTAGTTGTTGGTTGGCCCGGCCGGGCTTTTAAGAAAGAACAAACGCAAACAATCAGATTCGAACTTTATACCTTTATACCAAGGCTTGAGGCATCTCGCTCTTCCAATACACCGTCCGTATACTATTAAATATATATATGTTCATATTCATGATGGAAAAAGTGTATTTTTCACTAACTTTGGACATAAATAAATGTATGATTGTGTGACATATATTGAGAACCTTTTGTTGGGCTTATAGCCTCTGGCCAAGGCTATTCAATGAACTAAGATATGTTTATATTGGGTTAATGGTGAATGAGATGTCAAATCTCAAAGCGGTATGTTTGATGTATAAGTTAAAAACGAACTGCACTTGTCCCGCATCGGGATCTAAGTTTATACTAGTTTATAAGTGCAAGTCTCCAAGCCATGTTGGGAGTTTTTGATGTTTTTTACTCTGGCACCTACCCGCGCGTAGGGGTGGAAAAAACGAGTTTTCATATAGTAATCGTTTATAGCATCGTGTATATATATATGCATTGAACATCAGTTTTGTTCCTTACTTCCGACATACGATTCAACCAATTGAACCACATTATTAGTTGGTAAGTACTTACAAATATGAGAACACAAAAAGGGTTATATGTTCTGTATGCCTCTACAAACGTTGGAAATCTTGACCTGCCCATGGGTAAATGAGTCACTTGAGTATAAGCCTTTTATTTGTTAGGCCAATTATGGGCAGATTATAAAAAGTTAACCAGATGGAGTACCACTTTTTGGATGAACTGGCGAAAGGAATATAACTATTGTGTGAAAAATGGTCAAAAGGTAATGGTGCAACTTTTTGTAACCTTTGAAATTCTTGGTATAACCTTTTCTTTTAAACATATATAAGTTGCAGGCATATGCTAGATTTACCATAAGCAATGAAAATCTATCTTTCATTTTAAAATAGAGACTTGTCATAAAACACAAGATCTCTTGGTGATCTTACCTTTATCTTGTTTGATATTTGATATACACCATGTATTATTATATCTTTAAAGATTGATTAAATAATGTAAAAGAAAAATGGATCTCAAATCCTCCAAGTATATAAAATATGCACTACACATTCAATCACAAATGCTTTAGTTGGAATCGGTTGATTTGGTGGACTATTATATTAGATTTTGGGTTAGTTCTTGCCTTCTCTATATAAATACCACTTCAATCTCCTTAGATATCAACTTAACAACTTCAATTCCCTCTCATTCATCAACTCAAACATATCAGAAATATATAATACACATATGGATTCTCTAAAAGCTTTATCATCTCTTCATTGTGAATTAAAGATTATGAGTGCTAAAAACATACAATTAACCAACTCCAATGGATATTTGTTTGTTAGATGCTATATTTCAACCGAAAAGAACAAAAGGGTACGTTTAGACAGCCGAAAAGTTTCTCCTAATGAAGTCGTTTCATGGAACGAAGCGTTCTCCTTGAATTGCATAGGAGCAAACCAATCCATGGACATGATCATTCATGGAAAGATTGTTTTGGAGATTCGTTGGAGGAGCAATACGGTTTCTTTGTTTAGCGCGTCGTCGTCACAACTCCTTGGAAGAGCTGAAGTGTGTTGGAGTGATATTTTCGACTCGCCAAAGATGGAAATGGAAAGATGGGTGATGATGAAATCAAAGAAAAAAGATGTAAAAGCACCATCCCTTAGAATAACTATGAAGATTGAAGTCCCTCAAAGTGTAGTATTGGTTGAAAAGAGGAAGACCAAGAAATGGGAAGAAAGATGTGCTTGTTGCCATGATGATTGTTGTAACAATACTTGTGTAGATAGTGAACTTTTTGTAATAGGAGCTGCATTGGATGCATTTTAGATGTAATATATATAATAGACACTGTAATTTTTTAGAAAGTATTTTGATGGAAAAAAAAATGTATGAGTTATAGCTTTTACCTGTCTACAAGTTTTCTAAAGGCATCTTGGTAACTTTTGAATTGGTAAATTTCCAATTTTTATCAATGTATACCTTTTACATGGATAACTAAGGCTAAAGGGAATGGGGCGGTTAGCCCGGCAACCCACATCCTAATCGCCGGCTACACCACCCCCTTAGGTGATCCAGCTCCAAGGCGATTCCCATTTCTCACTCCAAAATGTTACCAGACACGGATTTTCAAACATATAGCCTTCAAACGTCTCTTTTTTATTGAAAAAAAGAAAATCTTTATTCCTTCTTTTTAATTACACATTTCTATCCCTATGTATACAACAAATTTTCACAACTTCACGTCTATATATTCCTATATTCTTACACTTTAAAGAACACAATACATTTCATATTTATGGATGATACTGAAGATTTGTTATCATCTTCAAGTTCCGATTCTAGTTCTAACGGTTCGACGGATCTAGAAGAGGCAATCATAGTGCGGTTGCGTTGACCATTGGTACGATGATACAAGCCGCGGAGGAAGAGGAGGAGGACAATGGTGGAGTGGTTTTTAGAAGAATGGCGGTTGTACAATGTCGTCGGCTGATGCGCGTTTACTTTGATGATAACCCGGTATTCGGCGCGAGGGATTTTAGGCGGCGCTATTGTATGAGTAAGCGCTATTTTTGAGGATAACAAGTGATTTGGAGGAAGAGTACCAGTATTTTCAACAAAAAGTTGATTGTCATGGGAGGTTAGGTTTCACCACGATAAAAAAATGTACTTCTACGCTTCGTCAATTAACATACGAAACGAGCATTAACTCCTTTGACGAGAACTTGAAATGTTGGCTAGGACTTCACGTCAGTCGTTAGCACACTTTGGGAGACCATCGTTGATACTTTAGGTGGTTGCCTCAACCGATTTATGGATTGGGAACGTGTATTTTGGTACGCAAGGCTCCTACAATGACGTCAACGTGTTCGAGTGGTCGCCCATCCTTGAAGATATGATATCCGGATTGACGCCTACAGGTTAATTTTATATTTTGAGTTAATTTCATTAAAACGTTAATATCGACTAACACATGTGCACCATATGACATTAACTCCTGTGTTTTATACTAACAACATACGTGTAGTGTGTATGCCTCTACTAGCGTTGGAAATCTTGAATCCCTCGTGGGTAAATGAGTCACTTGAGTATAAGTCTTTTATTTGTTAGGCCAATTATGGGCAGATTATAAAATGTTAACCAGCTGGAGTACCACTTTCTGGATGAACTGGCAAAGGGAATATAACTATTGTGTAAAAATGGTGAAAACGTAATGGTGCAACTTTTTGTAACCTTCGAAATTCTTGGTATAACCTTTTCATTTAAACATATATATGTTGCAGGCATATGGTACTATAGATTTACCGTAAGCAATGAAAATCTATCTTTCATTTTATAATAGAGACTTGTGATAAAATACAAGATCTCTTGGTGATCTTACCTTTATCTTGTTTGATATTTGATATACACCATGTATTATTATATCTTTAAAGATTGATTAAATAATGTAAAAGAAAAATGGATCTCAAATCCTCCAAGTATATAAAATATGCACTACACATTCAATCACAAATGCTTTAGTTGGAATCGGTTGATTTGGTGGACTATTATATTAGATTTTGGGTTAGTTCTTGCCTTCTCTATATAAATACCACTTCAATCTCCTTAGATATCAACTTAACAACTTCAATTCCCTCTCATTCATCAACTCAAACATATCAGAAATATATAATACACATATGGATTCTCTAAAAGCTTTATCATCTCTTCATTGTGAATTAAAGATTATGAGTGCTAAAAACATACAATTAACCAACTCCAATGGATATTTGTTTGTTAGATGCTATATTTCAACCGAAAAGAACAAAAGGGTACGTTTAGACAGCCGAAAAGTTTCTCCTAATGAAGTCGTTTCATGGAACGAAGCGTTCTCCTTGAATTGCATAGGAGCAAACCAATCCATGGACATGATCATTCATGGAAAGATTGTTTTGGAGATTCGTTGGAGGAGCAATACGGTTTCTTTGTTTAGCGCGTCGTCGTCACAACTCCTTGGAAGAGCTGAAGTGTGTTGGAGTGATATTTTCGACTCGCCAAAGATGGAAATGGAAAGATGGGTGATGATGAAATCAAAGAAAAAAGATGTAAAAGCACCATCCCTTAGAATATCTATGAAGATTGAAGTCCCTCAAAGTGTAGTATTGGTTGAAAAGAGGAAGACCAAAAAATGGGAAGAAAGATGTGCTTGTTGCCATGATGATTGTTGTAACAATACTTGTGTAGATAGTGAACTTTTTGTAATAGGAGCTGCATTGAATGCATTTTAGATGTAATATATATAATAGACACTGTAATTTTTTAGAAAGTATTTTGATGGAAAAAAAAATGTATGAGTTATAGCTTTTACCTGTCTACAAGTTTTCTAAAGGCATCTTGGTAAATTTTGTATTGGTAAATTTCCAAATTTTGATCAATGGAAACCTTTTACATAGGTAACTAAGGTTAAAGGGAAGTGGGCGGTTAGCCCGACGACCGACGTCCTAATCGCTTAAAGATCGCCAGCTACCAGCTCCAAGCCGATTCCTACGACTCGCTCCTGTTGACCAGATACGGAGTTTCATACATATAGCCTTTCAAACGGCTCCTTTTCTATACTATCTTATACAAAAAACACCAATTTATTTTTGAAAATGTTGAAAATTTGTAATATTTTCATCTAGCACCCTTTAAAATGTTTTCATCTACATTACCCCCTTAACATTAATGATTAAATTACACTATCAATCCTTTATCTTTTAAAATATCTCCAAAATTTTACATCAATTACTTTTACATCAATTATCTATACCACTCGACGCCTTCTCCACCACCAACAGTCGCGACACCACCACATCGTTGCCGCCACGACCACCGCCACATTGCACAGTTCCGTGCTAGTTTATTTAAAAAGAAAGAATTGTTTTCCTTTTTTTTTAATTATACAGTTCTATCCCTATATATGCAACATTTTCACACTCCACGTCTATATGTTTCTATATTCTTACACTTTAAAAATACTTTGTAACTTAGTTTGTTTATGCCTCATACGTTAATATCTACTTATAGGTATGTATGTCTTGCATGATACTCTTCTTATTTGTTCCTATGGCTTGTTGAGAGGGGGATAAGGAAAGTTTTTGGCACTCGTCACCCGTGATAGTTGCTATCATCTCACTTGCTTGGTTGTATGCATAAAGTTAAGTTTGTTATGTGTATATGTTGCTGTTTAATATGTCCAAATGGGCTATTATATGATATGCTTGGTTGGATATACTCTAAGAGGTGATATGCTATTTGCTATGATATTCCTACCCTATCATTAATGTTGACAAGTGATACTTAGACGATAAGTATGGTAACTTACCTCTTACCCTCATCTCCTCTTTTCTAGTATGGTCGGAGGTACTTATGAAAGCAGTTTCTCTATTTTAGGGTAAGGTAAGACTATCTACATCTTACCTCCTCCATACCCCGCTTATGCAGGATTAGGTAATGTTGTTGTTGTTGTTTTTTATATTTACACCATTTATCTTTAACTCTTAAAATACCTATACACTTATCATCTTCGAATCAATTAGCTCTACATCAATTATTTACACTATTCTTTGCCGCTACAACCACCACCGGCCACCGTTTACCACCAGTCACCGCCACCACCGCTGGTGGATCATGTGGGTATACCTCTGTTGAAATTTATGCTTTCTATCCGTTTTTACAAATTAAGCAACTACTCAGTCTAGTTTCACATCTTTGAAAATAAGGGAAAAGGGTGAAAATTATTTGACTTGACTAGGATATCCACTTATATATATATTATTATTATCGAATTATATATAATTGACTACTCCCCGTCCCACTAAATGTGTCCTATTTTGAATTTTTAAAGTCTTCTTTTATAAACTTTGACCTTAAATATTTTGAATTGTGTTATATAATATTTGATGAAAGTTATAAGAATTGATTGAGTTTTAAATATATTTTTTATTGTATAATTTTCATCAACTATTATATAACACAAATTAAAATATTTAATGTCAAAGTTTATAAAGAAAGACTTTAAAAATTCAAAATATGACACATTTAGTGGGACGAAAGGAGTATTTTTTATAATTCTCTTTTGGTAATCGTAGTCATCTGTTGTAAGTCAATCAATATTCAAACTTGAAGTGGTTCGGAGATAGCCCATAGGAATGTGGAAGATGACACATGAAGCAATGGAAAGTAGTGTTGGGAAATACATGTTGATCTTGAAGTTGTTTTTTAAACATGAATGATTATTTGATTTTGCAATCCGACTATGTGCCTTAGATTTTTATGAGTTTGTTATATATGTCCATTGAAGTGCACCAAGAGCCTAATAGAATGCTTTATTAATATTTCGACGATTTTGTTCGAACCCATATATAAAGTTTTTATCTTAAAATAATTAATTAATTGGACTTTGAAAATTTAAAATATGACACTTTTAATGGGACGGATAGAGTAAAAAGAATAAAAAATTATGACATCATAGTCATTTAAAAATAGTGCAAAGAAAAGATGTCGGCATGCCACATTAAAAAAAACTTCTAGAAAGAATACTTCTTTTATATTTATACTAGATTAAACCCATGCGTTGCATGATTAATAATTGTTGTCGTAAAAATTTGTTAAAAGTAAATAATACATCTTCCAAATTCAAAGTATAATACTACAATAATGTAGCAACAATGTGTTTAAATGCAAACTTACTTATTAAAAGCAGATAAATCATAAATTAATATATTTTAATACTAATAAATGGATTGTTTTTTTAATAATGTCTAAATCATACAATCATGTAACAACTAATGAATTCAAGGAATAAAATATATAAAATATACTTCATATATAATCATCAACATAAATTTCAATTTGAATGCATAAAGCATAAACTGAAAAGGTTAATTTCCAAGAAATCAAAAATTTATTGGATATTAGTAAGAGATTGGATTTTATAAATGATGAAAAGAAATTTTTTTTCACTATATCATATTTAATTCAATTCTAAAATAATTTGATATAATCGATATGTAATTATTACTCTAGATAATAACTTTAATAAGTACTAAGTTTAAAATTTGAAAGTATTTATTCATTATATGTAACACCCCAAGCCGAGGCTCGGAATATCACGGAAATCACATAGCACCAGGTGGAATTACAATAGAACAAACTAAATGCAATTAAAGATTCGGTGAATCCAATACAAAACGAAACAAGTAACAAAATACACCAGGAGCAAATAACCATCAAAGTTAACAATATAACATCCAAAGATGGCAAACGATCCTAAGTATAATGCAAAAGGCAGGCCAATGAATCCTTGATCCATGAAGTCCATAGTCCGGGTTTACAGCAAGCAAAGCAACTAAACTCCACGCCCTGGGAGAACCTGATTACCTGAAAAGTGTACTAAGCATAGTCAACACAAGGTTGGTGAGTTCGTAGTAATGGCCCACAAGGAACCATAGACAAAATCATAAAGCACGAAAGGAGGCTAAACCTGACATACAGTGAGCCTCTATGAAACACAATAATGTCCAACAACAAGATTACACAAGCGCAACGCGTGAAATGAGAAATGCATAAATGATATGAGTATCAATGCAAATGTCGGAATGCATGAATAAGCCAATATGCCTATCCTATGCGTGAGCTCAAGTCACCAATGCAACGATACCCTTCTGTCATCGCAATGAACAAGGCTGTATCTCAAAATCATCGAGATATATATGTCTATATACTCGGAGTCAGGTCTACATCCAAAATGGGTGCATACATCTATGCACCAGGATGTCGGCAATCCCCTGCCGAGGGCTCATCAACGATGTATGCAATGCTTACAATCAAATGTAAATGCATAAATCATAAACCAACAATCAATATACGATGAACCTGTGCCATCAATCAATATACGATGAACCTGTGCCAACAATCAATATTCATCCAACATAAGCCAACTATCAACATTCCTCAAGCATAAGCCAACTATCGACATTCATCAATCATAAACCACTTATTCACAATTTAAACCAACTATACGTACATATACTTCAGAGGATTTTACTTTCTTCAAGTCCTAGATGCTTATATATAGGGTCACCCGCAGCCTTCCCACCACATCTAAAACCCAATGAAGGCATAACCGACTTCCATGTATGTACGTCTATCCTAATATATATATATATGTAATAATTAACGGAGACATAACCCAAATCAATCAAACAAAACGAACTGTCACATCAATCCAATAATCAAGTCAACCAATCAATAAATAAATCAACAATGTAAGTAAACACACCAGTTTTACACTTTTCAGCCCGAATCTCAAGCGAGTAGGGAGATACGAAACTCACCTCGATTGGTTATGAAAGCTAAGATCGATATAAAGTTAAGTTATCGTCGTACAATGTTCACTTCACGCCCAACACCTAAATATCGATCATATACATACGCGTCAACATACATAAACACATATACGCAACTAATGAAAACACGGCAAAACCCTAAATAGGGTTCCAAAGCGTTTCTCGACGTTAAATGGTTTCTAAGACTCTTAATCAATGTTATATAAGATAAGAAGTGAATTAGATTAAGACTCGGCGCTTAAAATGGTCCAGAAAGTCAAACTAGGTCAAACAAGGAGAGTTCAGAATTACAAAGGCCGTAACTTACGGTCGGTATGGGCGTAAGGTACGGTGGCATTTCTACAACAGGCGTAAGCTACGGAGGAAAGGGGCGTAAGCTACGCTGGGCAAGTTTTGACGGGGCGTAAGGTACGGTCAATATGGGCGTAACCTACGGCCCTCTAGAAATGTCATTTTTGGCGTAGAAGTTGGCGTAAACAGTTAAATTTTGGCGTAAGGTCTATTTTGAGGATAGGGATAGGCGTAAGCTACGGCCCTCACTGGCGTAACCTACGCCCGAATAAAATAGACCTGGCGTAACCTACGGCCCTAAGGGGCGTAGGTTACGCCCCATACTGGGCAGCAACAAGTGCAGAAAAATAAGAACCCAAACCCCCAATTTCGACCCAAACCATACCAAAACGATTTGTAAAGACTTTTAACCCATTTTGAAGTATAATCAAACATTATTAACCATAAGTACACATAACCCAACCCACAAATTCGACCAAAACATCATAATCACTCACAAATCCTTCAAACCCTAACCCTAACCCTAATTTCCATTTTTACCATTTTCAAGTCTTGGAATCCCATAAAAACGACTAGAAACATAAGAACAAGCATAAATAGAAGTAAATGGGATGAATTTAACTTACCAAAACGTCTCCTTGAGCTCGAACCCAAATTTGACCTAATTGGGTAAAAAATGCTAGAACTTGGCTTTGATTCTTCGATAAGACGAAAGTGAGATGAAAGTGACTATGATTTCTATGTTATAATCGATCCAACACTAATTTGATGCAAGAAATGGTGAAGAAATGAATTGAGATGGTTCCTTGCCTTTGCTTTTGAGAGAAAGAGAGAAAAGATAGATAGATAGAAAATGAGAGGGGGAAAAGAGATAAGGGGGGGGGAATGGGTCATGGGTGGCTGGTGGGTCTTGGACTACCCACGGGCCGACCCGTTTCTCCCACAAGCCATAAAACAATCGGTTGCACAACTATATGCCAACAAACTAAATAACGACTCGACTAACACACATTGTCATTTAATTCACCAAACGACCCATTTATTTCATTAAACAAGATTGTTAGTCAAATTACACATAAAGTCAATGGGTCAAAATTCACGGATGTTACATTATATAATCCTTAAATAATAAATTTGACTAAGTGTTTCTTTTAAGTAATATCACAAAATATTAATTTTGAGAAAAAAATGACAAATAAGCAAAAAAACTTAGTTGACACTCAAAGACTTAAACATATTAGCCAT
Organism: Erigeron breviscapus; assembly: GCA_034093135.1. Lineage (NCBI taxonomy): Eukaryota > Viridiplantae > Streptophyta > Magnoliopsida > Asterales > Asteraceae > Erigeron > Erigeron breviscapus. The sequence goes on from CM067167.1 coordinate 3,423,220, forward strand.
GAATTATCCACATTAAATATAAAGAGAAAATAAAATAAATAATATTAAATATAAAGAAAAAAAAAAAAAAAAAAAAAAAAAAAAAAAAAAAAAAAAAAAAAAAAAAAAAAAAAAAAAAAAAAAAAAAAAAAAAAAAAAAAAAAAAAAAAAAAAAAAAAAAAAAAAAAAAAAAAAAAAAAAAAAAAAAAAAAAAAAAAAAAAAAAAAAAAAAAAAAAAAAAAAAAAAAAAAAAAAAAAAAAAAAAAAAAAAAAAAAAAAAAAAAAAAAAAAAAAAAAAAAAAAAAAAAAAAAAAAAAAAAAAAAAAAAAAAAAAGTTAGTTAGTAAGGGAAAAAAAAAAAAAAAAAAAAAAAAAAAAAAAAAAAAAAAAAAAAAAAAAAAAAAAAAAAAAAAAAAAATTTGACCTAATTGGGTAAAAAATGCTAGAACTTGGCTTTGATTCTTTGATAAGACGAAAGTGAGATGAAAGTGACTATGATTTCTATGTTATAATCGATCCAACACTAATTTGATGCAAGAAATGGTGAAGAAATGAATTGAGATGGTTCCTTGCCTTTGCTTTTGAGAGAAAGAGAGAAAAGATAGATAGATAGAAAATGAGAGGGGGAAAAGAGATAAGGGGGGAGAAATGGGTCTTGGGGGGCTGGGGTGGGTCATGGGGGGGGGGGGGGGGTGGGGGGGGGGGGGTGGGGGGGGGGGGGTGGGGGGGGGGGGGTGGGGGGGGGGGGGTGGGGGGGGGGGGGTGGGGGGGGGGGGGTGGGGGGGGGGGGGTGGGGGGGGGGGGGTGGGGGGGGGGGGGTGGGGGGGGGGGGGGTGGGGGGGGGGGGGTGGGGGGGGGGGGGGGGGGGGTGGGGGGGGGGGGGTGGGGGGGGGGGGGTGGGGGGGGGGGGGGGTGGGGGGGGGGGGGGGTGGGGGGGGGGGGGTGGGGGGGGGGGGGTGGGGGGGGGGGGGGGTGGGGGGGGGGGGGGGGGGGGGGGTGGGGGGGGGGGGGGGGTGGGGGGGGGGGGGGGGGTGGGGGGGGGGGGGTGGGGGGGGGGGGGTGGGGGGGGGGGGGGGTGGGGGGGGGGGGGTGGGGGGGGGGGGGGGGTAGATAGATAAGAAGTGGAGGAAGGGAGGGGGGAGGGGGGGGGGAATGGGTCATGGGTGGCTGGTGGGTCTTGGACTACCCACGGGCCGACCCGTTTCTCCCACAAGCCATAAAACAATCGGTTGCACAACTATATGCCAACAAACTAAATAACGACTCGACTAACACACATTGTCATTTAATTCACCAAACGACCCATTTATTTCATTAAACAAGATTGTTAGTCAAATTACACATAAAGTCAATGGGTCAAAATTCACGGATGTTACATTATATTCCTTAAAATTAATAAATTTATATCTTGATCTTGAAAAGAAGAAACAAAATAATATTTAAAAAAAGAAAGAAAATATTAATATATATCTTGTATCTTGTATTGTATACGTATATGTAGGATATAGGAATTGAATTGAATATCTTGATGCATATCTTGTATTGTGTACGTATATGTAGGATATAGCAAATCGATTATTAATTATTAATTTAATTATTATATATAGAAAACTAGTTTTCAGCCCCGTCCGATGGACGGGTAGTCTAAAAATATATATATATCAAAGGGAATCAAAATGATAACATGTGTTAGATGATGATTAACATGTGTTGAGTTCAAATCTTCAACATGAACCAACGTTGTCTTCTTTTCATCTAACAAAAAATAACAAAATATATGTCATATTCTAATTTTAAAAAAGAAAGATGTAAATAGCGAGCAAATTAAGTTAATGAGCAAAATAAGTTTAAAAGAATAAAACCTTTTGTAGAAGAAGAAAGCCATGATCAACCTACAATTGACAACAAAATAAATTAAAGAGTTAAAAAATAACAATTACATAACAATTCAATATCAAATAATGATCAAACATCAAAATACCAAAAATTAAATTCAAGTAATATAAAAAAATTCTGTTTTTTTGTTGAGAAGTTATATGACCATGATTTGTTTTTTATTTTTTTTTTTTTTTTTTTTTTTTTTTTTTTTTTTTTTTTTTTTTTTTTTTTTTTTTTTTTTTTTTTTATTTTTTTTTTATTTTGTTGTATTTTAAGAATAGTATATATCTTTAAAATTTAAAAAGATTTGTTTTGATAGGAAAAGATTTATGATAGATTTTAAATATAATTATCTATTTAATAAGAAAAAAGAAAAAATATTAGAAAAAATGAGAAAGCTAGATTAATTAGAAAGGAGAATTAGGCCTAAGAAGGGGGATTAGGGGTGCCAAGTGTACCCCCAACCTTCTCTTTTAGTTATAATATAGATAAACTAGATTAAACCCGTGCGATGCACGGTATATTAAGAGAGAATAACACAATTATTTTTAATGTGTTAAAGTAACCACATATGAAAAATTAAATCCAAAAAGGATAAACGAAACCATTTAGTGCGTTGAACGGAATTAAGCAAAATGATACAAATATTGTTAAAGTGTGAAAGTAACCACTAAAATAAAATTCAAAGTAAAGTAAAGTACATAAACAAAACCATTAAAGTTAAAGTAATATCTATTTGAATGAAAATCAAAGATCTGTTAACACTTCTTAAAAACCACGTTAGTTGTAATATTGGTAGACTTTCCATATTTGTCTAGTACTAAAACCTTCAAACCTTTTTTGCTCTTAACTCTTGAAAGGGCAACATATAATTTACCGTGAGAACGTACTTTCAACACGGCATTGCGTTTGGTAGGGGTTATATTCTTAATCATGGTGATTGATGCCATAGAGTATAGAAAAAATTGAAAGATGAGAATAATTTAGATATTATTGTGAAACTACTTTGAATAAATAATAAGAATAAGAATAAGATAAGAATAATGTATAATTTGTGAATATATATACTAATTATAAAACGTAAATTTGTATCTTGGTGAAAAATAAATTCATCCATTAAGTTTTAAGAGATATACATGGAATTAAATTAAAATTAAATTTTAGAATAACATGTTATGATGCTTAGCCGAATCTTCTGTGAATATAGAGAGATAGTTATAATTATAACTAGATTATTTTCCCGTGTAATACGCGAGATAAACATGTTATATTTTTATGAAAAATGATAAATTCTCTTAAAGATTAGCCTAAAAATCCTCCTAAAACTATAAGAAGGTGACATGTGGTATCCAATAAATCTCTTTCCTAATCATGCCCCCTCATTTTTCCACATGTCATCATCTAATAGTTAGGAGGATTTTTAGGCTATTAGTTTAGGAGGATTAATCATTTCCCTATTTTTATAATAACAGAATAAATAGTTATAGAAAAGAGATGTTAAAATGCAATTGTTATTTGAAAATGCTTTTATTGTATATGATATACTACAACATGTACCTGTTATAAAGAAACGTGACATTTGCAATGAGGTTTACTTTACAATAGACAAAATCATTTAATTCTTAATTGTCCCAAAATAAGTGTTCATAACAAAAAAGTCACACTTTTAATATATATATATAAAATAAAATTAATATATTTATATAACATAAACTTTTTGTTGGAATTCGTCTGCCCAAGACACATATTAAATTGACGTGGCTAGTACGTGATGATCCAAGTCGGGTCATACCCAATAACAAGCTAGACAAACACTTATGGTATTTATTTATATGATTTGATCTTTAAATAAATATCAATACTTGAAACATTTAGAAAGTGGTTTTCTAAATAATAGCACTTGAGATATGTAAATAAATTATATGGATGATTTATTTTGAGAGAAATGTGAATATGTTTATTTGGTAAAATAAACATTTATGTGTGTGTATAATATATAACATGTTACATAAGGTATGTAACAAGTTACAAGACTTTTATATAAAATGTTTTATATAAAATACAAGTTTATAAAATTTGTAGAAAATGCCCATGTGATGGACCAAGGGGCCGGCCCCCCCCTCCCCATGTGCATTTTGGTGTGTTGTTGATTCAACTTAAACACTTGTCTTTCATTCACAACATGCACACAACATAGAGTGTATAAACATACATGCAACTCTAAGTTTTCTCTCAACTTTCTCAAGAGAAAAACTCTCTTCCTTTTCTTCTTTTGATTTCGGCCACAAGGAGCAAAAGGGAAGGATTTCAAGTTCAAATCCTAGCATAGTTTGGGTGTTTGTTGGAAGCTTGGGGTATACTTGCTTGAGGTTCTTCTAGGTTGAAGACTTGCCACTTCAAGATCATCATCTCCTTCTTTTCAACCTTCTCGTTAGCTTGGAAGAAGGTAGTCTTCTAAACACCCTATGGTTGTTGTTTTGTATGTATGCTATTCATATACATGGATCCTTATTGTTTGGGTTTTCTTTTTATAAGTTAAAATTTGGTTTTAACTACATATGTCACATTGAAATGGTTCAATTTTCCGCTGCGTTTTTAATATTATAAGGATAATATTACTTTGATAAAAACCCAAAATCCCAACAATGGCATCTAGAGCCGGTTATATGGATACATACATCAAAAGTTGATATTTTGTTTGGACAAAATCCAATGTTTTGGCCATTTTTGATTATGGCCAAAATTAATACACAAAAAGGAGGTTCCTTTTTTTTCTTGTGTATTTTAGTGTCACAACTTAGCCAAGAGACCTTGTGAATGTTTGTGATGTGTGATGTGTTTGTTTAATTATTCAATGGTTGTAATAGTTAAATAGGATTTTATTCATTCATTTGGTTATGTAATCTATTTATTTCATTTGGTATGTAATAAGTAGATTAGTTGCATTTTTCATTATAAATGTAATCTCCAAGAAGGCATCAAAAAGTTTGGGGCTAAAAGTTGGAGGCTAATGAGAAGACCCGTAAGTTCTCACTGCGGCGCAGTGGGAGTATATCAAACCCACTGCGGCGCAGTGGGGATTATGTGGCGAAGACAGTAAGTTCCCACTGCGGCGCAGTGGGAGTATGTCAAACCCACTGCGGCGCAGTGGGGATAATGCAGCCGAAGACCAGTGAGTTTCCACTGCGGCGCAGTGGGAGTGTATTAGACCTACTGCGGCGCAGTGGGTTATCAAAATGAAGAATATTGTTCAAATCACATCACAAAAGGATTACTTGAAGCATTTGGATGCAAGATCAAGTGGGAGCTCAACTAACACAATATTTTGTGTTACTTTGTCCCTTAGGTTGAGACCTTTTGGCCCACTTGTTTCGGCTAACAAGTGTGGTCAAAATAGTTGGCTAATGTTGTGCACTTATTATATTTATGTGGTTGTTTGTTTATTTTTGTCATATGGATGCTCAAAACCAACAAACTTGATGACTACATAAAAGATTAAAATTGGTTTTAATATTGACATTAACTTGGTAAATTAAAATGGGTTTTATTAAAAGTTAATGGTCACAATTATAAAAATGGATTTTATAAAAGAACCTTGAAATTTGGATTTCAAGATTCATTATGGTACATAGTTTTTTAACTAGAATATAAAAACTCAAACGACCCTTTAAAAACAAGTTAAACGCCATCCTTTTATACAACACTTAATTATTTGAGAACTCTTTGTAGGATAAAGGTCACCTAACTACTTTGAGGGAACTTATAAGTTAAGGTAAATTTATTGTACTTATGGGATAAAGGTCACCTAACCACTAGTATAGATAAATTTACATGTGTGTATAAGTAGGACAACTTGATTTGGAAGCCATGTGATTAGGGTCACCGAAGCATGGTAACCAAAGGCGTTGATGGGATTAAACATGCCAACTTAATATAAGATATTAAACCGGTCCCATACCACTAGAAATTGTAAAGTGTTGCAATTGTCAAACGTTGACTACCTTGTTAATTTAGATCATGGGATAAAGGTCACCTAACCATCATCTAAATGTAACGTTGGATTCTAGGTTTTAATTATTAATTGTCTATGAGACATAAAAGGGTATTAACAATTAAAATTAATATTTGATATCGAAAATACTAATAAAGAACTTTGTTAATCTTGTAGATGGCCGCTAACAATGCAATTAACCCCAACCCAAACGTCCATAATTTTTCACTAAGATCCATCCTTGAAAAGGATCGTCTAAACCAAAACAACTTTGTGGATTGGTTTCGTAACCTAAGAATTGTTCTTAGGCACGAAAAGAAATCCTATGTGTTAGACGATCCTATTCCTGATGAGCCCGAAGAAACTGATGTTGAAGCCTATAATGATTGGGCTAAATATGTCGAGGACTCCGTGCAAGTTAGTTGCATAATGCTAGCGAGTATGACTCCCGAACTCCAAAAGGAGTTCGAGCACCATGGGGCCTACGACATGATTACCCAACTCAAGGAAATGTTCCAACAAAAGGCAAGGGTTGAACGCTTCGAAACGGTTCGAGCGCTTCATGCATGTCGCATGGATGATTCACAACCCGTCTCAACATATGTTCTTAAAATGAAAAGCTACATTGATCGCCTCGAAAGGCTTAATTGTCCCGTCTCAAATGAGTTAGCTACGGATATGATCCTTAACTCATTATCTAAGAGATTTGAAACTTTCGTGTTAAATTATAACATGAACGGATGGGACAAGACCGTTTCCGAGCTCCATGGGATGCTCAAAATGGCCGAGGCTAGTATGGGAGGAAAAGTTCAACCCGTTCTCATGATCAATGAAGGCGGAAAGAAAAGGGCTTACTCCGGACCCAAGGCAAATGTTGCTAAGGGAAAGGGTAACAACAAAGGGAATTTTAAAGGCAAAGGAAAGGGAAAAATGGATACCCAAAAGCGAAGAAGCAAAAGGTTGCTGTCAATAACCCATGCTTTGAGTGTGGGGAGGTAGGACATTGGAAACGTAATTGTCCAACCTATCTCAAAGAGTTAAAAGCTAAGAGGGATGCAGGGCAAACCTCAGGTACAATATTTATGATATATATTGAGCTTAATACAGTTTTTTCTTACATATGGGTATTGGATACCGGATGTGGAACTCATATTTGTAATATGTTACAGGGGTTCATAAGAAAAAGGAACATCAAGAAGGGGGACATTAGTCTCTTTATGGGCAATGGTGCATTGGTGCATGTTGAAGCCCAAGGAGACTATCTTTTGAAACTTCCAAATGGTTTGGAAATTGTATTAAACAATGTTTTGTATGCACCTAGTTTGACTAGGAGTATTATTTCTGTTTCCCGTTTAAGACATGTTGGATATGATTTTAATTTTGTTAACAATGATATCCATGTTTCTATGAATGATGTATTTTATTTTAAAGCTATGCCTTTAAATGGTATTTATGAATTAGTTCATGAAAACCAAACAAATGATAACTCAATGTACCAAGCTACCACCAAGAAACTTAAATTAGATTTAAGTGAAACCTATATTTGGCATTGTCGTCTTGGCCATATAAATAAGAATCGCATACTAACACTTCAAAAGAATGGTCTTTTGAAAACAAAATCAGTGATTCATTTAATGTATGTGAATCTTGTTTACAAGGCAAGATGACTAAAGCACCTTTCAAAGGCACTAATGAAAGGGCAAAAGATTTATTAGGTATCATACATTCGGATGTATGTGGTCCTTTTAAGCCAATGACTAGGAATGGTGAAAGATACTTCATTACATTCACCGATGACTATAGTCGTTACGGTTATGTATACTTATTAAAACATAAGAGTGAAGCTTTTGAAACGTTCAAAATTTTCAAGAATGAAGTAGAAAACCAACTCAGTAAGACAATTAAAATTCTTCGTTCTGATAGAGGAGGTGAATACCTAAGTGATGCTTTTCAAGATCATCTTAGAAGTTGTGGGATTGTCTCACAACTACTCCACCTGGAACACCACAACATAATGGTGTGTCTGAAAGGAGGAATCGAACTCTATTAGATATGGTTCGTTCCATGATGAGTAAAAGCTCACTACCTCTATCATTTTGGGGATATGCCATAATCTCTGCTGCCCGAATTTTAAATATGGCTCCCACCAAGAAAGTGGAGAAAAAACCTTTTGAAATATGGCATGGAAGAGTTCCATCTTTATCATATTTAAAGGTATGGGGTTGTGAGGCTTATGTAAGACATGATGCCTCAAACAAATTAGAGCCCCGATCCACTAAGTGTATCTTTGTAGGATATCCCAAAGATGATTTGGGATATTATTTCTACAATCCTAATGAGCAAAATGTATTTGTTGCTCGAAAGGCTGAGTTCTTGGAAACCAAATTCCTTATGGAAGGAACTAGTTCCAGAACAGTGGAACTTGAAGAAGATCAAGAGCCACTGACAGATACACACTTGGGTGACACTAGCATTCAACAAAAGGATGTTGAAGATGATCAAAGGGTTGATCAAGACACACAAAACGTTCGTAGATCTGGTAGAGCTACTTATCCACCTGAGAGATATGGATTTCTCGTGGATGAATGCTACATGGTAGTTTCTGATGAACCTACCACCTACCATGATGCTATGTCCAAAATCAGATTCGGACAAATGGCTAGAGGCCATGAACGCTGAGATGCAATCCATGTATGACAACCAAGTTTGGGAATTGGTTGTTGAACCTCCTAATTCCAAAGTAGTTGGAAGTAAGTGGGTGTTCAAATTGAAACACGATATGCATGGAAACTTGAGTACTTATAAAGCTAGACTTGTAGCAAAAGGTTTCACTCAAACTCGAGGGGTCGATTATGATGAAACTTTTTCGCCTGTGGCAATGCTAAAGTCTATTAGGATATTATTTGCCATAGCCGCATATTATGACTATGAGATATGGCAAATGGATGTCAAAACCGCTTTTCTAAATGGATATCTTGAGGAAGATGTCTATATGGATCAGCCTGAAGGTTTTGTCGATCCTAAACATCCTAATAAAGTATGCAAGTTAAAGAAATCAATCTATGGATTGAAACAAGCATCAAGAAGCTGGAATCGTCGTTTTGATGAAGAAGTCAAGAAATTTGGCTTCATCAAAAATGCCGATGAAGCTTGTGTGTATAAGAAGGCTAGTGGGAGCATCATTACTTTTCTAGTATTATATGTCGATGACATTCTACTATTTGGAAATGACATTCCAACCTTGGAAGGTGTAAAAGCCTGGCTTGGAAGTTGCTTTTCCATTAAGGATCTTGGTGAAGCCGCCTATATTTTGGGAATAAGGATTTATAGGGATAGATCAAGGCGCTTAATAGGTTTGAATCAAAGTGCATACATAGACAAGATCTTGAAAAGGTTCAAGATGGAAAACTCCAAAAGGGTTTGGTGCCTATTCAAAGAGGAACTATATTGAGTACTTCTCAATCTCCTAGCTCAAAAGTTGAGCAAGAGAGAATGAGTGGAATCCCATATGCATCTGCTATAGGGTCCATCATGTATGCTATGATATGCACGAGACCGGACGTGTCATGCGCTTTAAGCATGACAGTAGATACCAGCAAAATCCAGGTGATAGTCATTGGATGGCTGTCAAATATATATTGAAATATCTTAGAAACACTAAAGATATGTTCTTAATATATGGATCTGGTGAAGAGGAACTCGTTGTAAAGGGTTACACGGATGCGAGTTTCCAAACTGATCGAGATGATTCTCGATCACAATCGGGGTATATCTTCATTCTAAATGGAGGAGTTGTTTCTTGGAAAAGCTCAAAGCAAGATGTGGTTGCATTGTCCACTACAGAATCGGAATACATCGCCGCTTCTTTAGCAGCACAAGAAGCTGCATGGTTGAAGAAATTCATTGCCGATCTAGGGGTTGTTCCTTCCATTCAAGAACCCCTAGAAATTCTTTGTGATAACGAGGGTGCGATTGCTCAAATCAAGGAACCTCGTGCACATCAAAAGACTAGGCACATTGAGCGGAGATTCAACTACATAAGGGATGAAGTTGAAAAAGGAAAGATATGTATTCACAAAGTTCACACTGATCAAAATGTTGCGGATCCACTCACGAAGCTCCTTGAAAGGCCCAAGCATGAGAGACATACTTGTGCCATGGGACTTCGATATTCTAGTGATTGGATTTGATCTATTTTATGTATTTGGATATCGGAACACTTGTATTTATTAACACATTTATATGAATATTGGTATTTTGCATTTAAATTGTGTTATGTTCCATTTTTGCATGTTTAAATCCATGAATAAATTAATTATTCTAAATGTCCGTAGTCGATCATATTTGTGGGAACAAATATGAATGTAAGATTATTATGAACTTGGATTGGTAGATATTCAAAGTTTTGAATATAGAGCAAAGTGTTGCTACCAAGGTTCATAGATATTTGTGGGATACAAATATTGGACTGACCTGCAATCAAGCATTACTACATAGAATCTCTATGATAGATCATAAGTAATCTTGAGTTAAAAGGCGAATATCATTGTATCCTCAGACCTGAGATACATATTGGGTCTTGATATTCACTGAATATTATACTTTGACTTAACTCTTCGCTGTTCTGAAACATGGCAGTACATAAGACTAAGCTCAGGTATGATATAAGGTGATTGTGAGAGACGTATGTAGTCGAGATGAAATTTGTCCCTCTTATTCGTTGAGAGTAAGATGTCTAAGGCCTATTACAAAGTTAAATCAATAGAGAATGATCACTCTGTGTCTCTAAGATTTAACATGACATCTGTGACAAAAGGTTAAATGATCGATTCACCTAAATCATTTCAAGTAAGGGACTTGAAGAGGATGATGTTATTGAATGGCACTTCATCATACGTATTAAGGGTAGCAAACCGTTGTTAGGCGGTATTTGCTGCTTGCGTCAATCTTCTATGAATCTTGTGCAAGTGGGAGATTGTTGGAATTCGTCTGCCCAAGACACATATTAAATTGACGTGGCTAGTATGTGATGATCCAAGTCGGGTCATACCCAATAACAAGCTAGACAAACACTTATGGTATTTATTTATATGATTTGATCTTTAAATAAATATCAATACTTGAAACATTTAGAAAGTGGTTTTCTAAATAATAGCACTTGAGATATGTAAATAAATTATATGGATGATTTATTTTGAGAGAAATGTGAATATGTTTATTTGGTAAAATAAACATTTATGTGTGTTGTGTATAATATATAACATGTTACATAAGGTATGTAACAAGTTACAAGACTTTTATATAAAATGTTTTATATAAAATACAAGTTTATGAAATTTGTAGAAAATGCCCATGTGATGGACCAAGGGGCCGGCCCCCCCCTCCCCATGTGCATTTGGTGTGTTGTTGATTCAACTTAAACACTTGTCTTTCATTCACAACATGCATAGCACAACATAGAACACATCAACTATACATGCAACTCTAAGTTTTCTCTCAACTTTCTCAAGAGAAAAACTCTCTTCCTTTTCTTCTTTTGATTTCGGCCACAAGGAGCAAAAGGGAAGGATTTCAAGTTCAAATCCTAGCATAGTTTGGGTGTTTGTTGGAAGCTTGGGGTATACTTGCTTGAGGTTCTTCTAGGTTGAAGACTTGCCACTTCAAGATCATCATCTCCTTCTTTTCAACCTTCTCGTTAGCTTGGAAGAAGGTAGTCTTCTAAACACCCTATGGTTGTTGTTTTGTATGTATGCTATTCATATACATGGATCCTTATTGTTTGGGTTTTCTTTTATAAGTTAAAATTTGGTTTTAACTACATATGTCACATTGAAATGGTTCAATTTTCCGCTGCGTTTTAATATTATAAGGATAATATTACTTTGATAAAAACCCAAAAATCCCAACACTTTTAAGTAAAACTTGATTAAGATTAATAATAAGAGGTAATTTTATGTTCATTTTCATGATCATAATAATCAAGAGTAATTAATAGTAAGCAAGTTTATATATTTTTAAACAATTGTCAAAATAGTATTATCACGATATATATTTTAATGCAACAATAAATATCTATTGTTGGTTGTCAAGTGTATTCTATACAAATATTACATACTTTGTTGTTAACAAATAGTAAATATGAGAAATTGCAGCAAAAAACATTTTATTTTTTCCTCTTAGGTTGTCGGATTTATTTGGACCGTTCAAACGAATTATGAAATCAGTGAATTTCAAGATGACTGAACAATTGTTTATAAACTTTTTCAACATATATAATTGTCCAGCTGTGGTTTTTGATTATAAGATTCGATCAACTCAAGATAGAAAGTGTCAAAAAAGTCAATGTAAAATAATACATATATGTTACCGTATAAGATAAACGTAATGCTTTACGATATATTGTTAAATTGAATTTATGAATATGGATCAAACTCAAGATCTTGGATAAAGCCGTGAGTGTCTCTGACCAGCTGAACTGACCATCGTTAGTTAATTATATTAAACTAAATATAACTAAATAAATATAGAATATCAATATATGATACATACCAAATTAATGTACATGCATTTATTATAATAGGAATTTTATAACCTTTTATGTTGATAAATTATTAGGAAGTATACTTCCACAATTGCTTGCTACGTTTGTGTTATTCGACATCATATGTTACGTGTGTGTTATTCGACATAAATCTTATTGCTATAATTAAGAAGGATATATTTTGACTACTCATATAAAGTATAAGTATTAGTATTGTCATTTAATAAAGATGAAATAATTAAATATGATCTAATGGTTTTAAATCAAAGATGGAATTCATCCAAATGTTCTTATTTGTTTAGAAATGAATTTAAGACTTTGTTATATATATATATTGTTAGATTATTATAAACAAAGAAATCCATAAGAAATCCATCCATGACTTAGCCGAATCTTCTGAACATAAGAAATCCATCCATGACTTAGCCGAATCTTCTGAACATAAGAAATCCATCCATTAAGATATACATGACTTTGTCGTCTTGTTTTATTTTTATTTTTTAGTATGACTTAATGATGATCAGGCTAAAGAATAATTTTTAAAGGTATGCTTAAAATTAGGAAATTAATGTAAGTATGACACCTAAGCAAAAATCCTACATGACATTATTTCATAATTGCCACATAATCAAAAAATTATTATCTCTTAGTTATATAGAGAGATATAAATACACATATTATTGATTAGGATTATGATTGATGATTAAGATTATACATGGCAACATAAATATATCAATTTATTTGGAAAATTTGGAAAAAATGACAACTTATCAAAAATCCAATGTGGCATCAAACTAAAACATAGAAAGACTAATAAACTCTCCAAGTTTTTATTAGGGGTGAGCAAAAACCGAACCGAAAACCGAAAAAATGAAAACCGAAAAATCCGAACCGAACCAAAAATATATATTGTTTACTTTATTTTATATTTATATCATTTTATTTATTAATTTTTGGTAAATATGTTAATATATTTGCATTTTTAGGTGTATATAATAATATCATTTATGTGTTTTAAGTGAAAATACACAACAAGATTGATTTGCTTTAATAATTGTATAATTAAACAACGGGTAAAAGATATAAATAGTTATATATAAAATTTGTTTGAAGTTTGTACAACTTACTTTTATGGATTTGTTGTCATTGTTGTAGTGTTATTGTTACTAATATTGTTTTGAAAACTTGTTGAAATTAATTATGGTTTAATTATAGAGTATAAACTTATAAACTTTTCAAACTCAATTTGACCCAAACCACAAGTGGTTAAAAACCGACTAAAACCGAAAAACCGAACCGAAATAGACCCAAACCGATAAAACCGAAACCAAAAAAACCGAAACCCAATGGTTTTAGTTTTCAAAAACCGAATTATAACGGTTCGGTTTCGGTTTTAGTCAAAAACCGATCCAAACCGAACCGTACTCACCCCTAATGTTTATGATTTACTAACCCTCCCAAGTCAATTTTTGTACATCTCTTTTCTTCTAAAACTCTAACAAATCCGACTTTTCCTCTTCACAAAATGGCACCAAATAATGTCGAATCTGGAGCTTTTGGCAATATTGACGTACGAAAAATTCAGCCACAAGCCAATCTAAATTGTCCTTTCAACCTCACAAAGGCTTATTGAACTTTCATGGTTGTATACTGCATCACTTGCAAATTGGTATTCAATTCAAATAAACAATTAATCAACTCATGTATAAAGGAAAACCACCTTTTAGAGAACTACACAAAACTATTGTGATTTAACTTTTTTGTGTCTTAAAGATCTTCTCTCAAAAAGTAATAAACAATTAAACACTGATGGAGTGATGGGTATTGATCAATTGACAATTAATGTCAACATTCCCAACTTACTTCGTATATCCACTAATGTCCAATAAAAAAATAGTGTGGCTGGGATTAATTAGTGAATGATAGGGGTGTTCGTTAATTGGCTAGACCCGAAAAACCGTCTAATCCAAATGGATTTGGGCTAATTGGTTTTGGATTACTTGGATTTGAGTCGGTTATTCGGTCAAACCGAATTGCTTAAGTGGTTTTTGGTTTGGATATGGATATTAAAATATAATTTCAAGGATCACCCGAAACCCGACATACTAGTTCGCTAGAATCACCAATCAACTCATTAATTCTATTTTATTTTTTTACATATCGTTATTGTTTGACAGACTAATACCCTAGTTAAGGATCACCAATCAACCCGTTAACTCTATTTTATTCTTTTAATATATTACTCGTATTATTGTTTGTTCGCATTTTGATGTTTCTGCAATTCTATCTTAATGTTTAAGACTTTAAGTCCATGGATAAAGGTGTATTTAATATTTAATAATTGCTTCGAATATGTGGCATATGGAGTACTAGAGTTGTTGACCGTCTATTAATTTTTCATTGAGGTTTACATTTTTATTTTTATTTTAGAACGGCCATTGAGGTTTACATTTATTTATCATCTTCGGTTAAACGGTGCCCGAACCAAATGAACCGATAGCTTATTCGGTTGGTTTGGATTGGTTATGATTACAATTGATTTGGGTGTTGGGCGATTTTCAAATTTTCAAATAACCGTTAATTAAACCGAACCGTTTAACCCCATAAAACCGAGATCCGACCATTTGAACACCCCTCAATGATATAATCAAGTATCACAGTCAAAAGCCTCCACTAGCACTTCACAACCCTTATATAATCCAACATTAATCTTGTTAGCCACAAAAACAAGTTTCTTGAAAACCTTAGAAAAATACAAAATGGATGAAATGAAAACTCTATCCTCTTTTCACTTTGAAATGAAACTTCTGAATGCTAAAAACATTCAACTTACCGACTCCACAGGCTCCTTGTTGTGTTAGTATATGATCACGTAGAAATGAACGTATGTCCAGAAATGATTTAAGCCTACGGGGTCACACGTCTCGACACAAATGTATTTAATATTAATTAGTATATTGAATGTATTTAATTAATATGATCACGAGTTCAATTAACGAGTGGTCGTTAAAAACTAACGGTTACTAGCTAACGGCGTTAGTTAAGGAGGATTAATTTGTAATTAGGAAATTCTAGAAGTTTCCTAATTATGAATTAAAGGGGCCGGTTTTTGTTAATGGTTTTAAACTATTAACTTAATTTGTTTTTCAATATAATACTAATCCTAGTTTGTGTCAAATACTAATCCTAGTTTGTATCAAACACGAAAAGGGTTTAGAGTAATTATAAAAAGGAAAAACTAAAAACCCTACTCACTTCTTCCTCCTCCTCTCTTGGCTTCGGCCGATCCTTCCAAACAAGCAAAGGGTTTTCGGTTTAGTTGTTTGACAAATCAAGAGAAAAAGCAAACGTTGCGGTTCGTGATCAAGTACTAGCATACGAGCATTCGCGTGTCGTGTGTGCAAACGTAGAGAGATTTATTTTAAATCCTCATAAAGTTTCTTACTTTATTTTTTCTTCAAATCAAAGGTACATGTTTCTATTCTTGGTTAATTAATTAATTACATAGATTAATTTTCCGCTGCGTGCTTTGTGATTTAATTTTGATAATTGTTATATAACCCAACAGTGGTATCACGAGCCAAAAAGATCAAAATTTGAGGGGGGTTAGGGTTTTATATTTTTTAGAATTTTATGTAATTCTTATTGATTATTTTATTAATTAATTTGTTTAATTGTAATAAAATAATGGAAAAAAAATATATATATATATATATATAATTTTTTTTATTTTATTAATTTCGAAATCAGATCTGGAATAAATAAAAAAAAAAAATTTTTTACCCTAATTCCAAGTTTTGATCTTTAAGCATTATTATATGATAATTGCATGCGTTTATGATGTACCTTTTAATTATTTAATTGTTAAAAAGAAGTAAAAATCATGAATTTTTCATGCAAATTATTCATGATTATTACTTAGATATATTGATATGAAATCTTGATCATTAGGGTTAATTATGCTAGATAATTGAATAATTAATTGTGTGACAATGTGATTATGTTTTGTGAAAGTTTCTGTTTGACACCAGTTCACTAAAAAAATCATAACTAATTAACCGTAAGGAGTTGGAAGCTGAAATCTTTACAGTAGATGCTTGACTCATAGGGCTACAACTTTTATGTTTTGTGCTAAGCCCAGTTCGGCCTTCGTGAGGGCCAGATTTGGTCGTGAAGCTGCTGGATTTTCCAGATCAGCATCTTAAATTTATGGTAGATAATTTGTTATAAAAATTTTGGCTTACGCAATCAAGGCAACTTGATGTATGTGGTCTCTTTCCATGTGAAAGAGGAGCCAATCTTATACCATAGTGACCAAAATAGGATAATTACCTTAATTATTAAGTTGTAAATTTAGTAAGTTTAATTTTGCCTTTTTATGAAAATTGTGTGCAAAATTGTTTTTGGAAAAATAAACTTGACTAAATATATCGAAATAAGATTTTGTTTATAAAATTGGTGCCCTAAAATCAAAAGATACACCGGCTCACCCATTTGAACAAACTCTAAGAGAGGTATAAGTCGGAGTGCGCTAGCCTCCTAAAAGGGCGGGTTTTTAAATCGCGTTTATCGCATACCTTTGCCCTTGCGCTTCTTTGTGAGTTCGAATGGAGCTACCGAACTCTTTTGTATTTAAAGGCAATAAAAATGAGTTTTATAAACATATTATGTTTAGAAGATATGCATGAATCTTCAAACATAACTTTTTGATCACACATCAAATTGATAGACCCAATCAACTTAAGTCATTTGCCATCCAACTTGCAAAGGACACTTGTGGCTGTTGTTTCACTCACTGGTACACAGTGTAATTTGATTAATTGTAATAAAATAATGGAAAAAAAATATATATATAATTTTATTTTATTTTATTTTCTCGAAATCAGATCTGATATAAATAATAAAAAAAATTTTTTTTTATATTACCTAATTCCAATATATATATATATATATATATATATATATATATATATATATATATATATATATATATATATATATATATATATATATATATATATATATATATATATATATATATATATATATATATATATATATATATATATATATATATATATATATATATATATATATATATATATATATATATATATATATATATATATATATATATATATATATATATATATATATATATATATATATATATATATATATATATATATATATATATATATATATATATATATATATATATATATATATATATATATATATATATATATATATATATATATATATATATATATATATATATATATATATATATATATATATATATATATATATATATATATATATATATATATATATATATATATATATATATATATATATATATATATATATATATATATATATATATATATATATATATATATATATATATATATATATATATATATATATATATATATATATATATATATATATATATATATATATATATATATATATATATATATATATATATATATATATATATATATATATATATATATATATATATATATATATATATATATATATATATATATATATATATATATATATATATATATATATATATATATATATATATATATATATATATATATATATATATATATATATATATATATATATATATATATATATATATATATATATATATATATATATATATATATATATATATATATATATATATATATATATATATATATATATATATATATATATATATATATATATATATATATATATATATATATATATATATATATATATATATATATATATATATATATATATATATATATATATATATATATATATATATATATATATATATATATATATATATATATATATATATATATATATATATATATATATATATATATATATATATATATATATATATATATATATATATATATATATATATATATATATATATATATATATATATATATATATATATATATATATATATATATATATATATATATATATATATATATATATATATATATATATATATATATATATATATATATATATATATATATATATATATATATATATATATATATATATATATATATATATATATATATATATATATATATATATATATATATATATATATATATATATATATATATATATATATATATATATATATATATATATATGAAATGGCAAGTTGCATGGCAAATCCCACTCACTGGTACACAGTGGTGGACAAATTTGCGCGTTCTTGGTTGGACGACTTAAAGCGAGTTAAGCAGTGAGACCTTGACCCGTGGCAAAAGATGGGACAAAACATGACTACAAATCGCTTGATGAATCAAGTGTAATTTGTAGGTCCCATTCTTACTAGGAATTGCACATAAAATGCAATTACTGCTCGTCACTTACCTTTTGAGTGCAATCATTTCTAGCAGATCAACTGATGAAATGATTGTATGTCAATTGGATCCTAGCCTTAATGAAATTAATTGTTTATTTGATAAACATTGGGTAATTGATTTCTTAAGGATTTATTATCGAAAATACTGATTTTTGAACTTAATCTGTTTTGTAGATGGCAATGAATCCTTCTACAAACACCAATGCTTTTCGGCAAATGTTTGAAAGAGAAAAGCTTAATGGATCAAATTTCAATGACTGGTATCGTCAACTGAGAATTGTTCTAAGAGTTGAGGAACGCATGGATGTCATTGAAAGGCAATGGCCAACCGAACCAAGTGCTGAATCCACAGCAGTTGAAAAAGCTGAATATAGGATTCAGTACACTAGATTCAATGAAGTTTGTTGTTTGATGCTTGCGAGCATGTCTCCCGAGCTTCAAAAACAATTCGAGCTCTACACTCCATATGATATGATCACAGAACTTAAATCCTTGTATGAAAAACAAGCAGGAGTGGAACTGTTCGACTTAGTCGTGGAACTCCATGACATGAAACTTGAATCTGGAAAATAGGTTAGCAGTCATGTGCTCAAAATGAAGAGCATTTTTGACAAATTGGATTCGATGGAGTACGCTTATCATAAAGAGGTAAAAGTTGGCATGATTCTCAAATCCCTTACGAAGGAATATGAGGGTTTTGTGCAAAACTATACCATGCACTCTATGAAAAAAAGCGTCAATGAACTTCATGCTATGCTCATTGAATATGAGAAGACGATTCCAAAGAAGGCCAATGACCCAAATGTCCTTATGATAAAGGGGGGTCGGATCCAGAAAGCTAATAAATCGCACCAAGCTAAAGGCAAGTTTGATGGTAAAGGCAAGGGTAAGCAAGCTACTAATTTCCCCAAACCAAAGAAAACCCCTCCGGCTAAGAAAGAGCATCCGGCTAAAGACCAGACCTGTCATCATTGTAATGAAGTCGGGCACTGGAAGAGGAACTGTCCCAAGTATCTTGCCGAGTTGAATGTGAAGAAGAAGCAAGCAAGCGTTGCTAGTACTTCAGGTATCTTCACTATTGAATTATTTTCCTTTACTAAGCGTAAGCCATGGGTTTATGACACTGGCTGTGGAACTCATATTTGTAATGAATTACAGGCACTTAGGAAAAGGAGGAAGCTGAAGCCCGGAGCTTTGCAGCTGTTCGTGGGCAATGGTCTACCAGCACCTGTTGAAGCTATTGGAGAATATCATTTAGTTCTTCCTTCCGGTTTAATTATTGTTTTAGACAATTGTCATTATGCACCTTCTATTACTAGAGGTGTAGTTTCAGTTTCTTTGTTGAAAGACAACGGATTCATTAATGTTTTTAATGAGTATGGTATTTCAGTTTCTAAAAATAATGTTCATTATTTTGATGCTATTGCTTGTGATGGTATTTATGAAATTGATATGCGTGGTTGTGATTCAAATAATTCAATGTATAATATTAGCAAAAGAGCCAAGACTAACTTGGACTCTACTTATCTGCGGCACTGTCGTCTTGGACACATTGGCAAAAATCGCATTGAAAGACTTCAACGTGAAGAAATTTTACAATTAAATGATGAATCATTTGATAAATGCGAGTCATGTGTTTCCGGCAAAATGACGAGAAAATCAACTCGGCAAAACCATCAAGATTCTTCGTTCGGATCGAGGTGGTGAATACTTAAGCCAAGAGTTTAAGGATTATCTGAAAGCGTGTGGAATTGTCCAACAGCTTACTCCTCCATACACTCCTCAACATAATGGAGTGTCTGAAAGGAGAAATCGAACCTTGCTAGACATGGTGAGATCTATGATGAGCCTTACGACTCTCCCATTTTCGTTTTGGGATTATGCTCTTGAGACTGCTGTACGCATTCTCAATATGGTTCCAACCAAGAAGGTTGACAAGACACCATATGAATTATGGCATGGAAATGTTCCTAATCTGTCTTAATTAAGAGTCTGATGTGAGGCACTTGTGAAGCGCGATACGCCTGACAAACTTGAACCCAGAACTACTAAGTGCATCTTTGTCGGATACCCTAAGGAAACGATGGGTTACGACTTCTATGATCCCGTCAAAAACACTGTTCGCGTTGCTCGATATGCTGAATTCTTTGAAAAGAAATTAGTTCCAGAGAACAGTGTGAGGATTGTAGAACTTGATGAGATTCAAGAGGAAGATGTGTCACCTTCTGAAGCTACTAGCAATCATCAACTTGGGGGGGAAAATGTTCAAAGTGATGAACCTCAAGTCGATGATGATGAAGCGATTCCACTTCGTAGGTCCGAAAGGACAAGACGTCCTACTGACAGATTATGTCTGATGGTAGAAGAAAACGTTTTAGGAGATCTCGATGAGCCTCCGAATTTCAAAGCTGCATTATCAGATCCGGAATCTGAAAAATGGCTTGAAGCTACGAAGGTGGAAATGAAATCCATGAAAGACAATCAAGTCTGGAGCTTGGTTGATCTTCCACAAAATGCTCAAACTGTTGGGTGTAAGTGGATCTTCAAGAAGAAGACGGACATGGATGGAAATGTACACACCTATAAAGCTCGTCTCGTGGCGAAAGGTTATACTCAACGTTTCGGTGTTGACTATGATGAGACCTTTTCTCTAGTTGCGGACATTAGAGCTATTAGGATTCTCTTAGCCATAGCTGCGTACTATGACTTTGAGATATGGCAAATGGATGTTAAGACTGCCTTCTTAAATGGTTACTTGGATGAAGAAGTCTATATGGATCAACCTGAAGGTTTTATTGATCCAAAACATCCCAACAAAGTATGCAAGCTTCAAAGGTCCATTTATGGACTAAAGCAAGCATCAAGAAGTTGGAACAAGCGGTTTGATGAAGAAATCAAAAAGTTTGGTTTCGTTCAAAATCCCGATGAGCCATGTGTATATCGCAAAGCTAGTGGGAGTACTGTTACTTTCCTTGTCTTGTATGTTGATGACATATTGATCATAGGAAAACACATTCCAATGTTGCAAGATGTTAAATCCCATCTTGGAAAGTGTTTTGCCATGAAAGATTTAGGAGAAGCGGCATTTATTCTTGGAATCAAGATCTACCGAGATAGATCAAAGCGATTAATTGGACTAAGTCAAAGTGCTTATATTGATAAGGTCTTGAAGCGATTCAAGATGGAGAATTCTAAGCGTGGGTTTACACCTATGCAAGAAGGACTTAGTTTATCTGTCAAACAGGGTGCTACTACACCTAATGAGGTGGAGCGTATGCGAAGAGTCCCTTATGCTTCGGCTGTGGGATCCATTATGTATGCGGTTAGATGCACTAGACCCGATGTGGCGTTCGCGCAAAACATCGTAAGCCGATATCAACAGAATCCAGGTGAAAGTCACTGGACTGCTGTTAAGAGCATTCTGAAGTACCTACGGGCTACTAAAGATATGTTTTTGGTGTATGGAGGAAATACAGACTTAGAGCTCAAAGTGACCGGATACTGTGATGCTGGATTTCAAACTGATAAAGATGACACGAAGTCTCAGTCAGGATTCGTCTTCGTTCTTAACGGAGGTGCTGTGGATTGGAAAAGCAAGAAGCAAACCACAGTTGCCATGTCTGCGACAGAGTCTGAGTACATTGCCGCCTCAGAAGCTGAAATGGAAGCAGTCTGGATAAGGAAGTTCATTAGCGGGCTTGACGTGATCCCCTCAAGTGACTTACCCACTGATATGTACTGTGATAATACTGGTGCATTAATCATTGCCAACGAACCCGGAGTTCAGAAAGGTGCCAGACATTATGCTAGACGATATCACTATGTTCGTGAGCAGATCGAACTAGGTGAAATCAAATTACTCAAAGTTCACACAGATTTTAACTTAGCTGATCCTTTCACAAAAGCTTGTCTAGGCCCAAGCTTGAAAGGCATGCCGAGGGCATAGGACTTAAATTAGCTAGTTATTTCATGTAAATCTGTTATTTCGGTATTTGGATAAGGGATGTTAAACAATTTATATTTTTCATAATGAAATAAAGTACTTGATATGTTTGATTTCATTTAATATTAATTATATCCTATATTTGCATGTTTAATCCTTGAATATTTTATTAAATATTCTAAATTGTCCATTGTCGATTAATTATATGGGAATATAATTAAACTAATGTATTTAAATTAATTGATCACGAATGTATTTAATATTAATTAGTATATTGAATGTATTTAATATTAATTAGTATATTGAATGTATTTAATATTAATTAGTATATTGAATGTATTTAATATTAATTAGTATATTGAATGTATTTAATATTAATTAGTATATTGAATGTATTTAATATTAATTAGTATATTGAATGTATTTAATATTAATTAGTATATTGAATGTATTTAATATTAATTAGTATATTGAATGTATTTAATATTAATTAGTATATTGAATGTATTTAATATTAATTAGTATATTGAATGTATTTAATATTAATTAGTATATTGAATGTATTTAATATTAATTAGTATATTGAATGTATTTAATATTAATTAGTATATTGAATGTATTTAATATTAATTAGTATATTGAATGTATTTAATATTAATTAGTATATTGAATGTATTTAATATTAATTAGTATATTGAATGTATTTAATATTAATTAGTATATTGAATGTATTTAATATTAATTAGTATATTGAATGTATTTAATATTAATTAGTATATTGAATGTATTTAATATTAATTAGTATATTGAATGTATTTAATATTAATTAGTATATTGAATGTATTTAATATTAATTAGTATATTGAATGTATTTAATATTAATTAGTATATTGAATGTATTTAATATTAATTAGTATATTGAATGTATTTAATATTAATTAGTATATTGAATGTATTTAATATTAATTAGTATATTGAATGTATTTAATATTAATTAGTATATTGAATGTATTTAATATTAATTAGTATATTGAATGTATTTAATATTAATTAGTATATTGAATGTATTTAATATTAATTAGTATATTGAATGTATTTAATATTAATTAGTATATTGAATGTATTTAATATTAATTAGTATATTGAATGTATTTAATATTAATTAGTATATTGAATGTATTTAATATTAATTAGTATATTGAATGTATTTAATATTAATTAGTATATTGAATGTATTTAATATTAATTAGTATATTGAATGTATTTAATATTAATTAGTATATTGAATGTATTTAATATTAATTAGTATATTGAATGTATTTAATATTAATTAGTATATTGAATGTATTTAATATTAATTAGTATATTGAATGTATTTAATATTAATTAGTATATTGAATGTATTTAATATTAATTAGTATATTGAATGTATTTAATATTAATTAGTATATGAATGTATTTAATATTAATACGTATATGAATGTATTTAATGATTAAGCCTACGGGGTCACACGTCTCGACACAAATGTATTTAATATTAATTAGTATATTGAATGTATTTAATTAATATGATCACGAGTTCAATTAACGAGTGGTCGTTAAAAACTAACGGTTACTAGCTAACGGCGTTAGTTAAGGAGGATTAATTTGTAATTAGGAAATTCTAGAAGTTTCCTAATTATGAATTAAAGGGGCCGGTTTTTGTTAATGGTTTTAAACCATTAACTTAATTTGTTTTTCAATATAATACTAATCCTAGTTTGTGTCAAATACTAATCCTAGTTTGTATCAAACACGAAAAGGGTTTAGAGTAATTATAAAAAGGAAAAACTAAAAACCCTACTCACTTCTTCCTCCTCCTCTCTTGGCTTCGGCCGATCCTTCCAAACAAGCAAAGGGTTTTCGGTTTAGTTGTTTGACAAATCAAGAGAAAAAGCAAACGTTGCGGTTCGTGATCAAGTACTAGCATACGAGCATTCGCGTGTCGTGTGTGCAAACGTAGAGGGATTTATTTTAAATCCTCATAAAGTTTCTTACTTTATTTTTTCTTCAAATCAAAGGTACATGTTTCTATTCTTGGTTAATTAATTAATTACATAGATTAATTTTCCGCTGCGTGCTTTGTGATTTAATTTTGATAATTGTTATATAACCCAACAGTTAGATGCTACCTTCCCGCTGGAAAGAACAAACTGGTACGTTTCCAGAGCCAAGAAATATATCCAAATGTAGAAGTCTCTT
The DNA here is from genome assembly GCA_034093135.1 of Erigeron breviscapus. Lineage (NCBI taxonomy): Eukaryota > Viridiplantae > Streptophyta > Magnoliopsida > Asterales > Asteraceae > Erigeron > Erigeron breviscapus. Next base: position 3,448,213 of record CM067167.1, read on the forward strand.
GGAACGAGTCATTCTCCTTTGATTGCTTGGGAACAATGCAATCTATGGACATGATCAAAAGGGGAACAATCGTTTTTGAACTTCGTTGGAGGAGTTGTAGAACTCCCTTGCTACAAAAGCTAGTTGGTGCCGAAGGCAACATTTATGGCACCTCACACGTCTTGGGACGAGCTGAGGTGCCATGGAACGATATATTTGAGTCGCCTAACTTGGAATTGGAGAGATGGGTAGTAATGAAACCGAAGATACATGTCATGAAAGCGGCTTCTATCCATATATCCATGAAGATTCGAGTGATACAATCCGTGGTAGTGAAAATAGATATGAAGACTAAAAATGTTGCCAATTTGAGGAAAAAGTGGGATGAAAGTTGTGGTTGCTCTCATGGTCAATGTTGTGATATTTCATGTGAAGATAGGGAGATGGCCTTCATGATATTTGCCTTGGATGATTTCTAGGTTTAGTAAAATAAAATGAAGTAGTGAAAACTCAAACATTAGGAAGATCGAGAATAGAAAAGACTTTATATGTAAATTAACACCAGCTTTAATGTAATATATGATTGTAATAATTCATGCATAGCTTTTTAGTATAAACGAATGTAGTAGTGGTAGAACGGGGTATTAAAATATAGGGGGCCGGTATTCATCATGTCAGTCTTTTCGGGGTTCATCGTTAGATTTTCAAATTGTTCGATCTATTCAGTTTCCGAAGCAGGTCAAAAACCAAAATCAAACTAGACAAACCAAAATGAAAACAGTTCATTTACCGAAAAAACTAATATATATAGAAAACACAAAAGCACCAATTTTGTCTAAGCTTCAAATCAATCGAACGGGTTTATAAATTCCAAGGTTTTTATTTGTCAAATTAGTAAGTTCGAACTAAACTTCAACCACAAAATGAATGAATAAGTAACATAATCCATAATGTTAGTAGTTGTTAAATTATGCATCTTGATCATGTTCTAACTTGGAATGTTTTATGTTTGTGTTGTTTTAAGGAAATAATAAAGAAAAGGACTTAGAGTGTCAAATAATAGAAGATGCAAGCAGGAGGGCCAAGAGTGTCAAGAGAAAGAAGAAGGGAGCTAAATGGAAGATCATTGCCTTTATATACCCAGCTACTGTTCAGCTAGGGTTTCCTTAGAACACACTCTCTAATTTAGCCGTTTATAACCGTTATCTCTCTAAAACCTTTGATTCTGATTATCATGTTTGTTCTTCATATTTTGATTATGTAATGAGTGTGTTTCTCCATTATTCCATCAAGTATTAGGTGGTTTAATGTTTCTTGTTGGTTCTTTTTCTGGATTATGTATGAACCTTTTTTATCTAGTTAATAATATATCAATCATTCGTGTATTCAGTCATGTCTAAATCATTATTTCATCATGGTATCAGAGCGTAGGCTTAAGATTGTTGAATCGTTTTGGATTCTTCATCTTCTCGTTACCGATTTATATAAAAACCCTAATTTCTATTTTCAGATCAAAACCCTAATTTCTGTTTTTCAGTTATTTATATCTTTTCTTTCAAAAATCATCAAAAATATCTATTAAAACAAAATATTTTCTATTTCCCTTTTCTTGGAACCAAAACCTGATTTCTAGGGTTTCTGGATCCATTGTTTCACAAGGGATATATTGTTATGTTTTGAATCCAGGTCTTGATTCCTTTTCTGAATCCAAGATTATACCAAAACTCACAGTGTCGCTTCCTTGATTACTGTCCCTATCTTGATGTTATGGAATTACTGTTGGAGATCCCTCTGTAAGTATACTTCTCCTACCCATTTCTGTAGCAAATTGTCTGATCTTGGAGTGCTCCAAGGTTGGAAGTTTGGCCTATAGTTGGGACAGCTTTATTTGATTCTCTCTTTCCTTCTTGTGTGACTCTGTGGTTATTTGTGATTTACTTTACTTTATCTAACCTTTTTCTTGGTAGAAGAGAGGGTCATTGAGCATACCTGTCTTGACACTGAAGTGTTCTTGAATCTGGCATCTGCTCTTGCACCCTGTAGGAGTACTTTCTTGTTTTTTCTTGTCTACTTATTAGTTCTTGTGTGTTACTTGCTCTCTTCTGTCTCTATGGGTGATGTTTTAGATGAAAATTTGAGAAATATGGATGGTTATGTGAATGATGAATATGCTCTTGGTACTCTTATTAACAAACTTGACTTTGGTGACCCATTATATCTGCATGCCAGTGATACCACTGGAACACCCTTAATTGGCTTGAAACTAAAAGGGACTGAGAATTATAAGGTTTGGGCATGTGCAATGGAACTTACACTTGAAACTAAGAACAAAATTGGTTTTATAAATGGTGAATGTGAAAGACCTGATGATAATGAGGTTTTAGCCAAACAATGGGATAGATGTAACTCTGTGGTCTTGTCTTGGATTTTGGGGTCTGTGTCTGAAGATGTTTATCTTGGTCAAATATTTTCTAAAGATGTTGCTTCTGTGTGGCAAGAGTTAAAAGAAACCTATGATAAGGTTGATGGGTCCATTATCTTTAATCTACATCATAGAATCAATTCATTGACTCAAAATGGAAGTCCCATTTCTGATTATTATCATAAGCTTAATTCTTTATGGAGGCAATATGATGTTTTAACAAAACTGCCTACTTGTGTTTGTAATGCTTCTGCTGACCTTAAAGCTTATAACCAGAACCTTAAACTGATGCAATTTCTAATGGGGTTGGATGAAGTTTATCTGCCTACCAGAAGTCAAATTCTGATCAAAGACCCTCTTCCTACTGTTAAGACTGCCTTTGCTATCATCTCTAGAGAGGAGTCTCATATAAGCATTGTTCTTCATGACTCTGCAACTAAAGTGCAGAACTCTGCCTTTGTTGCTAGAACTGCTCCTCTCAGAAAAGGATCTGGAAGGGGTTAGGGTTCATATAACTGGAATCAGTCTCAAAACTGGAACCGGAATCAATATAGGGGACCAAATCCGTCTCTTAAATGTGATAATTGCCACAAACTTGGTCATACTAAAGAAAGATGTTATGAGTTGCTTGGAACTCAGGGTGGATATATGAAAAAACCTGCATATCAAAGTTTTAACAGGAACCACTCTAGCAATCATTCTGGTGTTGTTGATAATCAATGCACTAAACCTTCACCCACCAGCTTTGGTGCTGGTTCTTCTGGTGCTGGTACTCCTTTCAGTAATGAACAATTTTCTTATCTCATGAAAATGATTGGTGAAAAATCTGTCTCCAAACCTGCTTTTTCACATATGGCAGGTACCTTTTTTAACTCAAACAGTATGTTTAACCAAATTTAATACCTTTTTATGTCTTAATTCTTCTCAAACTTTTTCAAAAACCAAAAATTCTTGGATCACTGATTCTGGTGCTACACAACATATGACTTGTTGTGAGCACTTACTGTTTAATGTTGAAGATGTCTCTAAGCTTGGGATGATTGTGGGACATCCCAATGGTACCCAGGCTAGAGTTTTAAAAATTGGAAGTTTAAGATTGTCTGACAATATTACCTTGTTTGGTGTGTTATATGTTCCTGAATACTGTGTGAATCTTCTCTCTGTGCATAACTTGGCTAGGGATAGCAGATTATTTATCTTTTTTGATGAAAATAAATGTTATATACAGGATTTGAAGACAAAAACACTAATGGGGACTGGTAGTGAGGCTGGAGGCCTCTACATCTTTGATGATCACATCAAAGGTGAGACTGTCAGGTCTTATAATTCTGTCATATCTACTTGTTATGTTTCCAAGCACACTTGGCATAACAGACTTGGTCACCCAGCTGATCAAGTTCTGAATATTCTTCATAAAACCCTTGATATTGACAAGGACACTCATACCTCTCCATGTGAAATCTGCCATAAGGCTAAGCAAACAAGGGAACCATTCCCTTTGAGTGACCACCAAAGTAAAACTTTGGGAGACCTTGTTCACCTTGATGTCTGGGGTCCTTATAGGATCCAAAGTAAGGAAGGCTTTAGGTACTTCCTCACTGTTGTGGATGACTTCTCTAGGGCAGTGTGGGTATCCTTCTTAAAGGGAAATATGAAGTTTATGAAAATATTACAAACTTTTACAATCTTTTGAAAAATCAGTTCCATACAAATGTAAAAATATTTAGAAGTGTTAATGGAAGTGAAATTGTGAATCAAAGAATGACCTTCTTCTTTAAACAAAATGGTATAATTCATCAAACTTCTTGTACTCACACCCCTCAGCAAAATGGCATTGCTGAAAGGAAACATAGGCATCTGTTGAATGTTTCCAGAGGTTTTATGTTTCAAGGGGGGATCCCTCTTAATATGTGTCCTGAATGTGTTCTAACTGCTACCTTTCTTATAAACAGGTTACCCTCTTCTGTTCTATTTTGAAAGTCACCTTATGAGTTGGTTTATAACTGTAGACCCAACCTTTCCTTTTTAAGAGTCTTTGGCTGTCTATGTTTTTCCACTGTGCTTAACAACTCTGGTAAATTTAGTACAAGGTCTAACAAATGTGTCTTAATTGGTTAATCTGAAGGGAAAAAGGCATACAAACTTTTAAGTTTGGAGGATAAAAACATCATTTACTCCAGAGATGTTAAGTTCTATGAAAATATATTCCCTTTCAAAGTAAACAATTCTGAATGCAAAAGTGATGATCTGAACTTTTTTGACAAAAATGTTTTTGACAATATAAGTCCCTATGATGAAAGGAGAGGGACATTAAGTGGTGATGGCAATAGGGAAGGTGATCTTGGTAGCACATCAAGAGCTGCCAGGGCTTCTCCTGGTAGTTCACCCAGAGCTGCCAGACATCCTGTCCCAACTGCAACACCCATTGATGATTTAGACCAATATGAGGGCAACAATGATAATATTAATGAAAGTCAACCAACTCATGTGACTGACCACACCACTGACCTAAGAAGATCTAATAGAATTTCTAGACTTCCAAGAACCTTAATGACTATGTGCTTAACACTAAATCTAAGCATAGCATATCTAATGTTGTTAGATATGCCAAGTTGAATGTTGAAATTTTTTGTTTTGTGTCCAAACTGAATAAGATAAGTGAACCAAGTACCTTTGAAGAAGCCTGTAATGATCCTCATTGGATTGATGCCATGAATTCTGAAATGGAGGCTTTACATAAAAATAGTACTTGGACATTAACTCATCTTCCTGGTAGCTGGAAACCCATAGGTTGTAAATGGGTCTATAAGGTCAAATATAAATCTAATGGTGATGTGGATAGATACAAGGCTAGGTTAGTTTCCAAAGGGTATGATCAAAGAGTTGGGATTGACTTTGATGAGACTTTCTCACCAGTGGTTAAAATGGTCACCATAAGATGCTTACTTTCTGTTTGTGTTAAAGAAAATTGGCCAATTTACCAACTTGATATTAATAATGCTTTCCTGTATGGAGACCTTATTGAAGATGTCTATATGCTTCCACCTCCTAGATATCATTCCAGTTCTGACCCTAGGGTATGCAAACTGGTTAAATCTTTGTATGGGCTTAAACAAGCCCCTAGGAAGTGGAATGAAAAACTGACTGGAGCTTTACTTGAAATTGGCCTTGTTCAAAGCAAAAGTGATTACTCTTTATTCACTAGAACCATTAACAAATCCTTTGTTGCTTTACTTGTTTATGTTGATGACATTATCATCACTTGAAATAGCAGTGATGAAATTGAGAAATGTAAGTTGTTTTTAAGTACTAAGTTCTCTATTAAAGACTTAGGAAAGCTTAAATACTCTCTTGGCCCTCCTGCCTTGATTTACTCACTGAATTTGGTCTTCTTGGTTGCAACCCCTCTCAAACACCCATTAAGACCAATCTTGTGATTGACAAAGAAAATACTAGTGATGCTCCATTAAGGAACATTACTGAATATCAAAAACTGGTTGGGAAACTCATCTATCTTACTCTTACTAGACCTGATATCTCTTATGCTGTTCATGTACTTAGTCAGTTTATGCATGATCCCCATGATTCCCATTTGAAACTTGCTATGAGAGTGCTTAGATATCTGAAAGGCTCTCCAGGTAAAGGGATCCTTTTTTAAAAAAAATTCTACCTTCTCCCTCTCTGCTTATGTTGATTCTGACTGGGCCAAGAAGGTGACTGCCAGAAAAAGTATCACTGGATACATTCTTTTTCTAGGTGGTTGCCCTATCTCTTGGAAAAGAAAAAAACAACAAACTATCTCCAGATCCTCAGCTGAATCTGAACTTAGAGCTTTAGCAGATGTTACATGTGAGATTATTTAGGTGTCAAAAATCTTGGAAGAGCTTGGGTGCACAAAACCAGACCATTTAGTGTTTTCTGTGACAGCAAGGCAGCAATTCAAATTGTTGCCAATCCTGTCTTTCATGAAAAGACAAAGCATTTTGAGCTTGATTTATTTTTTACAAGGGAAAAGATTCTGTTAGGGATTATTGAAACTGTTAAGATTGCCTCTGAAGAGAATATCTCAGATTTGTTTACAAAAGGGCTTCCTCTAAACCAACACAAGAATTTGTGCACCCAGCTTGGATTGTTTGACCCCTTCTCATGATCAAGCTGAGGAGGGGTGTTAAATTATGCATCTTGATCATGTTCTAACTTGGAATGTTTTATGTTTGTGTTGTTTTAAGGAAATAATAAAGAAGAAGGACTTAGAGTGTCAAATAATAGAAGATGCAAGCAGGAGGGCCAAGAGTGTCAAGAGAGAAAGAAGAAGGGAGCTAAATGGAAGATCATTGCCTTTATATACCCAGCTACTGTTCAGCTAGGGTTTCCTTAGAACACACTCTCTAATTTAGACGTTTATAACCGTTATCTCTCTAAAACCTTTGATTCTGATTATCATGTTTGTTCTTCATATTTTGATTATGTAATGAGTGTGTTTCTCCATTACTCCATCAAGTATTAGGTGGTTTAATGTTTCTTGTTGGTTCTTTTTCTAGATTATGTATGAACCTTTTTTATCTAGTTAATAATATATCAATCATTCGTGTATTCAGTCATGTCTAAATCATTATTTCATCAGTAGTCCTTTAAAGTATTGAAACAAATAAACTTTTGCTTGTCTTTAATATTTAAAAGTCTTCAATCTCCAAATATTTAATCTTCAAGCTCTTCATTGCTTACCAACAAAACAAAATAAGATGCGAAAAAACCTACTACAAACTTGTTTTTATATATAATTGTGCGTAGGATCAAGGTGAAAGAGTGTGTAATGGCGGTCACTTCTACAAAACAGAGAGAATGATGTGAGGGAATGTGAGAAACAGAAAAAGTCTACTGTTCATGTAAACTGTAAAGGGTTATAAGACTATGAGAAGTAAAGGATGTTTGGAAATGCCCCTTCTCCACTCACAATATGCTATGTGGCATTTACTAATCATGAGGGGCATTCCCCCCCATTCCCTTGGAGTGGGGGAATGCCCTTTGTAAAGGCATTTTTTTTATTATAAATTAATTTATATTTATTTTATTTAGATTATGTATAATAAAATTAATACCTTTTAATTAAAACTTAATCTCATTAAATAAAAAAAATACAAGAAAAAGAAAACTACTTAATAAAAACTAAAACTAAACGTAATTAAAAACTAAATATAGACATAATTAAAAGTAAACTACTTAATAAAAACTAAAACTAGACATAATTAAAAGTAAATAAATAAACAAGACAAATCTGTATTATTCGCGAATGTGACGTTTCATTTGTTCCGCCACATGTCTCTCGTCCGGTGTGAGATGAGGTAAGTCGGTAGTCAACATTTTCAAATCTTTAGCATATTGTTTTTGTTTTTTGAGTTCAAGTTTCTCTCGTTCGATCTCTTGTCGTTGCTTGTCGGCTTCTCTCAAACCCCACATCTCTAACACTAGGTTGTATTCTTGTAACACCCCAAATATTTTAAAATATAAATTTAATAATTTTATTATGGTTTTACCTTTAAAATAATTTCCTAGAATTTAATTTTGAGTTATGGGGTTAATTTAGTTGGAACTTTAACGGATAGCGGGTAAAATACCCACAAAATTGAATAAGGGGCGTGGCATCACTATAGAGTGCCAGCCATCCTTCCAGGTTTATGAGTCATATTTCCATTTCTTTCATACACTCCTTCTTGAACCTTCTTCTTCTCATTTCTTCCAATCAACTTCAACTCCTCTAACAAATCAAAATCTCTTAATCATCAACAAGAATAATAATATTCTATCATTCAAGAATTCTTCAAAAGAAAACAACAATAATAATAACATTCAATTTACTAGAAAGTAAACTTGGGAGATTTTGGTGTTGTTGGTGTTTGTGGCCGAAAATCAAGAGGAGGAAGGAGGAAGAAGACTAGTTAACTTTCCTTTTCGTTATTCTTTAAGGTATGAGCTTTGATTACTATGTGCTTTGAGAAATTGAGGGTTCATAGAAATTTGGGGTTTTTAGGGAAATGGGTCATATTGATTTTAATTTAAGCTAGGGTTCTTGAGATTAATGAAATTGGGGGTTGTTATATAAAATGTGTTATGTTGATTAAAGTCAAGATTTGGTTCTTAGAATTTGATATAATTGGAAATTATGTGAAATGAGATTTTAAATGAACCAACTAAATAATATAATGGGAATTTAAATGGGTAAAAAGAATGATAGTGAAATTAGTGGTTATGGATAGATAGTCTTGTAGGTGATGGGTTATTAGATGGCCTTATATGCATGTTGTGATTATTGCTAGGTTGAAAGTGATAATAGGTGTTCTTGTGGCCATCTTCAATTCGGTAGTTCATCATTGAGGTGAGTACTTTTATATATGACTATTCTCATGTTGGTCAATTACATAATGATGGTATAATCTATATGACGTATTTAAATGATGGGATAAAGACCATACGGGGTATGGCAATGTGATTTGTATGTGCATGAGATGTTTATTTGGGTATTTGAATGTATAGAAGTGTACATCTGTTGTGTAATTGTGAAGAGTTGCAAGAAGTAAGACCCATGGAATTATGATAGGTATATGGATAAGTTGAGATAAGACCATATGGGATATGGCTATGTGAATTGATTGTTGGCTAGTGTGATTTTATATGGTGAAGAAACGCTACCTTCGGGTTGCGTTTCTTGAACCGCCTCGACATCATCGTTAAACGGTGTTGTAACCGGTGGCGTAGCAACCATCCTTTGGGTATCTAAATAAATAAATAAAAAAAGGTGAAACGTTTTTCTACATATATATATGTATATATATAATTCGGTTTGTATAAAAAAAATACAAGAATTTTACCAAACATGCCGCCGGGTGTTTGGCCAAAACCCGAGGGAGATCCATAACCGTAAGCATCTTGTTGAATCCACGACATCCTTGCTCCCGGCGGAGTAGCCAGTGATCCGATGTTCATGCCACCGAGCAAGCTAATAAAACCTGGGTCTTGATGAGGATTGGGATCGCTAAAATTGGTTGGGTGTTTGCTCGTGGATTTCGCGCGTTCGGGTTCGGGTTATAACCCCACTGGTTCGGATACATTTTCTTATTATATGTATATATGTAAAAATAAGAAGAAATATGAAATAGGAGAAAGAAAGTATAGATATATATATATATATATATATATATATATATATATATATATATATATATATATATATATATATATATATATATATATATATATATATATATATTAAATTACAATCAAAACCGGCCTCAATGGTCAAAGAGCAGATAAAAACAAAAGGGGCTGGAGCGTTAGATTTCGAACGTGGCACGCGAATTTATGGGGCGTTTCGGCGAAAAAAAGGGTGGGGAACGGCCTACTCCGCATAGTCTAACTACTAGTCTATATTTGTATGAAAAATGATTAATCATCTTAAAAAATAGCCGAAAAATCTTCTTAATATTATCGAAACTTGACAAATATAATCCAATCATTATCTTTCATCATCTTCTCTCTTCAATATTCCATATGGCATGATCCTTTGTTACATGAATTTCTAACAAATAACTTAACAGTTTTTTAATAACAAAATTATTCACTGAAGTACGAATATAAATTTTTGTGATATTCTTGAAACCTTAAACATATAACCGGCAATAATTACAGAGCATGGTTGATAGATCTATTAGTAAAAGCAGATAGTTACACCTAACAATCCATATGGTTACAATGTATTCACATTCACAAGTAATACATTCGCCTATATCAAATGAAAACATGTTGAAATTCGCCCAAGTTTTGCTTTCAATGCATGTGAAATGTTCATTTGAAAACTAAAATTTCTGTGAAAACTAGAAAACTGGCCAAAACACACTGTGATCTGAATCTAACACAATGTGTTTTAATTGTGTTTTCTAAAAACACAATGTGTTTTTATTGTGTAATCTAAAAACACATTGTGTTAAGTTTTAAATCACAGTGTGTTTTTGATAGCGCATGAAAATCAGAAAATTGTTCAAACACACTGTGATATGAACTTAACACAATGTGTTTTCTAAAAAAAAAATTAAAAACACATTGTGTTAAATTCAGATCACAGTGTGTTTTGGCCAGTTTTCTAGTTTTCACAAAAATTTTAGTTTTCAAATAATCACAACCCTTCAATGCATAAACCTCGTGAATTATCTGCTTAATACTCCGTGTATCTTTGTAATACTATCAACCCCAGTGGTTTTTTTAACTAAGAAGTTTAGGCAAAGTTATGACTTAACCAAGTTTAAGAGAGAAAAAAAAAAGATATGTAACGAGTCAACTTTGTCGCCAGCTTATAAGAGGAGAAAAAATAGTGTCGATTACCTTAATACATTCAGTTCAATTTTAATTTGCTTTATATTGGGTAGGAATCTCCATCAAAATTGAAAGAGTAAATGTAAATTATGTCTCTTTTCGGGTCGGATTAACATTCTTGGCCATGATTTCTGTGAAATTATAATGTCACATCCCAACTAAGTCGGAAAACTTGTGATGCAATGATAAGTACACGCGTCGTGAATCGTGAATGTTACATAGATTAACTAAATGTTTACTTAAAATAACCCACATGTCATTAAATGCAAACACGAATATTCAACATTAAATCAACATCTGAAACAAATATAGATGAACTCCCACGCGGGGATAAGTATTAGACAAAATGTCGAAGTCTAACATAAAGCAACAAAGAAAGACACAAGATAAGCACCATGCCAGCATCAAATCCAGTTTGAGTCTGCTAAAAGTCATCATGCAACATAATTATATTTTTGCAAAATTCATACATGCATGTTTACACGGCCCACTAAAGTATTTTGGGCCATCGACTTCGATTGCTAGACTACGTACTTCGATTGCTCATTGAATTTAAAACCTGGTCATTGAACACAAATTGACACCGAAAACAGTTTTTCTTTGAACGAAACTTGTGTTCTATGATTTCGGCACACACTAAAAATTTGGATGTGGCCCAAAAAAAAGTGTTAGCACTTTGGCACACCAAGCAAGACTTGGCCCATCGAATTCAATACAGTAAAACGAGATCTATATTTTGCTTTGGGATTAATCACGGGATGAGTAACGTATTTTTCTTTTGTACATGGTTACCCATTAAACTGAAATATTGATGTGTAACAAACTTTTTAAATTTGTATATGGTTGATCAGATCTTCAAATGGTCTTCATATTTGCTTCTCTCTCATACACATAACTTCATATTTGCTTCTCTCTCATCATCATAAAACCCAGGTCTTAAAAAAAAAATTCAGATCTTGTTGACTTAGATTGTTGTTTATCTCAATTATATTAATCCGATGTATTGTATTTCTTCACTTTCTAATTTTTTACAAGTCGCTATGCTTCGTGTACGTGGCTGCTTTGATGACACTAGGGTATTGCTATTTACGAGTATCATTTATCTTAATTATTACCATATTTACATTGGTATATGTGTAGTATTTATTATGCAATGTCTTTTATGAAGAGGGTGCTGGTAAAAAATTAGCACGTTGTGCCAAAGAACCTTCGGCACTTGGTTTAAATACTTATTACAAGCAATGTTATCTCTGCTTGACAGCATCTGCAATAACTATCAAGTGATACCACAATATTTAATTACACCGATATATGATAACTGCTGAATGCGTATATGTTTCATTTCGGTATAGGTCAATAAGATCTTAGTTTTTTTTAAAAAAAAAGATTTGGGTTTTATGATGATGAGAGAGAAGCAAATATGAATAATGTGTATGAGAGAGAAGTGGAAATGAAGAACACTTGAAGTTGGTCAACCATGTACAGATTTGAAAAGTTTGTTGGTGATACACATCAATACTCCAGTTTAATGGGCAACCATGTACAATAAGGAAATACATTAGTCATCCAGTGATTAATCCTTTATGTGACACCGAGATGTATCTAGCAAAACACTGAGATTAGTTATGAAAGCATCAACCGAGTTCAATTTCTATACATTCTTGTATTAGTTTGAAATATTGAGACCGAGATTGATCTAGCACCGAGATAGATTTTAAGAATTGACACGACACCTAATTGGCGGTAGCGGCAAAGGGTGGTGGTGGTGTCGGCGACGGATGATAATGTAGTCGATGACGGCGGCGGTGGCAACGGTGGTGTGGTGTTTATTAGTGTAAAAGTTTTGATGTAAAAGGGGTAGTATAGTCTTTTCAACTATATTTGTTAAATAATTTAAATTTTATTTTATTTTATTGTCGGAAATCTGTCAGAAAAAAAAACTTCCGACAGATTTCGACGGACTTCAAAAATCTGTCGGAAATCCGTAGGAAATATTTATTGTTTAAAAAATTTTATTTTATTTTTATCCGTCGAAAATCTGTCAAAAAAAATTAAAAAATCCGACAGATTTGCAACGGACTTCAAAAATTCGTCGTAAATTCATAGGAAATATTTATTGTTTTTTTTATATATTTGTAACTATTTTTAAGTGATGTATATGCAATTATATCGATTTTTTTGGTCAATTCACTACATATTACTAATTGTGTGGTATATTAGGGTCAAGTGTTGAATTCTTAGCAATTATGTGACCAAATATCAAATTACGAAACTGAAAAATGAATTTTAGCGAATTTTTTGACGTATTTAACTATTTTTAAGTGATTTATATGCATTTAACTATGAATTGCGTAGTAAAAAGTGAATTGTGTATATATGTGTGTATGTATGTCTCATTTAACTTTCATAAGCTTCATTTTTAGTGTTCGTTTCATCATTGGGCCTATTGGGCCAATATGATTTTCTTTCATTCGTTTGGATCTAACAGACAAGTATGCATATAACTCGCATAATTGGGCCTATTGGGCGTGTGTTCGTCTTTTACTCGAATGGGCCTGTTGGATCTTAAACATCGTGTGTTTTCTCATGAGTATATATGTACGTATGTATGTATGTATGTCACGTTTGGTGAATCAAATTCTGTCGTAAACAAAAAACCGATCCTCGATATCCCCTCTGTACCTCTGATCAGCTTTTTTGAATCTGATCCTATCAACTACAATAAAGATTCTCACTGATGTGTGTTCGTCTTTCACTCGATTGGCCCTATTACCCACTGAACATTGTTTGTTATCCGAAACTAACTGTTGAGAAACATATTGGGCCCATTAGGCCCATTTATTAGACAGACATACATATTGGCCCCAACAGGCCCAATTGTTAGACAGACATACATGATACATCCATATATACATACATTCATACTTATCGAGAAATTATGTTAGGCCCAGTCGAATGATCAAGAAACATATTGAGTCTAATAGGCCCAATGAGATAACAAGCGAGTTTAAGGGCCAATGAGCCCATTCGAGTGAATGACCAACACACACGGATTTTTTGGCTTATTTACACAAACGGTGAACATATTGGGCCCAATATTCCTAATGAATAGATGCACGTACATCCATATATACATACATACATATATACACACATTCATTCTTATCGATGAATCATGTTAGGCATAAACGAATAATCGAGAAACATATTGAGCCTAATAGGCCCAATGAGATAACAAACGAGGTTTAAGACCAAATGGGCCCATTCGAGTGAATGACGAACACACACGGCTCATTTGGAACATTTACACATGTGGTGAACACATTGGACCCAATAGGCCCAATGATTAGATAGACGTACATCCATTTATACACACATACATATATACACACATTCATACTTATCGATGAATCATGTTAGACCCAAACGAATGATTGAGAAACATATTGAACCTATTAGGTCCAATGAGATAACAAACGAGGTTTAAGACCAAATGGGCCCATTCGAGTGAATGACGAACACACACGGCTCATTTGGAACATTTACACATGTGGTGAACACATTGGACCCAATAGGCCCAATGATTAGATAGACGTACATCCATATATACATACATACATATATACACACATTCATTCTTATCGATGAATCATGTTAGGCATAAACGAATAATCGAGAAACATATTGAGCCTAATAGGCCCAATGAGATAACAAACGAGGTTTAAGGCCCAACAGGCTCATTCGAGGTTGAAAGTCAAATATACCAAACATGTATATATGATGAGCGTTCATTTTTGTGATAATTTCCCCTATCATTAGGCCACATTTTAATGTCTAAATGAGTTAATAATCGTGAACTGTTGGTACTTAATGGATTCTATATAAACGCAGGTTCACGGAAGATGCGAATGAGGGAGAATGACATCTATCAACTCAACATGAAGGCCAATGAAGATACAAGACACAAGGAGGCAAAACGAGAGTCAAACAAAGATTATCTGGAGGATGCAGGAGCAGCCAGCGCCGCTGGGCGGCCCAGGTCCAGAACCGACTTATTGCCCTTTAAATTGAACAATTAGCCCTCAAACCCTAAAGAGAGCAGATTTTCAGCCACCAGTCGAGCCACACAAACCCTAGGTCAATTTTTGCAGATTTCCAAGAGGATTTGGAGCTTCTAACACCTCTTGATCTTCATCATCAACCTAGATCTATCACTTTTATTTACTTTCTAGTTGGTAAACAATGTCTTTCATCTTTACAGACTTTGTAATTCCTTTAATAATGTCTGGCTAGTAGGCTGAATACTTGTTTGGATTGATGTGATCATGTAGACTTTTATTTATCTTATTTTATTTGTTAGATCTGTTGGATTGTGATTACTGTTTGTCGTAGATCCATGTTTAGTAAGTTCTTCATATTATTATAGGTTCTATATCTGAGTATATTAGTTTATGATACGTCCCAAGGTGTATCAATATACCAAAGTATATTGTACACAGAACAGTTGTAGAGGGGGGGGTGAATACAACTTTCCTTAATCTTTACAAACTTTTGAGTAAAAACGTTTTAAGATTCAGTTTAAATATATCAAGCAAGTAAGTAAAGAGCAGGAATCATTAAAACAGTAAAGCAGTAAAGTGATAAAGACATTCTTGAACACAGATTGTGGTTTTCAAATGTAATTCTTTATTAAGAAATAATCTATACAAAGAATTACAGGGTTGTTGCGGAATAAAGATAGCCTATGATATCTAAACAACCCTATGAAATGACAAACAACAATTAATAAGTTTCAGCTCAAGAGAATCAGCCCAAGCTGATCTCGTACAGACTAAGCTGTGTATAAGAGCAGAGAAACTTGTGTGAAGAATGATTCTCAGGAAATGCCACACATATGCAATCCTTGAATGAGGCTTTTATAGGCGAAAGCACTCCTTCACTTGGTGTCCGTTGCAGCCACGTATTCTTCATTCAGTGGATGATGAAGGAATAATCAATCGTGCCTTTCATAGTACTTGTGGTCCCCCACGTACTGACGCACATTCTTCATCAACCAATAAGAGTATGGACACGCATATGTAAAACCAACCACCAACTTGGATCCTAGGATTCTTCCTAGTCACGTCATTTGTCTTATCTTCAATCCAGGTTGTTATCTTCACTTGATTGTCAGACACAGATTGGGCCGTTTGTCAAAGCACCAATCTGCCTAAGTGTATCTAAGCTGACTGCTAATCCCAAGCTGTCTTACACTAACAGCTTGGTCTTCTGTCTTCAATCCTCCTCTTTGACTTGGACTGAATGCTAATACATTGTTGATGCAGCTTGAATAACACTTGCTTCTTTAAGATTTTACAATTACAAAGTATGAAGCATGATCTGGGTCAGTTACAGATAGTAAGTTGTGTCAGCTTAGTCTGACCCAGATCAGATTACAAGAACCAAAAGATTACTAAGTGTTTATAGGTCAGATTTGTCATCATTAAATTTACACTTAACATTGGGACTCAACAATCTCCCCCTATTTGATGATGACAAAACCCAACAACACTTCTAACTATCAGCTTACAAAGAATCAAAGTAAAATGAAACTAACAGATTGTGACCCTTTGAATCTTTTGGGTTCTTTTGAACTGAAATGAAGTTTTAACAAAGAAACTAGATTTGTACAACTGCCTTTGTAGATATAGAGAGCAAAACAAAGATATTACATGATACATCACTATTCTCCAAGCATTTCTATAGCTTCTTGCTTAACTTCAAATGATGGGGCAACTTTCACATCTAACTGCCTATCTAACCCTCATCAATAAGGAACTGCTCATACCCATTACCTTCTTCACTAAAATTTCTGCAGAATCTGTATAAGGTGAAAAGGTGCATAGATGGTACCTGTTTTAGTTCAGCAGTCCTTTGGAAAACCAATTTCCCTCTTGCATCCACAAAATACATCCCATGTTCAGGTTTAGTGATGAACATCCCACATCTTGCATTTTCAACACCAGCAGGTAGAGACAGATTGAGATCATTCAGAATCTTGTCAACAGCACCAGAAGATAATTGTGCAAGCAACTCTAAAGGAGACAAGTTTTTGAGAAAAACTGTATGATCACCTCCAGGAGCATCAATCCTTTCAAACCTTATTCTTTTCTTCTTCAGTGGCTCAGCTGACTCATCTTCATCATCCATATCATATGCTTTTGGTCTTGGAAGGCCAGTGATATCAATCTTGTACTTTACAATTGCAGCTAACTTCTTCTCAATGGCTTCCAAGACTGTCTCTTTGTGGATTCCAGAAATACCAGTTATGATATCATGTAACTCCACCCACTCAGTGTATCCTAGTTCAAGCAGATTGTCAAGATCATAGGTTTCCCAGCTGGTTTCATAACCTTTCCTTGTAAATCTGATGCTGGGAATGTTCTTTCCTTTTCGCCTTTTGAGTAGAACCTGGAGGATTGGCTCTGGATGCTTTCTATAGTTGATCTTTTCTGTTACTTTTCTTTTCTCCAGAGCCTCTAACCAATCATGGGCTTCACCACTATTATTCACATCTTTAACCTTCTGTGATGGTTTAGAGTGAACCACCACCTTCTTCTTTTCTTTTCCTTTGGTCACAACTTTCTTTTTGGAACCAATGGCTGCAAGATCTTCTTCATCTTCCTTATTTAATTGTTCTTGAACAGCCTTGGCAATTTCAGGATCAGACTCAGTTGCAGCAATTCTTTCTCTTTGTAATCTGTCCTCCTTAATCATCTTGTATGCCACCTCAACTGTTACCCCAAGCTGTGGAGCTTTTTCAATTGCAAGCTCCCAATCCTTTTCTTTGTCAGTTAAGATCTTCACACCACTTGACCCACCTTCTGTTGTCCTTTTCTTGAGCATGAACTGGGACAGAGTGGCTGTGTCTTCACTAGATGAAGATTCATCAATTTGTTCTATGGGAGCTGGGTCAGCTTGAGTTGGCACAGCTTGTACAGGAACAACTTGAGAGGACTTCCTTTTCTTTTCAGCTTTCTTAACTTTTTCAACTCCAACATCCTTCCTTATATCTCCCATTTCAACATTAACAGTCTCCCCCTTAGTTGTATCACTCTCCTTTTCAACCTCTTCATTCATTTTTCCAACATTTTCACCACCAGACTCAGATTCTGGTCTTTTTATCTCTTCTTCATTTTCTTTCTCACCTTCCACCCTAGAACCATGCACAACCATTCTTCTATCATTGAATGCCTCCTCAGCTCTGGCCTTATTCCGTCTCTCTTTCAGTCTTTCAAAGTATTCTTCAATTTCCTTGTCAACCTGAGCTTGTTGTGTTTCTCTTTCTAGCTCCATTTCAGCTTCACTCATAGCACTCCTCTTTCTCTTAGTAGCATTCTTCTCCCCCTTTTTGTCATCATCAGCAGGGAAAGAGCTCACTGGAGTAGCAAAGAGGCCTTTGAGATCCTGGTTGATCAAGTCAATCTTGATATTAGTGAGACAGCAGGCTCTTCTTAGCTCAACATAATCCTCATGGAGGAGTTCAATTTTAGATTTGACACCCTTAGAAGCTTCAATCAGATCATTCTTGAAATCTGCTTGTGACTTGTTTGCAGATCGAAGTCTATGGTGACTTCCCTTGTAAACTTGGTTGCTGCATTCTCAATCTGACTCAGAGTACTCTTGTTTCTTTCATTCTCTTCATTGATTGCCTTTGTAAGACTAACAAGAGACTCTGCCAGCTTGCTCTGGTTCTGCTGCATCAAATCAACTGCTTTTAACACATTTTCTTTCAATGCAGTCTGATCTTGACTCAGCTTATCCACCTTCTTATCCGTCAATTCCTGATCCTTTTGGATCTTTTCCAAGCATTTGGTCAGCTGTAAGCTCTCAACCTTATAGGTTAATTTGAACTCAGTGAGCTGACCCACCACATCTGAAAATGAGATGGTGGCAGCTTGGGAAGAACTTGCAGTTGGCTTAAAAGCCACTGACTCTGGAAAGAGCAGCCTGCAATCCTTAATATCAGGGTCATTGGGCTCATTTAGAAGGGGGTGGAGGTTTAAGGAGTTTTGTAAAATTTGCTCATGAGAGTGAGTCTCATGAGTAGATTTGTCAGAATTGATGATGAGTTGGTCAGCCTGAGAAAGATTAACGTTTGGTTCAGGCTGAAGGCCAGTGGGAATGTGTTGATCTTGATTTTGATCAACTCCTCCACTAGCATCTTCCATCAGAGCATCCCTTGAGGATGGATGGGCAAACTCATCATCGAATGAAGAATCACTTCCGGAGATAGTGATCATATTCTCATTGACATCATGAGGACCATCAATGGTTCCCTTTGCTGCACAAGGGGCTGACATAACTGCCTTAAAGACAGCCATGTAACCTACAGAATCCCTCTGTCCGAGGACAGATGCAGACACAGACTCTGCAGGTGTAATGTTTTGTGTAATTGATTGCCCTTCAACAGAGGTGTGTTGTTGCACCAAAGTATCCTTAGGGAGAATTGAGGCCTGTACCCCTCCTTGTGACATAGAAGGGGCATTGACAGCCTGTGCAGACTCAGAGTGTAAGAGAGAAGGAGTCTGATCAGCTTGGGGAGGAGAAACAGTGTCACCAATGCGTTCGATACTTCTCTCCTTTGGCTGACCATCCTCAGAAATGATGTGCATAGACTCTGACTCATTTTGGATCTGGGCTAGATCCTCTGTTATCCCTTTAATGATATCATCAACCTTTTGGGAGGCTGATGATGGCGATTTTGGTGCAGACACAGTGTGACCTTGGGAGGAGGTCTTTCTTTCAATACCTTCACCCTGTTTGGAGGGTTGGGTAGCAGTAGGTGTTCCCTTTAACTCGTCTACACTACTTTGGGAGAGTGCAGATGGGCGTGGCGATTTCGGTTTATCAGCTTGGGTGGCAGGGACAGCTTTGGAACGTTCCTTAGCTTTCACTGCACCTTGGGGGATCTCAAGAATTGATGTTGCATTATCAACCCCAGAAGCTGGCACAGATTTCCTTTTTGATCTTTTCTTTTTAGCACTGTGAGGCACTAAGTCCTCAACAATGGGTCTTTTAGAAGCGGATTTTGAAGGAGTGGATGAGGGTGTGGCTAGGGTGGCTGATGTTTTGGCCAACCCTTCACCCTCGTTTGAAGGAGTAGAATATTGAATAGATTGAGAAGAGTTTGAGGGTTCAGAAGTATGTGTACCTGGGTCCCCCTGATTAGCAGATTGAGTGTCAGACTCAGATCGCGTCGAAGAAGGGACAACTTCCCAAGTGCTTCTTGTTCCCTTTCTCTTTGCCTGCAAAAATCAAGGTAGATATGCATTGCTCGGGTCAGACCCTGCACAGATACCTTGGGACTATTGAAGATGTTATTGTTGATAGACTTGCATTCCACAGTCTGACCAGTTGCCAGACTGTAATCATTGTCAAGTATTGCTTCAATGATAAGAGCAAGAATCCTACCATAAGGTATGGTAAGACTCTTCTTATGAACACGATCAACTAAGTCCTTAAAAATTAAGCCAGCAAAATCTATTATGGTCATAGTGACCATTGCATGAAAAATCTGCAATTCTAAAACATTAGGTTGATCAAAGCTGCCTGCCTTTACTTGTAAAGTTTTAGAAATTGTGCTCAATAAATAATTCCAAATGCCAGTTAAATATTTCATTTTGACCACTGAAGCCAATGGACCAGTATATCCAACTTCTTGTAAAATATTTTTGGCTTCAGTATGAGACACAACATTTTCATATTCATCATCAGGCATATATGACAGCTCAAATGCAGACCTAATCCTCTCATAAGAAATATATACCTTTTTCTTACCATTGAGGATTGTACCATAGATTGCAGCATCTTCTTTCTTGTTCTTTCCGACAAAACAGCTCGCCCAAAATTCACACAAGAGATCTTGAAACACCCAGTCTGGCTTCTCAATCATCACTTTGCCAAAAGGATGATACCATAAGAAAGCCACAATCTCATCGTATCCTTTTGCCCATGAAGGAGGATGAATATTGGCATGAACCAGACTGCCAATCTTGATTTTACCAGTATCAAGATCAGTCGGGACCACTACTACATTACTTCCCACCACATAAGGTGAAAGCTTGTTTGCGCTTATTGGAGCTGGGTATTGACTTTCAGGTTCAGAAGAAGAACTAGATTGAGAATCATTAGAATGAATAGAAACAGATGATGATGCCATTTTGAAAACAATTTTTAGAAGAAAATAAATTTAATAAAACAGTAATCAGATTTGAGAGAAAAATTGATTTGAGAAAAATATGAACAAGTGATTTGGGATTTAGGTTAAATTTGATATTATATACATGATTCAAAATATCCCGTTTGAAAAAGTTGGAGAGAGAAATATTTTGATTGGAGGATCAACAAGTAGTGGTGGTACTTTTTCAGTAACCGGCTGTGACCACTACACGTGTCACACTCCAATAGGATCAATAAGTAAACTAAATAAAATAATGAAAGTAATAAAACGCACTGAGATATTTAATAACAAAAATAACCACGAAGCTGGGTCAGACTCAGCTTACCCTCTTTCACTTGGAAATGCACTAAGTGTGAAAGGGTAGTCTGGGTCTGACACAGCTTACCCTCAAAATTTAGTATAACTCTAAGGGGTCAGATTTGCTATTACTTAGCTCACTACATTTTACAAATTAAGCATACCTAGCTTACTTATGAGATAGTTGAACCTTGATTCATCCAAGGGCTTTGTGAATAAGTCAGCAAGCTGATTATCTGTTGGAATGAAATGGAGTTCAACATCTTCTTTCATTACATGATCCCTGTTGAAATGATATCTTATATCAATGTGCTTGGTCCTTGAATGAAGCACAGGATTGTTTGAAATTGCTATGGCACTGGTACTGTCACAAAAGATTGGAGTTTTTGATGCAGTGACACCATAGTCTTGAAGCTGATATTGCATCCAAAGAATTTGAGAGCAACAACTTCCTGCAGCAACATATTCAGCTTCTGCAGTGGAAATAGAAACTGAATGTTGCTTCTTGCTGGACCAGCTTACAAGTCTATTGCCAAGCAATTGACAAGCTCCTGAAGTACTTTTTCTGTCAATCTTACAGCCTGCAAAGTCAGAATCTGAATAGCCAATTAGATCAAATCCTGAGTCTTTGGGATACCAAAGACCCAGATTGGGACTACCTTTAAGGTATCTAAAGATTCTTTTCACAGCCTTAAGATGAGATTCCTTAGGACTAGCTTGATATCTTGCACAAAGACATGTAGCAAACATAATATCTGGTCTACTAGCAGTCAAGTAAAGTAATGATCCTATCATACCCCTATAAGCTGTGGTGTCAACAGATTTACCATTTTTATCTTCACCTAGCTTATCACCAATTCCCATAGGAGTTTTCATAGGTGAGCAATCACTAAAACCAAACTTGTTTAAGAGATCTTTAACATATTTTCCTTGGTTTATGAAAATTCCATTTTTAGTCTGTTTAACTTGTAAACCTAGAAAATAGTTTAGTTCTCCCATCATGCTCATTTCATACTTTTTAGACATTAATTCAGAAAACTTTTTGCAAAGTCTTTCACTGCTAGACCCAAATATTATATCATCTACATAAATTTGTACAAGCAGGATATCACCATTATACTTTCTCACAAACAGAGTCTTGTCAACATTACCACTTTTGAAGTTATTAGCCAATAAGAATTTAGACAAAGTGTCATACCATGCCCTTGGAGCTTGCTTCAACCCATAGAGAGCCTTGTCAAGCTTGAACACATGGTCAGGAAACTTTGTATTTTCAAAACCTGGAGGTTGTTCAACATAGACTTCTTCTTCCAATTTTCCATTTAGAAATGCACTCTTCACATCCATTTGGTAGACTTTGAAACCCTTGTGAGCAAAGAAGGCCAAGAACATTCTGATTGCCTCTAATCTTGCCACTGGTGCAAAAGTCTCATCATAATCAATTCCATCCTCTTGTCTGTAACCAAGAGCTACCAATCTTGCTTTATTTCTGGTCACAACTCCCCTTTCATCCATTTTGTTCCTGTAGACCCACTTGGTTCCAATCACAGTCTTGTGATGAGGTCTTGGAACAAGTTCCCAAACCTTATTTCTTTCAAACTGTGTTAGCTCCTCTTGCATTGCATTTACCCAAGAGGGATCTGCCAGAGCTTCATCAACCACAGTTGGTTCCACCTTGCTTACAAAATTGACAAACATGCAGAAGTTGCCTGTTGCCTTCCTTCTTGTTTTAACACCAGAGAGTGGATCACCAATGATTTGGTTAATTGGATGACTCTTTGTCCATCTGGTAACAGGGACAATGGACTGATTCAGATTAGATGGTTCAGCATGATCAGCTTGAGGAAGAGGTTGATCAGCTTGGACTGGAATGGAGGAATCTGAACCAGTTGGAGAGTCATTTAATGGATTCTGAACAATTTCTTCAGTAGGAGTAGGATCAGCTTGTGCATTTTCAAAGATTGGAACACTTTCTTCTTCTTCTAAAAGTTGCTCCCCCTGAGTTTGAGCATTATTAGCTCCAACTGGAGGATTAGTTGGAGGCTCATTCTCAGGTACAGCCAGTTCTTCAAAATTGAAGTCTACATCTTCAGGAGGAGAGCAATCTTGTAACACCCCAACTAAGGCGGAACAATGAGATGTACAGAAAGTCGAGTATTCAAAACAAAGGATTATAAATAACATTCACCATAGCTTTATTTAATAAAAGAATTTTACAAATGCACAAGCATGTGAACCAATCCCCAAGTACAATGCGTCCACCGCACTTGGATATTAAGTCCACGAGACAATTAACAAATACATGAATCGATATTCTACAATGATCAAGGCGGATTCCATTGCCCGTCACAAGGTTTGATCTTTGACTCCAAAGTGCAATGCAAACAATCATGATACATACATTTCCTCAAAGCTAATGCTAAATCCTGAAAAGCATGAAGAAAAAGTGTCAACTACGAAAACGTAGTTGGTGAGTGCATAGGTTTTTAAGTAAATTTCGTTACATAATCATTTCAATACTTAGAAAACATATTGTTAGATATCAATATACCCAAACCACATGGTCGGCAAAATTCTCATATCAAACCATCAAGTTTTTCAAATACCATAATGTCATTTCAAAAGAGTTGAGAATCCATGGAAAATTATAAAGTTCTCATTTGTCGAATTCATCGTGAAAGAAAAATATACCAATCGATTAATCATACATCATACCAAAACCATTCAGTCATCAATCTTCCAATATCGCCAATTTCAACAACTTTCAATGATTCCATATAAGGTCCAATACCCAAACCGTATGTTCAATCCATAAAATCCAACCATAAATAATATCAATAATATTTAACCAAAGGCATAATTTGATGAGTTTGTGCTTGAGCCACTACTAAGACCGGTTATGTCCAAGATAATAAGAAGCACATGCCGTCAATCATGTGCAATAATAATGAATAGGTCGTGCCATGGAGACGGCCAAATAATATAAGGGGGCGTGGCATGACCACTGATATAGTAGCTAGAGCACCGCGTGGTCGGACTGGGAATGAAGGTTGTCACAAAGGCAACCAAACATCCCACCGTTACTCGTTGGGTGAGGGGACAAGTCCTAGTTGCGCAACTCTCATACTACAGGCCTCTCAAGGAGTTAATAGTAGTGAACCGAGGTGAAACAGTTTTGACAGAACTCAAGCTCATCATATAATATATAACACGTTGAACATACAATAATTCCCATATCATAATCATTCTTTCAAAGGATCAATCCATAAAAGAAAGCAATTTTATTTATCATGCTTTTCACCCCGAAAGTAAAACACATAAAAGAGTTTGAAAGGGGGCTATGACTCACCTTGATATGCCGCATATTATATTCACTTATCCAAAATGGGTACTTCCCATCTATCGCTTCCTTGATCATATATCCGTCATATTCCTCAATCACATTTCAAGCCAAGACTATCCCTACGAGAGGACTAATACACATAAGTTCCTATCTTAAGCCATCACTTAGAAATGCCACTATCATTAAGTTGTCATCAATTAAGGAATCCAAGTGTATTGCTAATATTCGTATCTTTTTGGTTGTAGAGAGTGATGGTGTAAAAGGTCACTTTCATTATACATGTAGTTATAAGCTGTTAGAATTTCGGTAACTTTCCTTCATTTGTGGTTTCGTTTGGCATCTTAGGTTATCATATGAGAATGCCATATTAAGTTATATTATCCTTATTCATCATTTTATGTGTAACCGATTTTAGCACGAATTGGCATTTGTGATATCAATTTATAGTTTGGTTAACGTAATTACTTATGTCCATTCCACTTAATTATCTTTTGTGTTACTTTGATTTTGCTTATCATTCAAACTCACATACTTCTCGATATGTCTTATGATTATCCGGGTTTATGAAATTCGTATAAGGGTCATCACCAATTGGGCCTAAGTGTCATGGGCTTTATTTAGTTATTGGGCTTAACCTTATTTGGGCTAGATGCTTAATGGGTTATATTGGTTATTGGGCTACATGGTTTATTGGTCCAAGTGGGCCTACTGATTTATGGTTCAATGGGTTTATTATTTGGGCCGGGTTAGCCCATTATGGTCCTTAGTGTATCTTTTAGCCCATTACACAAATTATTGGTTTACTTCAGAATTTTCTGTTTTTACTTCACATTTTTATGAAATTTTGGCTACTGTTTTGGGGTTAAACCGAATTATTTGGACCCTCCTGATTTTTATACAATAACCTATACGTGTCCACTTATTTTGTGAATTTTGGCTTAATTTATAAAGAATGTTTACTACCTCTAAGTATTTTTATAAATGGAAGTGGTCAAAACAGTCACTGTTTTGCATACTCGAAAGTTTTATAAAAGTTCTTTGGGTTTTGCTCTTAATAAAAATTCTATGATTTTATTTTAAGTTTAGGACACATTGACTTACTTTTCACCAAGTATGGACTCCTGGAACCTTATGGATTAGGAGATAAAAATTGTTAAAGTTGGTAAAATATTCAGACAAAAATACAGTTTTGACCCTTGTTTTGTTCAGTATTTTTGGGTGATTCTAGTTGGTGGTTAAACTTAACTCGTTCATCTACAACTTTTATTTTGAAAGTTTTTCTTGAATCTGCCCTCACATGCTCCGTTTATCCGTCCCAAGACAGAAAACTGATTCTGTCAGATTTGTTTTTGATTATATCAACTCACCAATGACCTTTCTTGCTTTATTAACACTTAAGTTTATCATTTACAAGATTAACACTCCTTTTGTATCACTTTAACATCAATATTACTGATTATAATTCTTTTAAATTCCATCAATCATCATCCAAAGATCCATCTCAAATCCAAACTCCTAACAAGAGCAAACTAGTACAAATCTAATGCATGCATGTTAAGATCTAACCATTATACATATAAATAAGCTATAACCTTTAATCTTCTTTTTGAAAACATCAATTTGATGAAAAATCCAGAAGTATAAACATATTTATTTTGATAGAAAATCATTTTAGTGAGACCCATTTAACCATTTTATAACAAATTTTGCAACTACTAACTCTTGGGTCTTGTTTGTGTTGAATCCTTGAGTCCTTCCTCTAGATCTTTACATACATGAGCATGTGAGGTAAGGATCTATCAACTTTTCCCTCATTGAGTTTAAATCAAGAAGAAAATGATAATAAAAGAGAAGAAAACATTTGGGTTTTGAAAGAACAAGATTAACTAAAGATTTATTAAGTGAAGAGATGTTGTTAACAACCTTTTTGGGTCGAGTTGGGGGCTGTTTTGACGGCTGGAAAATGGGCAGAAAATTCGGCCAAGATGCACCAAAATGAGCTCCATAACTTGCTTCAACACACCCTTGAATGACCTATCTTGAACCTTTATTATTATAGTTAATTATATTAGACTTAAATCTTCATTTTGGGTGTTGTATGTTTCGAAATTAGAGAAGAGGGAGGAAAGGAAATGCAGAATTTTTCTAGAGAAAAATGAGAGAGAGAAAGGTGTGTGAATGAGTGGGAGATTGAGAGAAAAGAGGGAGAGAGTTAAGAGAATATAGGGGTGTGTGTGTGTTGTGCTTTTTCCAAAAGAATAAAATGAAAAGAAAAGAGGGTGGGGGTGGTGTTTGTGGCCGTGGGTTTCCAAGGGAGGGAGGAAAATACCACTTTGTTTTGCCATTTTATAAAAGTCTTGCATTTTATGAGAATTTGACTAGGTAATTGTTTAAGGTTACATTTATATGTACATAATATTTGATGGTTGTGCATATAAAGGTTAAGTCAAATGGGTTTATGCATTTAGTAAATGATAATAAGGTGTGTTATGTTCATGTATATGAATGTGTAGCCGTGTGTATGTAAGTATGTATATGCATTCATCTTGATTTTTGTTACATTAGATTGATTGTAAATGATATTACTTGAAATACTAATGTACATTTTATTATTCAAGTTGTTGGATTAATTGGGATACTTATATACTTATATGATATATTGTATACATATTTAGTTGTTGATATTTGATTTTTAGATGCTTGATCACTTAAATTGCATAATTATAATGTTGTTACTTCTTTATAAATTTTGAAATTAACTTGATTAGTTATAGTTATTGTGAATGGCATTTCTAAGGCGACTGACTACCTTTTGGCATTCTATTGAACTAGAGGGCAAATATCACCATGCCCTAAATGTCTAGAAGGTCAATTTTCTTAATAAATCTCTAGGGATAAATACCTAGATAAATCTAAGTAAATTGTCCTAGTCAGAAATCTAAGTAAATTGCCCTAAATGTCTAGAAGGTCAATTTTCTTAATAAATCTCTAGGGATAAATACCTAGATAAATCTAAGTAAATTGTCCTAGTCAGAAATCTAAGTAAATTGCCCTAAATGTCTGTAGGCCTTCATCATTGTTGCATATCCAAGTAGGATACCTTCATCTGATTTCTCATCAAACTTTCCAAGATGGTCTTTCTGATTCAGAATGTAGCAAGGACTTCCAAACATTCTTAGGAAACCAATTTCAGGTTTTCTCCCCCTAAGAAGTTCATATGCAGTCTTCTGGTGTCTTTTCACAATGAGGGATCTGTTCTGGGTAAAGCAAGCTGTGTGTACTGCTTCAGCCCAGAAATGAGACTTGACATTGTTTTGAGCCATCATGGATCTAGCAGCTTCAATAAGAGTTCTGTTTCTTCTTTCTGCAACACCATTTTGTTGAGGAGTTCTGGCAGCTGAGTAGACTTGTGAAATTCCCTTTTCACTACAGAATGAATTAAGAGTGATATTCTTAAATTCAGTACCATTATCACTCCTTAATTGCCTAACAGGTCTTTTGTAGAGAATTTCAGCTTGCTTGATGAAATGAATAATGTTGTCAGCAGCTTCACTCTTGTGTCTTAGAAAGAAAACCCAGGTGTATCTTGAATACTCATCAACAATTACCAAGGAGTACCTCATTCCAGTGAATGATGGAGTACTAATTGGTCCAAATAAGTCCATATGAAACAGATCCAAAGAATTATCAATGGTTGAGCATGTTTTAGACTTAAAAGTAGCTTTATGTTGCTTGCCTTTCTCACAAGCACCACACAGCTTGTCCTTCTCATAATTGATCACTGGAAGACCAGACACCAACTCTTTCTTACACAGCTTGTTGATGTCTTTGAAATTCATATGAGACAGCCTTTTATGCCACAACCAATTCAGCTCATCTTGAGACTTTGACATGAAACAGACTTCACTTGTGACAGTTGGATTTCTCATGTCAAAAGAATACAAAGACTCATCCCTCTTTGCAATAAGAACCACATTGCCTTCTAAATCAAGAACAATACCCTTATCAGACCTGAATCTCACTTCATAACCAGCATCACACAACTGACTCACACTGATCAGATTGTGCTTCAAACCATTTACATATGAGACCCTTCTGAAAGTAAGGGGACCATTTGAAAGTATACCAAAACCTTCAGTCTTTCCTTGAGAGTCATCTCCAAAAGTAACATTAGGACCAGCGCGAATCCTAAAGCTACATAGCAGGGACTTACATCCGGTTATATGCTTGGAACATCCACTGTCCAAGTGCCAGGTATTATCGTCATGACTGCCCTGCAATTATGATAAGAGATTAGTTCTTTTTGGGAACCCATCCAAAGATGGGTTCACTAGAGCTGACCTTCTGGTCTGACTCAGATTGGGTAACTAAACATAGACTCTTATCACATTTTGAAACCCATTGTTGCTTGGTCTGTCCTTTACCAGATTCAAAGTTCTTTCTAGCAACATTTAGAGTTTCTTTTTGAACAAAACCCTTGCCTATTCCAGCTTTCTTACATTCAGCTCTCAATTTTCTTTGATCAACAGTTTTTGGATCAGACACATTCTTAAGAAAACTTGTTTCCATTGACACCTTATCAGTTTTGGACTCAACATATTTTAAAATCAACTTGTCAGAGTCAGACTTGGTGTTACTTGAAATAGACTCAGATTTTGCTTGTGACTCATTTCCTAGAGAACCAGACTTCTTACTCTTTAAAAGCTTTATTTTCTCTTTAGGAACACTATGATCTCTAACCTTTCTTTTATTTTTCTTTAAACTATTCTTGTTTGTTTTAGTCTTTGAATCTGACTCAGATTGGGTGATGGTCAGCTTGGACAAGTCAAGACTTTCTTCAGGTTTTAACTCAACAACCTGATCAGCTTTAGACACAACTTCAACAATGGTCTGACCAATGATTTCAGGATCTTTAAATCCAATACCAGATTTCTGAACCAACTTAATTGGTTTAGAAATCATTTCTTTGGTTTGGACTTTGGGTGGTGAAGGAGGCTGATAACAAGGCTCCATAGCACATACTTCAGCAATGGCTATGGCCCTATCATAATCACCATCAAAAATGGCTTGGATCTGATGAGGTATTTGTTCATTTACACACTTAGCAACTCTTTTGGAACTTATACACCATGTTTCAGTAATTTATTTAACCTTTAAAAACTTTTCTTCTGCAGTTTTAGCTTCTTTAATCAAAATGGAGTTTAATTGCTTTTGAGCTTTAACTTCAGATTCTAGTTTTTCAATGGTGTGACTCTTAGAGTTGTTATCAAGTTTCAAAACATGTATTTCCTTTTTGAGTTCTTGATTAAAGTGTTTTTGTAGCAGAACCTCATCACCAAGTTTATTCAGTCTGGACAGTTTCTCATTACTAGACAGATTGGAAAAAGAAGTTACCTCAGGTGGAGCAGTCTGACTGGTAGATGCCTGGTAAGCTGACTCAGATTGTTGTTGTATTTTCACCAGATCTTCAGCAAATCTTTGAGTAGCTTCTTTAGCCATAAAACAATTGGCATCTTTATACAGCTCATCATCAGATGATGTGGCACTTTCAGCCCAGTCTTTGGCTACCAGACTCTTTTCACTTTTGTTTACCTTCTCAGTCAGCTCAGCTACTTGTGCTTTCAAGGCTTTGTACTTAGTCTTGAGCTTTGAGTATTTTTCACCTCTTCCACCTTTGGCTGGCACAACTTGGGTAGTTTCTTTAGATCTGCAGTCTCCAGCCATATGTCCAGTCTTGCCACATTTGTAACAAGTGACCTTGGACATGTCAAATGGCTTCTTGGTCTTGTCAGCTTGGCCACCTCTTCCTTTTCCTTTAAACTTATTAAAGGATCTCCTTCTGATCCTTTCAGCCAACATAGCAACTTCATTTGCTAGTTCATCACCATCAGATTCATCACATTCAGATTCAGCACAAACAGAGTTAGGATTAGACATCACAGGAATATCATCATTAACACAAGGAATGATCTCATTACTAATTGAACTAGGGTGTTCAGTCATAGAAGCAACAAGTGCAGTAGTAGGCTGACTATAAGAATCACCCATAGCAATTAATTTTTCAGCCTCTGAACATTCTTGGTTATGAAGCAAACCAAAAAGTCCAGGGAGATCAAGATCATGATAAACAGAACTTAATTTAACAGAAGAAATATAGTTGTTCCATTTGGGTGGTAATGAATCAAGAAATTTACTCTTTAAAACCTCATTTTTCTTAATAATTCCAACAGCAGCTAAATCATTTACCAAAGCATTAAAGCGGGTATGAGTGTCAGTCAAGGATTCATTTCTCAAGAGAAAAATCTCTCATACCTCCTGGTCAATGTAGTAATTGTGGATTCCATGGAGGTAGAGCAACCCTCAAACATGACAGTCAATGTACCCCACATTTTCTTAGCTGTAGAACACATTTTAATAGAATGGTAAAGGTCTTTGGGCACAGCTTGGACAATGAAACTTCTAGCCTTCACATCCAAGTTTGCCAACCTCCTATCCTCATCCCCCCAATCTGCCTTGTCCTTAACAATAGATTTGACTGTGGCAGGAATGGTTGGTTGACCTTCCCTGACCACAGCTTCTACCACAATGGTTTGTGTAGGAACATAAGGACCATCCGCAAGGATGTCAGGCATATTGTTATCGATGGATTCAAGGAACAAAGACATTCTACCTTTCCACCCACTGAAATCATCTTTATCAAACATGGGTGGTCGGGTTGAAGAACCATTATCAATATATGATGACATAATGCTTTACTATAAAAGAAATAATGCAAGGATCAAGTCAAGTTAATTCTTAACCCCTTCTCTGATACCAATTGATACGTCCCACGGTGTATCAATATACCAAAGTATATTGTACACAGAACAGTTGTAGAGGGGGGTGAATACAACTTTCCTTAATCTTTACAAACTTTTTAACACGAAACGTTTTAAGATTCAGTTTATGTATATTAAGCAAGTAAGTAAAGAGCATGAATCATTAAAACAATAAAGCAGTAAAGAAATAAAAACATTCTTGAACACAGATTGTGGTTTTCAAATGAAATCCTTTATTAAGATATAATCTATACAAAGAATTACAGGGTTGTTGCAGAATAAAGATAGCCTATAGATATCTAAACAACCCTATGAAATGACAAACAACAATCAATAAGTTTTAGCTCAAGAGAATCAGCCCAAGCTGATCTCGTACAGACTAAGCTGTGTGTAAGAGCAGAGAAACTTGTGTGAAGAATGATTCTCAGGAAAAATGCCACCCATATGCAATCCATGAATGAGGCTTTTATAGGCGAAAGCGCTCCTTCACTAGGTGTCCATTGCAGCTACGTGTTCTTCATTCAGTGGATGATAAAGGAATAATCAATCGTGTCTTTCATGGTACTTGTGGTCCCCCACGTACTGACGCACATTCTTTCATCAACCAATAAGAGCATGGACACGCATATGTAAAACCAACCACCAACCTGGATCCTAGGATTCTTCCTAGTCACGTCATTTGTCTTTATCTTCAATCCAGGTTGTTATCTTCACTTGATTGTCAGACATAGATTGGGCCGTTTGTCAAGGCACCAGTCTACCTAAGTGTATCCAAGCTGACTGCTAATCCCAAGCTGTCTTCCACTAACAACTTGGTCTTCTATCTTCAATCCTCCTCTTCGACTTGGACTGAATGCTAATACCTTGTTGATGCAGCTTGAATAACACTTGCTTCCATAAGATATTACAGTTACAAAGTATGAAGCGTGATCTGGGTCAGAGACAGATCGTAAGCTGTGTCAGCTTAGTCTGACCCAGATCAGTTTACAAGAACCAAAAGATTACTAAGTGTTTATAGGTCAGATTTGTCATCATTAAATTTACAATTAACATTGGGACTCAACAGGCCGTTTTAGGCCAAAGGGAGGATAAACATTTCCGCCCTATTTCCTATGCTAGCAAGACCTTAAACCCGGCTCAACAGAACTATACCGTGACCGAGAAAGAGTTGTTAGCCGTGGTTTATGGCTTTGATAAGTTTAGACCCTATTTGGTTTTGAATAAGACTATTGTGTTCACCGACCACTCGGCTTTGAAGTACTTGTTCTCGAAAGAAGATGCTAAGCCTCGTTTAATTCGTTGGGTCTTACTTTTAAAAGAATTTGATATTGAGATTAAAGATAAAAGTGGGGATGAAAATGTGGCAGCCGACCACTTGAGTAGGCTCGAAAACCCTCACCTTGAGGAGTTAAAGGAGCATGATATTAATGATGCTTTTCCTGACGAGTTTCTAATGCAGGTGGATGTGGAGGAGGAACCATGGTATGCAGACATTGCTAACTATTTATGTGCAGGGGTTCTTCCTACGGAAATGTCTTATCAACAGAAAAAGAAATTCTTTTCTGAGCTTAAGCATTATTTCCGGGAAGAACCACATTTGTTTCGAATGTGTGCAGATGGCATGATCAGGAGATGTGTGTCCGGTGCTGAAACCCGGAAGATTTTGGATGCATGCCACTATGGACCAACCGGTGGTCATTATGGACCATCTGTAACCGGTAAGAAGGTTTTTGATGCAGGATTTTATTGGCCTTCAATCTTCAGGGAAGCTCAAACATTAGTGGAGACGTGTGAAGTTTCTCAACGTCAAGGTAACATTTCAAAGAAGGATGAGATGCCACAAAACTTCATTCAGGTTTGTGAGGTATTTGATGTTTGGGGAATTGATTTTATGGGACCATTTCCGCCTTCAAATAAGTGTCTTTACATTTTAGTGGCGGTTGATTATGTTTCGAAATGGGCCGAGGCTAAGGCCTTGCCAATTAATGATGCAAGGGTTGTCATTGAATTCTTAAAGCAATTGTTTTGTCGTTTTGGTTGTCCTAAGGCCTTAATCAGTGATCGTGGAACTCATTTCGCGAATCACCAACTTGCTAAGGTGTTAAAGAGGTATGGTGTTCATCGTCGTTTCTCTACTTCTTATCACCCGCAAACGAGTGGCGAAGTAGAAAATACTAATAGGGCTTTAAAACGAATCTTAGAGAAAACCATAGGTGATAATCCTAAAAATTGGTCTAAGAAGTTGGATGATGCGTTATGGGCTTTTAGAACCGCATTTAAGACTCCAGTTGGGACTACACCTTATAGGTTGCTTTATGGGAAGACATGTCATTTGCCTTTAGAAATAGAGCATAAAGCTTATTGGGCTCTTAGGAATTGCAATATGGATTTAGTTGAAAGTAGTGAATTGAGAATGTTGCAATTACATGAGTTAGATGAGTTGAGGTTGAATGCTTATGAGAATTCTAGGCTCTACAAAGAGAGGACTAAGGTTTGGCATGATCGTAGGATTAGAGAGAAGGATTTTAAAGCCGGTGATAAAGTTTTGTTATTCCTTTCCAAGTATAAGTTCAAGCAACCCAAGTTGACTTCTAGGTGGACCGGCCCTTTTGTGATCAAACATGTCTATCCGTCTGGTTATGTTGAATTGTTTAAATCGGATGGAGCTACTTTTATTGTTAATGGTCACATGTTGAAGCTTTATCATGAAGAAGAGGAAAATGTGGGAGTCATCTTTGACGAGCTTCCATTTTTCGAAATGAATCAATGAAGAAAGGACTGTGAGTCGAGCTAAAGACTCGTTAATAAATTAAGCGCTTCGCGGGAGGCAACCCGTGTTTCTTGTTTTCATTATTGTTTATTTGTCATTGGTAATGTGTTTTAATAAGAATTGCAGGTAGGAGCCGCTCTCATTCCTTCCGGTAAGTCGTTTTCAAGGAAGAAAACAAAGGTAAGTGTGGGGGAGGTGAATTGCGCCGCAACATAAGTTGCGCCGCTTTTGATTGCGCCGCAACTATACAAGTTGCGCCGCAACCTATCCTTCTATTTTTCAGTTGCGCCGCAGGTTGTTGTTGCGCCGCAACGTGTCATGTTTCAGAAAAATCGGAAAAAAAAAAAATAAAAATTTAAGTTCAAAAATAAGGCATTGCACCGCAACGGGTGGGGTTGCACCGCAACCCGGGTCAAACCGGGTCAACTGAGTTTAAACAAAAAGGGGATCGGGTCTCATAAATTTCACATACACTTATTTTTCTCAAATAATTGAGCACCTACCTCCTTTCCTCTCTTACCCCATCCGATCCAACCCCTTTTCTTCTTGATTTTTCTTCTACTCTTCTCTTAAATCTTCATTATCATTCACCATGACTCGAACTGGAAAGGTTAGTTTGATCCACCCTCTAATCTCATTATTTGTTTGTTATTTAATTTGTGCCATTTGTTCTTGTTTCAAATTCGATTTTGCTTGATATTATGCTTTCTTTACTTGTTAGAGTTCGAATTTGTGAGGAATTTGCAAGAACAATGAGGGTTTGGTTGTTTTGTTTGAAGGATTGATGATTTGTTTTTGTGGATTGTGTTATTCAAATTAACTTAGGGTTAATTAAAGTTGGTTTTTCTTAATTAAATGCTAAACTCTAAGAACTAAACTGTTATTTGAATATGGTGTGGATTTTTGTTAACCTCTGCTGCTGCTCGAACTCAACCCAGAAACACCCTAATTGCGCCGCAACTTTCCTTATTGCGCCGCAACGTAAATACAGAATGATAAGTTGCGCCGCAACTCTACCTGTTTCAGACCTGCCATGGTTATGTTTATTTATATGTGTTTTTATATCAGGGTTTCAATGTTTTAATTGTTTCTTGTATGTGTAGGAACCCGCTTCCTCTAGCCGTGCAGGACGAGGCAAGGCAAGAAGCTCGTCGGCTGCTACACCTGTTGAAAGTGGTGTTACACCTGAAGCCACTGCTATGGGAATTCCTACCCACCCGTGGTTACGATTCCCTAGAGCTCCTCCCGAGAAGAAGGTTGAATATACCAACAGGTTGGCCACTATTTTTCAGAAAGACATAGTTGAACCTAGGTATATGGAATCTAGTATGTTGGATATGTTAAATGCTCGTGGGGGTATTAGTAGGTATATGCATTTGATGGGTAGTTCGAATGATATGGATGGTAATCCCGTAGCCAAGGAATTTAGTTTGTGGTTTGATATATTTCAGAATCGGGAGGTAGTTTGTAAGGAGTGGTGTTTAGAGGTTTATTCGACTATTTCGGTTGAGAACATAGAGAAAGTAAAGGATGTGTTTGCTGATCAGGTTATATTCTTTCGTTGTGGGGGTGTTAATAGACACCTAACTATTGCTGAGTTTGGGTTGTGCACGGGGATGTACACCCAAGAGATGTTGGATGATCCCGCTTTCGAGCGTCTTTTAGCCATTGCTGTTAGGACTACTTCTGGTTTTACTATGATTTTAGAGATTACTATAACCGGGTGTCTGGGGGTCGCGCTTGGAAAGCAGCTTGTGGGGCGAATACACTTCAGTCGCCTATTTTGCGCTTGTTCCACAAGATGTTAGTCCATTCCTTTGTCCAAAGGACTAATCATCCGGACAAGCTATATATGGAGGATTTATGGTTGTTGAGGTTGTTTGATGAATGTGATGTGTATAGGAAAGCATGTGCTCCCTATGTGTTGGCAAAACATATGGGGACAAAATGGAGTTCGTGATAGGGGTTTAGTATGCGGTCATTTTATTTCCAAGATGGTGAAGTATTTTGAGGGTGCTGATAATGCAGTCGCTTTGAACTGCAAACCTATGAAGCCATTCACTTGGAATGATTTGAAGCGGTGGAAATTGATTAAGCCTCTAGCTCATAAGAATGATATTCCTGAGTTGATTGATTTTGGTGGTGCTGCCTCTGATGATGAGGAGGAGGCAGAGGCAGGTGATGATGATGATGCTGAGATGGCTGATGCACCAGAGCAGCCGCTAGAGCCCGCACGACGTACTAAGCGTCGTGCCACCACTACACCTACTGAGGGACCATCTTCTTCTTCTGCCGCCCCTTCAGGTCCATGGGATTTTTCTTCTTTGGGGACTTTGGTTAGTAACATGTGGGAGTCTCAGCAGCACTTTCAGCATTCCCATGAGCAGTTTCAGTCGAGGGTGGACAGTGATTTTAGGTGGATGGGCTCAGGTATGGGTCGTATGATGCATGATCAACATAGATATCAGCCCATGTGGGAGGCCCAGTATAGGGGTGAGCAGTTTCATCCACCTCAGCCGATTCCAGACTACAGCCCTCCCAGTATATTCATTCCAGAGCACCGGGCTGGAGGTGGATTCTTCTTTCCACCAGAGCGTCAGTATGAGGTGGCTCCTTCCCATGATCTTGGAGGGACGGGGCCCGATAACCCTGTTAGCTTTGGGTCTTTTGCAGGTACACAGGCTGGTGCAGATGCTGGAGGATCAGGTTCGGCAGAACCATCGTTTGCTGAGCAGGTGGTTGGATCGATTTTTGGTACAGGACCTATGCCTGGTTACCCTCACCCTCCTCAGTGATATATGATGGGATGATGCTGCTGCCGTTTGTTGGTGATGATGGCTTGTACTTTTATTTGTTTGAACAATTTTATTTCCGTACTTTTATTTAGTTCTATTTGTTTGGTTTGTAATCACCCTTAAGGGTGATGGAACATCGTATTTTACTTTTCCATTTCCGTTTGAATAATTAGGGATAGGATGAATGCATGGTTTATTTGATTATGTTGCTCGTTAATTGTGTGTTCATGTTGATAGCAAGTTGAATGTCATATGCATATGCTGGCAGTAAGTTCAGCGACATATTTTGTTGGCATCATATTCAGGCATGGAACATACGTCATACCCGGCAAGTTTTTCTTGTTCTTGATTTTGTTTTTGTTTACTTTCTCCTATTTCCCATAGTTTGCCTTAGTTCATTGGACATTGAGGGCATTGTCCAACTCAATTGTGGGGGGGTGGTAAATAGGAAAAAGTCGGGTATTTTTGAGGAATTTTGAACTTTTGCATGCTTGTCCTTGTAGTTAATTGCTTTTGTCACTTAATTATAGAACTTAATAAGCAATTTGACTACACCTTTGG
This sequence comes from Erigeron breviscapus, assembly GCA_034093135.1. Lineage (NCBI taxonomy): Eukaryota > Viridiplantae > Streptophyta > Magnoliopsida > Asterales > Asteraceae > Erigeron > Erigeron breviscapus. Next base: position 3,485,784 of record CM067167.1, read on the forward strand.
TACAAATTTTAATATGTGGAATGTGTTTTGACTGATTAATTAGGCAATCCATTTTGGATTAATAATATGACTAGCACGCTCAAAGCACCAAAACACCCAAATTGTGAGATTATTGATTCATTGCTAGTTATGATAGGTGTTACGGTTTTGGAATTATTAGCCTTGTTAATTTGTCCCTCTCGTAGGCTTTTGGATTTATTCAAGAGTAAGGGTTCTATTTAGAGCTCTGAACTATGATGTGCAAGTTTGAGGTTGGTTTTTCCACTTCCGGATTATTTCATTTGCTATGAGTGTGCCGGTGATTGCGTTGATTCTAGAACTTGTCCTGGTTGATCGTTCCGTGTTATTTATCAGAAGAGGCAAAAATTAGGATAAAACCTTTGTTCTTTGTATGTTCACCCCTTGTTTCGTAAAAATCTGTTATGTGCATGTTTTGTTATTGTGCTTAGTAGCTAACTACACTGGTTAGTGAACCACCTGTTAAACCCTTATGTTTCACTCACTTTTAGTGCAAGAAACAATAGAAAAACTTGTTGTCACTAGCCTGTTCTTTGTTATTAACTCCACCTTACCTAGCCATACCGATAGTCGAAGTCCTAGTGGGTCATTGGTTGCCTATGCTAGTGGATGGTTTGGGGGTGTCCTTTATGTGGGGTTGGGATATTCTCGGTTACTGAGAATAGATTGAGTTCGTCATGTTTGTTTGGATAAAGTCTGAATCGTTCATTTCAGCATATGAGTATATGATTTGTCACTGTTTCAAATGTTATTTAAGAGAATACCAATTAGTCAGAGTAAAAGTAGCTCACAAAAAAAAAAAAGAATTGAAAAACAGAAAAAGAAAAAAAAATAGAAAGAAAAGAGCTTGGGCTGTCAGTTGGTATTTCTCACTTTTGGTCAAATCATTTTTGTAAGTTGGTACATCAATTACACCAACGAAAGGATCTGAATGCTATAATCTTAAGTTGTTATTTGTGGGTTGGCGCGTTTGTTTAAGCCAACATGGTTAGATTTGGTTGATTGAGTTGTATAAGGTCATACACCACAATGGTGTCGGTTTTTAATCGTCTATTGGGGGTATTTTCTGGACAACTTCTCGGGTTTTGGACCGTTGGCAACTAGTGACATGGGATCTAATGGATTAGACTATTATGTAAACAATTTGTTAAATGTTGTGCTATTTTCTTTGTTAACACCCTTTGTTTACCCAAATTTCCATACCCTTTTAAATACCTTGTTTAGCTTCAGAAGTTCATTAAAACCCTTAAAGTCCTCTTTTGATAGACGTTGTGGTGCTTGCATCATGGCGGTGAAGGAACGAACCTAGTACAAGCCTATAGTTAAAAGATTATGCATCACGACTAGGCATTGAGTGATTATTCAAATATTCAACCCCAAGAGTAAGTTAGTTGGAGTAGGATAGACGAGATATCACTGATTCGATTCTTTTGTGCTTAGTCGTGTTATTAAGGCTTGTATATCAGTCAAGTATTGTCAAACATTCCAGTTTTCATTTAAGATTAAAACTGCCTAACCATCTCGTTTCATTTTCAATGATGGTTTAGCTTCTTTTTGATTACTGTAACGTTATTCCCATATGTACCAAGGTAAATTGAGTTTTGAAGTTTGGAATTGCTTGAGTACAAGCAAAGCTTAAGTGTGGGGGGATTTGATGTGTCGTATTTTATACCCATTTCCCACATTGTATTTAGTTGATTTTGCATGGTTTATGAGTCGTTTTAGTATACATTTGGTGCGTTTATGGTATTTGTTAGTGTTTCAGGTTATTGACAGGTATTTAAGCGTAAATCTTGAGAAAACGACATTGTTGAGGTGAATTAAGTGCTAACGGAGGATTTCGGAAGCATTTGGATGAAGATTGCAGGAAGTCAACAAAAGTCAAGCTGGCAAAAAGACAATTGCGCCGCAACTGGGAGTTGCGCCACAACCCAATTCCAGAAAGTTAAGTTGCGCCGCAACTGTCCTAGTTGCGCCGCAACGCCTTTTGTTCCTGGCCAGCCACGAGTCAACATTGGTCAAAGGTCAACGCTAGTCAACGTCCAATTGCGCCGCAACTAGTAGTTGCGCCGCAACCGAAAAGCAGAAGAATAAGTTGCGCCGCAATGCGTTCAAGTTCAAGCCAGCCTTGGTCAACGAAAGTCAAAGTCAAACGCGAGTCAAACTTAGTTGCGCCGCAACTGGGTCCGATTCTGGCAGATTTTTGGGAGAGTATAAATAGCATGCAAAAATATCCCAAAACCCTTCTTCTCTTCTCCCAGCCGTTTTTGAAGACCTATTCAGAGATATTTTCATCTATTTATTATATTTTAGGATTTCAAACACGATTGGATCAATTTCGTTCTTAGCTTTCAATTATTATCATTCGGTAACAATGATTTCTTCATATTCTCTTTGTTATTCTTATTTTAATATGAGTGGCTAATCGCTTCATCATCCATCTTGATGGAGTGAGACAATATGTAAAGATTGCACGATTTTATTAATTCAATGTTGATTTTATTTAACGTTATATCGAGATCTTAGCGTATTTCTTCCTTATTATTTATCTTGAATTGATTGGTGATTTATGTGTGTCTTTAATGGTAGTTATTGATGACATATATTTCATTTTGATTGTTTGGGTACAAACGATTGGGTCTATGATGGGTACGGTAGATAATCGTTCATGATAATAGGGAGGAATGTGTTAACGGTTGGGTACAATCGATAGGTATAATTGTTATCTCAATAACCAAAACAATTGTTTGATTAGGGAAGTTATAAAAGATGTCTTGAGGTACCGGTCTTTGTAACAAAACTAGTTAAAGCAAGAGAGTCAAATGATGTCATTAACTTGACGGGTACGGGGTTGGTGCTTTGTTTGAGTCTCGGTTATTTAATCAACTAATTTGGATTTGAACTTCATTTATGTGCAATCTGAGCGTATTGTTGAGCGAAATCAAGATGGATGTCTTTTAAATTATTGTCATAAAAACATTTTCAATATCGTTTGAGGACGATCCCTGCCCCGGTAATACCGGATTTAAGTTATTTACTTTTACTTGTTGCAAAGTGACAATTCGGTCACAAAACCCCCTGTTTACTTGAATTACTTAATGTTAACAATTACTTAACTTTAGTCCCTGTGTTCGATCCTGGACTTACCTTTTAGCTATACTATATACGAACGGGTCCACTGCCCGAGAGTGTGTAGTAGTCAGTTCTAGGGTATTTCTTGTTTTAATTTTTAAACTCGATTTTACACATCAATGATCCAAATTGACCTTCCTTATCTTTAGAAGTATTATTCAGTATAATAAAGTACATTAAAGTGTACATTTAAGGCCCTGGCATTCTTGATATTCCCTGATTAATAACTGTCATCCTTTGATATGCTCTTGTATAGATCTATATATATAGGATCTGCTGTATTCTCTTACACACAACAATCAATATACAATCTTATTACATATTCTATACTCTGTTTTACTTGGTATCAGAGCCTAGGGTTTTGCCCCTGCTCTTTGCTGCCACATTCAACAGAAAAACAAACAATAACACAAAAAAAAAATTCTCTGATCTTCAATCTTACAATGGCTGATCAACTTACAGCCTTTACCTCTGTTGAGAAAACTGCCCATAACTCTCACAAGTTTGGTTTCACTTTATCTCCTACAAACTATGGTCATTGGAAACTTATGATCCAGCCCTTTCTTGCTACACACAGTTTATTTGGCTATGTTGACGGGAGTATTCCCTGTCCACCTTCAACCATTTCCTCTCCAGGAACTTCTTCTGGGAAGGAAGATGCTGCTACTATTGTCACACGACCAAATCCCAACCATACTGTTTGGTTATGTAATGATGCACATGTTCGCATGTTAATCCTTTCAACCATATCGGAGGCATCTTTTCCACATGTTCAGGGAACCACCTCACGTGATCTTTGGCTTGGCCTTGAACATGCTTATGCCCCACATACCTCTTCCAGAGAATTCACATTAAAGACACAACTATTGAAAATTCAGATGAAAGGTGATGAGACATCTGCTGCATATCTTGAAAGAGCACAAAAGTATGCAACCGCTCTTATAAATATTGGACAGCCTATGCCGGAGAAAGATCTGGTTATGTTGGTTGTTGCTGGTCTTCGTGAGGAATACAATGGAGTCAAACAAGGCCTCCTCAATAACCAGTTCACGGCTGTTTTCTCTGAACTTCCTAGTCTCCTTGCGGACCATGAGTTTTTAATTCAAAAACCAACCGCTGACATCCTGTCCGTTCAGGCTTTCATGGCTGTCACAACAAGCTCCTCTCCTGTTCCGAATGACATGGTTCAAGCTATTCAGCAATTGGTTGCCAAACTTGGTTATCAATTACAACCCTCTCCCGGTTCAGATTCATCAACAACACCCCAAGCCTTCTATACAAACCGGGCTGGGCAGTCCAACTACAGTCGTGGCAGCCGTGGTTCTCGTGGAGGCCGTGGTGGCCGTGGACTCGTCAACTACAATCGCAATCATGTGGGATCCAACCGCATTCCAAATCAGTTTAGTTGGGCTTCCAACCAAAACACCGTGTATGGAACTTGTAATAGGTGCGGGATTGCACATGTGCCATCTCAATGCCCAAATAGAGACCCGTCTACCTTCCGGACACGACAACTGTCCGCTAATTATGCTGACCATCGCTCACAGGCGTCTTCAACCTCTTGGCTTCCAGACACAGGTTCCAATAGCCATGCTGCACCGGATATGTCAGGTTTTGATTCTGCCGAGCCTTACTTTGGTAATGATAATCTTCATGTTGGTAATGGTAAGGCCCTTCCCATTTTACATATTGGTTCCTCAAAAATTTCCTCACCTAACAAAACCTTTCGCCTAAACAATATTCTTCATGTACCTGATATCAAGAAACGTCTTCTATCTGTACAAAAGTTTTGTCAAGATAATCATGTTTATTTTGAATTTCATGCAACTTTTTTCTCTGTGAAGGACAAGTTTACACACATTACCCTCCTCACGGGTCCAAGTGACGGTGGACTGTACTCGATCAGATTTCCAATAAATCAGTCAATTCCAAGGTTTCCTTTTCAACAACTCGTGCTACAACAACTACCTGGCATCATCGTTTAGGACATCCACATTCCCAGTTGTTCAAGACTATGCTATCTAAATATCGTTTACCTATTTCTGCTAAGAATTTTGATTTCGATTGTACTTCCTGTTCAGTTGGAAAATCTTCCAAACTTCCTTTATTGTCATCTACTTATAAAAGTACTCATTTTTTGGATTTAATTTTTTGTGATGTTTGGGGACCTGCTCCTATAACCTCGTTTGACGGTCATCACTATTTTTTATTGTGTGTTGACCATTTTTCAAAATTTATGTGGTTGTTTCCATTGAAACGAAAATCTGATGTCTTTGCAACTTTCACACAATTTGTCACTCTTGCTGAACGACAATTTTCCACCAAAATTAAAGCTGTTCAAACCGATTGGGGGGCGAATTCAGAAACCTTTCAACCTTTTTTAATTCCATTGGCATTATTCACTGTCTCTCTTGCCCTCACACCAGAGAACAAAATGGTGTTGTTGAGAGGCGTCACCGTCATGTTGTTGAAACCGGTCTAACACTAATGTCACATTCTCATGTCCCACAACGTTTTTGGCATTATGCCTTTGAAACTGCTGTGTACCTAATCAATCGAATGCCCTCTCGTGCAAACTCCACAGTTTCTCCTTTCGAACACGTGTTCAAACGTAAACCTGATTTCTCCTTCCTTCGCGTCTTTGGTTGCCAATGCTTTCCGCATCTCCGTCCCTACAATCCACATAAACTGGATTTTCGATCTACACCATGTATTTTCCTTGGGTACATCACCTGATGTGACCAATTTATATAGATCGCCCACATCATTATTGGCCTTTTTCGTATGTGTTTTGAGTCAATTTTATATGCATTTGGCGCGTTTATGGTGTTTGTTAGTGCTTTCAGGTTCTTAGCAGGTTGTGCGTCCATTTGGTGCATTTTCTGACGATTTTAGGCCAAGATGTTGATCCGAGTGTTCGAGAGCTGTTAATATAGAAGACCCAAAGATTTCAGCAAGTTTTAACTGCGCCGCAGTGGGAGGGATGTTTCCCCACTGCGCCGCAGTGGGAGTGCACAGGCCCACTGCGCCGCAGTCAAAGGTTGAATAGAAGAAATGAATTCCAGACGATTATCCATGCGCCGCAGTGGGAGGAGACCATCCCCACTGCGCCGCAGTCATTGGGTGCCAAAAAGAAATAATTTCCAGAGGATTTTTATTGCGCCGCAGTGGGAGGGATGTTGCCCCACTGCGCCGCAGTCACACAAGAACAGAATTCCAGATATATATCACTGCGCCGCAGTGGGAGTGCACAAGGCCCACTGCGCCGCAGTGAGTGCACAAGGCCCACTGCGCCGCAGTGAGTGCACGGGGAAATCAGGGTTTCAGCTTTTTGCATCAGATTTTGGGGAGGTATAAATAGAAAAATAAACCCTATTTCCCAAGTTATCAAATTTTCTTTCTAGGAGCTGTTCTACGGCGAATTCTTTCAAGGATCATCTCAGATTTCGTCATTGGATTCATTGAAGATTCAAGAACACCCATCTAGATCGTATCTAATTTTCTGTCTTGCAATTTACATTCAACAATCATTGGTACAATATGTTCTCTTTCAATTTCTTTTATGAATTTCAATTTAGCATGAGTGGCTAGATTTCTAATCATCCACTTTGATGAAACTTGACGAATGATATGATTGCAATATTTTAATTCAAGTGTTGATTCAATTATCGTTGTGTCGTGATCTTTATCAATTAATTCCTTGTGATTTATTCTTTTGATGTTGATGGTTTATGTGTTCATCGTTAGTGGTACTAGGTGAATGTGTTTATCATTGCGATTCGATTGTCTATGGTCGGTTGTCACCGGTTCATGGTATGACGGTGAATGTCAAATCTATAATAGGAATTAATCGGTAAACGTGTTTAGAAACGGTCGGTGGTACCACGTTTTCATTCACATAGGCATAATTGGTAATTGGATAATCAAGCAAACTAATTGTTGGGAAATTTTCTAGGCATTGGTGGTACCAGCTTGGGTAATTAAACTAGCAACTTAGGTGTTTGGGTGATTTGCGAGCGGTTGGTGGTACCAAGCGAGCATTTTTATCCTTTCACGATTATCTTGTCAACTCTAAAGAATTTGATCTTTAACGTGTGCAATCATAACTGAAGTCAAGTGGATTCGAAGTGGATGATCTTTATTTATATTGTCTGAACTTTCTTTACTTTTAATTGTCTTGTCATTTCAATTTCTTTAATTTCAAATTGTCAAAGTTAGGTAGCAATTCGGCTACGGTTCCATCCTTTTTCTAAAACTACTTTAGCAAACAATTATTTCAAAACCAATCCCCACGAACGATCTCGGACTTACTACTTACTATACTATATGCGATCAGGTCCACTGCCTGAAAGTGTGTAGTAGTCGGTTTTTAGTGGGTACTTGTTTATAAATTTTACAAACTCGATTTCACACATCAAGTTTTTGGCGCCGCTGCCGGGGATTGTGTGCCGATTTAGTTGTTAATTTAGTGGTTTGATCCTTTCTCACGCGTAAGGAAGTTACTTGTTTTATTAGTTTAGTTTTCTTTTCTTATCACCGGTGCATTTGACGTGTTTGTGTTAGTTGTGTGTTGACCATTTTTCAAAATTTATGTGGTTGTTTCCATTGAAACGAAAATCTGATGTCTTTGCAACTTTCACACAATTTGTCACTCTTGCTGAACGACAAATTTCCACCAAAATTAAAGTTGTTCAAACCGATTGGGGGGCGAATTCAGAAACCTTTCAACCTTTTTTAATTCCATTGGCATTATTCACTGTCTCTCTTGCCCTCACACCAGAGAACAAAATGGTGTTGTTGAGAGGCGTCACCGTCATGTTGTTGAAACCGGTCTAACACTAATGTCACATTCTCATGTCCCACAACGTTTTTGGCATTATGCCTTTGAAACTGCTGTGTACCTAATCAATCGAATGCCCTCTCGTGCAAACTCCACAGTTTCTCCTTTCGAACTGCTCCGCAGTGGGAGGGATGTTGCCCCACTGCGCCGCAGTGGGAGTGCACAGGCCCACTGCGCCGCAGTCAAAGGTTGAATAGAAGAAATGAATTCCAGACGATTATCCATGCGCCGCAGTGGGAGGAGACCATCCCCACTGCGCCGCAGTCATTGGGTGCCAAAAAGAAATAATTTCCAGAGGATTTTTATTGCGCCGCAGTGGGAGGGATGTTGCCCCACTGCGCCGCAGTCACACAAGAACAGAATTCCAGATATATATCACTGCGCCGCAGTGGGAGTGCACAAGGCCCACTGCGCCGCAGTGAGTGCACGGGGAAATCAGGGTTTCAGCTTTTTGCATCAGATTTTGGGGAGGTATAAATAGAAAAATAAACCCTATTTCCCAAGTTATCAAATTTTCTTTCTAGGAGCTGTTCTACGCGAATTCTTTCAAGGATCATCTCAGATTTCGTCATTGGATTCATTGAAGATTCAAGAACACCCATCTAGATCGTATCTAATTTTCTGTCTTGCAATTTACATTCAACAATCATTGGTACAATATGTTCTCTTTCAATTTCTTTTATGAATTTCAATTTAGCATGAGTGGCTAGATTTCTAATCATCCACTTTGATGAAACTTGACGAATGATATGATTGCAATATTTTAATTCAAGTGTTGATTCAATTATCGTTGTGTCGTGATCTTTATCAATTAATTCCTTGTGATTTATTCTTTTGATGTTGATGGTTTATGTGTTCATCGTTAGTGGTACTAGGTGAATGTGTTTATCATTGCGATTCGATTGTCTATGGTCGGTTGTCACCGGTTCATGGTATGACGGTGAATGTCAAATCTATAATAGGAATTAATCGGTAAACGTGTTTAGAAACGGTCGGTGGTACCACGTTTTCATTCACATAGGCATAATTGGTAATTGGATAATCAAGCAAACTAATTGTTGGGAAATTTTCTAGGCATTGGTGGTACCAGCTTGGGTAATTAAACTAGCAACTTAGGTGTTTGGGTGATTTGCGAGCGGTTGGTGGTACCACGCGAGCATTTTTATCCTTTCACGATTATCTTGTCAACTCTAAAGAATTTGATCTTTAACGTGTGCAATCATAACTGAAGTCAAGTGGATTCGAAGTGGATGATCTTTATTTATATTGTCTGAACTTTCTTTACTTTTAATTGTCTTGTCATTTCAATTTCTTTAATTTCAAATTGTCAAAGTTAGGTAGCAATTCGGCTACGGTTCCATCCTTTTTCTAAAACTACTTTAGCAAACAATTATTTCAAAACCAATCCCCACGAACGATCTCGGACTTACTACTTACTATACTATATGCGATCAGGTCCACTGCCTGAAAGTGTGTAGTAGTCGGTTTTTAGTGGGTACTTGTTTATAAATTTTACAAACTCGATTTCACACATCAAGTTTTTGGCGCCGCTGCCGGGGATTGTGTGCCGATTTAGTTGTTAATTTAGTGGTTTGATCCTTTCTCACGCGTAAGGAAGTTACTTGTTTTATTAGTTTAGTTTTCTTTTCTTATCACCGGTGCATTTGACGTGTTTGTGTTAGTTGTGTGTTTGCAGGCATATTTCTTTAGTTGATGAACTTACGTTCTTCGGGTCTCCCTTTGAATAGTCCTTTGTCTACTCCGAGAAGACCAAGAGGGCGTCGGTTTAACTTCACTAAACCCACAACACCAATACCAACACCATTTTCACCTATAGCTAAACCCACTCCTGATTCGGACGAGGAAGGGTTTTATTTAGACGAATTCTTCAATTTAAAGTTAAGCAAGAGGAGATGGGTGACGAACAACCAAGGGGACCAAATGACACTCGCTATGGCGAGAGGGTTCGAACTATTCCAACTAGCCGTGGCTCTGCCATTAGACCCCCGGCCATTGATCACACCTTCAATTTGAAAGGAAATCATCTCAAGAGCATAGAAGAGCAACAATTTGATGGAAAAAGGAAATGGGATCCTTACCAACACTTGGATAGGTTTGAAAAGTTGGCTCGGCTTTATCAATATGGTCAAAATCAAATGAATGCCGTGAAACTTGAGACATTTCCCATCTCAATCACCGGAGAAGCACTTGATTGGTTCAATGATCTTCCAGAGAATTCAATCACTACTTGGGAGCAACTTAAGGAGGCTTTCATTGGTGAGTTTTATTCACTCAGAACTCAAAGAAGGTTAGAGAATATGATTAGGTCTTTTGAACAAGATGATGGAGAAGATGTTGTAGATGCTTGGGAACAATATGTGGAGCTATTCTTTGATGGGTTAGATAAGAAGTCTAAACGAGAATTGGGATATGCTTTCGGGGGTAGTTTCAATAACATTACACCCAATGAAGGTTATCAGATCTTGGAAGACATGGCAAAGGATAACTCAACTATGGATGATGAAAGGTTCTTGAAGAATGAAAGAAAGATGAAGAAAGGCACTAACCAAGGGAGAGTTGCTAAGGCTGAAGCTAGTAACGACTCAGGGGTTATTGGAGAGATTAAGGCGCTATCTGAGCGCATGGATAGGAGCTTTACTGCTCAAGAGACTAGGTTTAGTGCACTTGAGAGGGATGTTAAGGTCGTAGCCGATGGGTGTGATCATTGTGGTGATATGCACTATTCTGATGAGTGTCCAAATCGGGCACCCGAAGATGTGAACTATGTTCAGAATCAACCCCAAGGGAATTTCCACCGCAACACCGGTTTCCAGAACCGGCCTTCAGGTAATCCTTCTTATAACTCTTCTTTTCAGGCTAATGCTCCTCATTTTTCAGGTAACAGGTGGCAAAGGATAACTCAACTATGGATGATGAAAGGTTCTTGAAGAATGAAAGAAAGATGAAGAAAGGCACTAACCAAGGGAGAGTTGCTAAGGCTGAAGCTAGTAACGACTCAGGGGTTATTGGAGAGATTAAGGCGCTATCTGAGCGCATGGATAGGAGCTTTACTGCTCAAGAGACTAGGTTTAGTGCACTTGAGAGGGATGTTAAGGTCGTAGCCGATGGGTGTGATCATTGTGGTGATATGCACTATTCTGATGAGTGTCCAAATCGGGCACCCGAAGATGTGAACTATGTTCAGAATCAACCCCAAGGGAATTTCCACCGCAACACCGGTTTCCAGAACCGGCCTTCAGGTAATCCTTCTTATAACTCTTCTTTTCAGGCTAATGCTCCTCATTTTTCAGGTAATAGGTGGCAAAGAGATAATTATCAGAATCAGCCACAACAGCAGACTCAGCAAGGACAAGGATCAGGTTCTTCTTCTTCTAATGCCGATCCTAATGCCGAGTTGAGAGAGATGATGAAGCGATCCAAGGATCAGGTTCTTCTTCTAATGTCGATCCTAATGCCGAGTTGAGGAGATGATGAAGCAGTTGGCTAGTAATCAAGTTGAAACAAACACTAGCATTCAAATGATCAGGGATGATACTAAGGCTTTGAGTGAGAGGTTGGATCAGATAAGCGGGAAGGTGGAGATCAACATGAAAAATCAGGGAGCTAATTTCAAGGATCTCGAAAGTAGGATGGAAACTCTTGCTAGGCTCACGGGGACT
>CM067167.1:3502453-3572287 GCA_034093135.1 Erigeron breviscapus
GAACAAACTTCTTTGTGTCCGCATATTCCGTAGGCCACCCATTCTAATGTATCAGCACACACAGCACAAGTATCGTCCATATATGTTTCTTTCTTACTACGATTAGTTAATTAATTAGGTTTAGCATATATATATAGTAATTTGCGGCAGCTGGCAGGGTTGATGTAGGGAATTATGGTTCGAATGATGTTGGGGGGGTTTTATAATACAGTAGTAATGAACCTACATGGCATATTTAATGTTGGTCAAAATCTTGAATTATATTCGGGTTTAAAGTCAATATCTATGTCCTTCTTCCGGTTTTTTTTTTTATTTATTTACACTTAAACCCAGGGGTACTAAAGGGGGGCAAATGCCCCCCTCCAAATTTGAATTTTGTCATGTATTTTTAAATTTTTCATAGATTTTTAAAATTTTTCTATAGGTTTTTAACATTTTGCCCCCTTTTAAAAAAAAAATTCACGGATTCTTTAATTTTGCCTCCTCTGGAATTTTTTCCTGGTACCGCTCTGCTTATACCTAAGTGTTAGAAATTTAAACATCAGTTTTCTACCTCAAAATGCATGTAATAAACAACAATTGGTCACAAAAAGCTCTACATGAAAACAGCAAGCAAAATCAAAGACTTATTACCCAACGCTTTTGACCCATTCTACCATCATAATCTTCACGCCTGACCCATTTTAATAGTGTAATGACCAGCAGATACGTATAAGAACATGACTAACACACGTAACCGAAAACGAGCAATAATTAACATAAGAACCATAAAAACGAATAGCAAAAAACCGCAACAAGAACTGGCTACGAAACAGCAACAACAACAACAATAACAACCCGCAGCTTGTTTGATTGCATTGTAAGTAAACAAAAAGTAGTAACATCAAGCGTTTTATCATTTATGTGAATTATAATATAGCACTAGTTGTATTACATTCTTGATTAGCACTCTCAACAATTTGACAATTATAATGTTATAAAGTCTGAAGCAAAGAAAAAAAAAGTCTCAAATAACAGTATTACAAAAACAGGTGCAGGAGACTTATTTAATGGTTTGTTAAAGAGACTTATTATAGTCTCAAATAAAAGTATTACAAAAACACATATACAAACATTAGAAATCACATTTGATCCACAATGGTTCATCAAACTGTCCCAATAACTTATTTCCCACACCATTACACAACCTCCCTAACACACTTTCATCTCCGGGATACCACGCGGGGGTCCCATTTTCGTACCCATTGCACGTTAGCCTTCGCACGTCACTACCATCCAAACGGGCCACATACAAATCTCCGTAAGGCTGAAACTGATTTGGAACGGACACCGGATCTGCTGTCACACCTCCTATATTCGCCGAAAACAATAACCACTTACTATCACCACTAAAACACACATGATTTATCCTCTCTTTATCAACCTCCTCTGATCCTTCACTTCCAGCTACATATACTCGCCTTAAATTACTTCCATCGGGGCACATTAAGTATATACTAAACGCATCTACATTTGCTGGATTATGTCTATTTGAAGAGAAGGCAATTAGCTTCCCATCTGGTGACCAACTAGGCATTGTGTCGATCCATGGCCCGTTGGTTATCTGTCGTATCTCACCTTTAAATTCACCTTCCATTGCGTCCATTATGTATAAGTTTTTGTGTCCTGACCGGCCCGACCTGAACACTAAACTTTTTCCATCGGGTGAACACGATGGAAACGCGTTGTTGCCCGTTTCTTCCTTACTAAGGATCTTAATTTCGGGTTTAACTACAGATTCTTGGTCATTGGCCATGTGTAAATTAAACGAAACTCTAGCGATTTGAACAGTCGCTTTGACTGAATCAAATATGGGTCCGATTGATGTGAATATTACATTCTTTTCAATCGGACTCCATGAATTGCAAAAAGCAATTCGTCCGTTTAATACATTCCATTTCTTTGAGCCATCTGATTTCATGATCTCAATGCCCGAATTCGAATCAAAATCAGGATTAAATACAACCAGATCTCCATCAGGAGAGAATGATGGAAATGCGCCATTCAGACGGAGCATTCTAAGAGTCTTTATCGGTGATGAAACCGGGTTTAAGTGAGGAATTATTGTCTCACTCATACCGGTTTCACCCGAATCCTGTTCACCTCTAAACCGGTGATAACCTAGAAAACCGGAGTCAGGTGAAACAAACGGATTATAATGATGAAAATCAGGGTTTAAAACCTTTGTTATAGGAAAAAACTTTTCTAATTCAAGATCATATATCTCAATATGACGGTGGCTGTCGTCTTTTCGACGAGTAGCCACCGCTAATTGTCTGCGGCCATGTATGGCCGCAGGTGTAAAACAGTGAACTCCTGGTGGAGTGACACGTAAAGGAGCAGAAACCAAGGTATTAAATTCAGACGGTAAATCGATACGAAAAACACTCCACCAACCGTCTTCGGCTTGTCGGTGGAAATAAATCGTATCGTTGCTAGCCCACGTAGGCCAGCCGCCCTGGGAACATACAACCCATCGGTTTTCCGGATCTGATATCTGGAAAACCACAATATCAGTTTCCAGATGGTGAAACTCCCCGCCCCAAGGGCGTGAACCATAAGACGCGACGGCAATTAAATTGCCGTCGCGTGAAACAGACGGACTGTAGTCAACAGTTCCGTACGGTGTTAACCGACATATTTTTTCGGAACCGTTTAGTTCCTTAGTATGAAGTGCCGACCAGCTTTTAAAAGGCGTGCCAGATGGCTCATGAGCTGATATGAAGTACACATGGTCATGTTTAACAACAGGTCGGTCGTGAAACAGACTTGTATTTGTAGATGTTAAAAGATTTTTGCCTCCTAGGAAAATTTGGGATGACCCGGTTCTTTCGGACACGTAAACTATGTCATCAGAGTTATTATTTGTCCCGACGAATTGCGCGTTGTAGTTGATAGAAACGCCGTCCGTGAGACGGCGTTCTGGAGGAGGTGAAGACGAGAAGTCATGGAGACTAGAGGGAAGGGGAGTAGAGAAAACGTCGAAGCCGTAATGCGGGCGTCCGACGGTAGTGAAGATGATGGTTCCAGTGGGATCATCCATTTTTAGTATGTTAGAAAATATAATTGTGGCTAAAGGTTTCTAAGATGAAGTAGCAGATAACAAAGAGAAAATGACAAAGGTGTTAATAGTAGCATGAGAATTCAAGTTGCATTTGTTCTCTTATCCTTTTAGATAACAACAAAGTATATACACGTATATTTCATTTGTAAGGATATATGTTGTCATACCCGAAAAATTATTTGATTTTTTATGTGATGGAATGTAAGGAAATACGTTGTTAGTAAATGCGTAAATGGTAGTAAAGCATATATTAGGTGATAGGATTTTCTCATCGAAAAATTTAAACGGGGTCTAATTATACGAAGGGGCTCCTTAGTACGTGCCCGATTAATTAAGACAAAGTATAATAGACGTTCCAATACACGATTAATTCACAATTTTCAAAAAAAAGTTAAAGAAGTTATAATAGGAAAAACATATGATTTAAAAATAAATAAGAAGATGAAAAACATATAATGTTTAATGTAACAAAATTTAGAATACATAATACATCATATATGTAGTTTGTAGTACATACACACATATGTTTGTAAAACATATGTAGTTTGTAGTACATACATATACATACACACATTTCAGCATTCATTTTTAGTCATATGTTTTATTTGATCCACAATGTAAGAAAGTGGTTTGATAATAGTATAGGGTAGACCGTGAAATAAGAGGGAAGATGGATGTGGAATAGTCCATGGAAAACTAAAGATGAGGGTCACCATTGCTATATTTAGTAAAAATGTAGCAATTTATAAATCCAAATTCTCATTAACACAATTTAGCATTCTCAAATGCATATATAAGATTAGGAGATAGAGATAGGGATAGAGGGGATTTGTGCAACCTCCATCTCAATCTCCTTCTCCCCGTGTTTGCTTGTTCTTAGTTCTGATCTTCCGTAGTTCGGTGGAAGACAATAACTTAGAACAAGCAAACAATATTTTATTCCCATTTTATAGCGATTGTATACATAAGAAGGCTCCGCCATGGCTAACCAATTAGTTACTTCGATATTATCATTAGGCTTGTCCATTGCTTTTATTCTCGTTATTGTTGCTCTTGTCGCTAAAGATGCAGATTTGGAAGATCTCCATTTAGTGAATACTAAGGTACAAAAAACCATGTGTAAACCAACCGAGTACAAAGATGCGTGTTATGAGTCGTTATATTATGTATCTAAGAACACCTCGGCTACCAAAAAGGATTACATTTATGCTTCTTTCAATAGCACCATCTACGAACTCAAAAAAGCCATCAAAAAGGCTATTATAATTAGGAAGGGATTACATGGTCGTACAGACGACTATGCAAAACATGCTCGTGCCGACCTTGCAAACTGTGAGAAATTTTTGGGTTATGCCTCAGATGACATCAAACACATTGTCGAGGTCTCATCTAAGGCCCCAACAAGTACTCTGCCTAATCAAACCGAACCGATCCTTATCTGGCTGACTGCTGCTCGTGCGTACCAAACAACATGCATTGATGAAATAAAAGATGAGAAACTCAAAAAGGGTATGAAAAAAGCATTAAAATATGCCAACAAACATACATTCAATGCCCAAAAGATCATGTATAGTATCAAAAAGATCCTCAAGGGTTTTGGGGTGGATGTGAATAAATTCAAGATCCCAATTGGCCAACAACGAAGGCTTCTTGAGGAAGGTCGAGTAATTGAACAAGAAGGTTTCCCTTCATGGGTCCCTGTGAGTGACCGTCGACTTCTGGGTGAATCTGAAGACAAAGATGGTGATGATAATGATGATCATGCTGATGCCGATCACAAAATACCCAAAGATGATGAAGATGAAAATAAACCTGCAACCGCACCCAAACCTCAAGAATTCTTCAGATCTGCTGAACCCGAACCTCTAAAAGAAAATGCTAAGCCTAATGTGGTTGTGGCTAAGGATGGAAGCGGTGATTATGAGAGTATAAAAGAGGCCCTTGCTGCTTATCCTAGTAATAATAAAGGCAGGTACATCATCTACATTAAAGCCGGTGATTACAATGAAGGCCAAATAATTGTCAACAGGAACCAACACAATGTCTATATGTACGGTGATGGTTGTGACAAAACAAAAATTATTGGTCAAATGAACGGCGGGATAGCACATATTAGAACCTCCAACACCGCAACATTTGTTGCTGAAGGTGAAAGATTCATGGCTAAAAACATCGGATTCAGAAACACGATTGGGCCACAAGGGGAAGAAGCGGTTGCATTCAGATCACAATCACCAAACACGGTCATGGTTGATTGTAGTTTTGAGGGTTACCAAAACACATTATACTACCATACCCATGATCAATTCTATAAAAACTGTGTCATATCTGGAACTGTGGACTTTATAATAGGAAGTGGCAGAGCTTTCTTTCAAGATTCAAAGATTATTCTTAGAAAACCGGAAAAGGACCAAAGTAACACGATATCAGCAGACGGAAGAATGAAATATATAGAAGATGGAGGTGTGGTTTTTCATAACTGCAAGATCATGGCATCCTCGGAACTCAAGTCAGCAAAAGATGTTAAAAGTTACCTCGGTCGCCCTTGGAAGTCAGAGGCCAGAGTAATCATGATGAAAACAGAGATTGAAGATATTATTGAACCCGAAGGATGGATCAAACTGGATACAAAGGAAGCGAAGAACAATTATGATACATGTGTGTTCAGGGAGTTTGACAACAAGGGACCTGGTTCAAGTACGGACAAAAGGGTTGAATGGGACGGCTTTAAGGTTATTAAAGATGAGAAAGAGGCTGCAAAGTTTGCTGCCGACAAATTCATAGATGCAGGATCTTGGCTACCTCAAGCTGGTGTTCCTGTCAATTTAAATCTTTAAGTGTTAATTCATTGGAATTAATTTGTTACTATTGATTGATATAATGTTTGATTTACACATGTAAATTGATCAATTACGGATTTGGATTGTAAAAATGTGTATGTATAACACATTTTAGGGATCAGTTAGTATGAAAATCGAAACATTTACCAACGAAAGATGTTATAATCATAGCATTTCAGCATAATTTATAATACATTGGACAGATTGCAGAAACACTTACGAAACGCTTCTAGTAGCATTTGCAGAATGTGTATCAGCTTAACAAAAACTGACAGGATTAAGTGTAATTTCGAGATTAAGTCATATTTTAAAGGATTTAGTGTTCTAACTCTCATGGTCTTATAATATTCTCATACAATAAGTTATGCTTTGGTTTCTTTTTGGATTATTTAGGGAAAGTTGTCTAAGATTGAAATAGGACAAATTAAATATTGTGTGACTCAGCTGCACAAAAGTGTTGTTACACATACAGACAACTTATCTAGCTACTTCATCACTTATGAAAAATTCATGTTTATTTGAATGATAAAAAGCATGTAGACTTTGTCATCTCAAAGCTCAATAATTGGTTAATAAGCATGCCTCAAAAAGGAAGAAAAAACAAATTCCCACTAGCTTATTGAGGTTTAATTTGTTTAATAATCAGTTAAACCATGTTTAAAAGATTGAAATATTGATTACAATCAAAAGTATTAAGTTTATTATTTCAAATGTCATAGTTTGACTAGTTGAGTCTTTTTTTTTTCCAACTTTGACCGTAAATATTTGTGTTTGTATTTGATAACACTTGATATTAAATACGAGTATATGAATATATTGGGTTTTTAATGTATTTTGCAATAATATAACTTTCATTAAGTATTATATAACACACAAAAAATTATTTACAGTCAAAGTTGAAACTAAAAGACTCAACAAGTAGGGATTTGAACTCATGTCCTCTATCTTTTGTTACATATCCCCTGCCACTAAGTTATCATCGTGTAAACAATTACTTAATGCAGTTCAAGAACCAAATGTAATACTTGTACTTACTAAATTCATCTAAAGTTATAATTCTACAATTAGTTATTGAAATTGACTAGCCTAACGAAATCTAAACAAATTCTTCTGTAATGCAGATCAGCATAACATTACTCACCTTATTCCACAAAGCTACCACATTTTCTTTTAGTGATTTGTGTCAAAAAAATTTGGGACTAATACTCAATTCAAACCTACATTTAGCCATGTTGATCATTTCCATTTGGGCTAAGTTGAAATTGGTCCATATCTATATATAGGCTGGCACCTCTTCTCTTATACAACAAAATGGCCTACTTTCCTATCTCCAAATCAGTTTTGGTTATAGGTTGTTTGTTTTTTTATATTTGTAGCACCCAAGCAAAATTTCACCATCATCATCATCATGAAAAGAAACATAAGGATGATCATTCTCCTTCACCTTCATTTTCACCTTCATCTTCACCTTCACCCTCACCTTCGCCTTCATTTTCACCTTCACCTTCATTTTCACCGTCACCTTCATTTTCCCCTTCACCATCATTTTCACCTTCGCCGTCACCTTCTAATATCCCCTACATCTCAGGGATATTTAATGTAAGAGAGTTTGGCGCTATAGGAGATGGTGTAGCGGATGATACCAATGCCTTCAAGGAAGCATGGGATTCGGCATGCCAATATCAAACCAATTCAAGTCTTTTCTTGGTCCCTCATGGCTATTCTTTCATGATACAATCCACCATTTTCACTGGTCCTTGCTTATCTCCATTAACATTTCAGGTGCCTACATATTTTTATTACGCTACGTGCTATGGTTTAACTTTACTACACTATAACAAACAAAGGCGTCAGAATCAAACCGCAGTTTCACTTGAATACATAAACTGAGAATGGTTTTAACAAACTTTAAGTATACTTTAGTATGAGCTATGGATTTTTTTATTACATTTTCTTTAGTCTAAAGTTTATTGCATAATATTTTGACCAATTTATATGTTGATTGTTAAAAAAAAAAGGTTGATGGAACAATAATGCCCCCAGATGGACCTGAGGCATGGCCAGAAAATAACAGTCGGCGTCAATGGTTGGTGTTTTATAAGACCAACCAGATGACGTTTCAAGGGACAGGGCTTATAGATGGAAGGGGACAACAATGGTGGAATCTTCCATGCAAGCCTCACAAGGTTGTATATATTGTCTTCATTGATCAAGACGTATTTATTAGTGCTAATGTTATACTTTCGCTAGGCTAAGTACTAACAATCTGCATGTAAATATATGGATACAGGGTCCAAATGGGTTAACTTTGCCGGGACCTTGTGATAGCCCTATGGTGAGTAACTCCATGAATATCAGTAATGAACATTTTCTTATATACATGGTAAATTGGTAATGTATCAAACATAAGTTAATTAGTAAGCATAAGTTAATTAGTGTAAGTTTTTATTGTAATGAATGATAGGCCATACGATTCTTTATGAGCACAAATCTGACACTACAAAGATTTAGGATCAAAGATAGCCCACAGTTCAACTTGAGGTTCGATAACTGCAGAGATATTCGTATTGAATCCATTTCTATAATAGCGCCAGCATCAAGTCCAAACACAGATGGGATTCATCTTGCAAATACCAACAATGTCACAATCTACAACTCAATAATATCCAATGGTACTATACACACATTATTATTACCTTTTCACTAACTGGATAATGCTGCAAAGACTTGACATTATAGATTTGATTGTATATGATCAGGTGATGATTGTGTGTCAATTGGATCGGGTTGTTACGATGTTGATATTAAAAACATCACTTGCGGACAAGGTCATGGAATCAGGTATACATACACACAAGGGCGGTATCAAAGGGGGGCAAGAGGGGCCAATGCCCCCCTTTAAGTTTAAATTTTGCCATGGATTTTTAAATTTTTTCATGGATTTTTAAAATTTTCCTATAAAATTTTAAATATTGCCCTCTTTTGAATTATTTTTTTTCCTGGTACCGCACTACCGCCCATGTGTAAACGGGAGATGATCTGTACACCACTAAATTTTGGCAATGCACCACCAAACGTGCTTTACAGTGTTGTACTGTACAACACTGTAAAACACGTTTGGTGGTGTATTGCCAAAATCTAGTGGTGTACAGATCGGTCCCATGTGTATACACATATTAGTACTAAATATCAGTCTAATTAATAGAAGCTCAATGTTTAACTTAATATTTGGTATTTGATCTTGTCTTGTTTCCAGCATAGGGAGTTTAGGAAATCACAATTCACGAGCATGGGTTTCAAATATCACCGTAAGGGACTCAACGATAAGGCAGACAAAGAACGGACTTAGGATAAAAACATGGCAAGGTGGGTATGGAACTGTAGATGGTGTAAAATACGAAAACATTCTGATGGATAATGTGAGGAATCCAATCATAATAGACCAGTTCTACTGCCTAGCACGAAAATGCTTGAACCAAACATCAGCCGTTGTGGTATCAAACATTGAGTACAAGAACATAAAAGGTACATACGATGTTAGAAGCCCACCTATGCATTTTGGTTGCAGTGACGCGGTTCCATGTAGAAACGTCACTTTATCTGAAATCGAGTTGCTTCCCGCTGAAGGGGAGATGGTGTTGGACGCGTTTTGTTGGAACGTATATGGGGAGATCAAAACGATGACCATCCCACCGGTTTCATGCCTATTAGATGGAACCCCATAATAAACTTAGTTCATATGACACAAGTTTAAATGAATACAGGTACGACCTGGCTGTATTTATGAAAGTAGATATCATAAGTTGAATATTGCTATAGATTGTAAGAGTTATTTTCTCGCAAATATTATTCAATATATTTGAGGAAGAAGAAATAGATCGAGATCGATGATCGAAGGACTAGTTTTGAGTAATGAGCAACTTGATGATTGATGTGAATGCGCTTGTTCACGAATTAAATTGATAAGTGTACGTGTGTTTTGGTAATTGGTTTGTAATTAATTATGCTTCACAAATACTACAGTACTATGCTATAAGGGGGAAAAAATGCTTCAATAATGAATTTTTCTCATTAGCTTTTCATAACAAGACATACCACATTTACCACAATGTAATTAACAAAAAAGATTTTCACAATTCTAGTTATCATAAGACCTAAGGACAGTCAACTCAAATGTATGAATCGGAGACTAACCGAGATATCCATGTCATGTTAATTACTGTTATCAGACTTTTCCATATCCACTCCATGATGTTTACCTAAGCAATATATCTAACCATTAGTCTACCTTGATGGTGGTGATAAGAATGCTCCCAACGGTCGTTTTTCCGATTCTCGTTAGTTTATGAACCCCATTGGCAGCGTTGTGTCAGTTTAATTCTTTAGTTCCTGTCATTGATTAACCAACGAGCATTGGATGACCTTGGTTGGTCCACCCTCAATCCGAGCCTCTAGTGTTATTGTTTATCTTTTTAAAACTTATTACATTATAATATAGTAACAAAAATAAATAAATGAAGTGATGAGATGTTGTTGACATGAGTGTCAATATATAAAAGTGTTGATGTGACGTTAATGTGGTAGAATTGGCGAGTAATTGTTGCCCATCATCATCAAGAGGAATCTAAATACCACATAATGTGCCCAAATGTTAAAAGGTTTAGCTTCATGTGGCCTTCTCCCATACTATTTGTTTACCTTTCAAGAAAGAAAGAAAAAAAGTTACAAATCAGAAGTTGACTAGATTCTAATCCGGGCTATTAGTCACCAACTCATGAAGTCACGATCAAAGTTGAAAGCAATATACTTTTTCCAACAATTTTTTTTATATTATAGGGTTGTATTCACTTGGATCCTTTAAAAATGGTGGAAACCAAGGGACTAATCTAAGCCCTTGGATCAAACAATCATCAAAATCCAATCAAACATGATTGGTTACTCCGGTTGAATTACTCCGGCGACATTGTCCAATCATATTTGATTGGTCAAGCCAATCAAGCTTGATTGGTTACTCCGGCGAATTACTCCGGTGAATTACTCCGGCGACATTGTCCAATCATATTTGATTGGTCAAGCCAATCAAGTTTGATTGGTAATCACTAAGACACTAACGCCGTCGAATCTTCTCCGGCGACTTCTCCGGCTAATCAATTTCGTTTTCGAGTGGATACGGAACGGGCCAGAGGCCCTCATCCGTTCTAAACTGACCGTCAAGGGACGCATATGGGAATGGTATGGATTTGATGGGCGGCGATCCAAGAGATGGTGGAATGTGATTTTTCCGGCGACACTGTGATTTTTCCGGCGAGCTCGAAAACAGTGTTTATTGGCTAGGGTTTGTGTGGAATGTGTTTCTGAGTGATTTGGTACAAGTTTCAAGCATTAATTTGAAGAAACAACAAAGCTACAGTGTTTTTAATTTTTCCAGTGAGTTTTTCATGTTTTCCGGCAAGTATAGATCGGATTAATTTCTGGTCATGGTTTGTTCGCGGTGTGATTGTGAGTGTTTTGGT
Organism: Erigeron breviscapus; assembly: GCA_034093135.1. Classification (NCBI taxonomy): domain Eukaryota; kingdom Viridiplantae; phylum Streptophyta; class Magnoliopsida; order Asterales; family Asteraceae; genus Erigeron; species Erigeron breviscapus. Next base: position 3,513,910 of record CM067167.1, read on the forward strand.
GTAAGTGTGATGTTCTAATTCGAAGGAACGAAGGTTTTATCGGCGTTTGAAGTTTTCCGGCGAAGTTGTATCGCCGGAGAAGAAGGAGGAGGAGGTGGTGGTTGTATCGCCGGTCAGAGATAAAGGTGGAGATGGCGGTGGTTCAAGATCCCGTCGCCGGAGATGAGATCGTCGCCGGAAAAGCGGGGGAGAGAGAGAGAGTCAGATTGTGTGTTTAGTGTGTGTGTGTGTGTGTGTGTGGTGGGGGGAAGGAGACGACGGGAAGGGAGGGAATATAAAGGGTTGGGATTTATTTTTGAGGGGATAATCCAATGGCCAAGATTTGTCCCCTAGTTTCCAAGGAAAATTTAAGACTCAAATGAACAAAACTCTCATAGTATATATCGTCAATTATTTTAGAGTAATGGATAAATTTTTACTTATCTTCCTAACAACGAAATTATAACCCACATCAAGCTCGAGAAATAATATGAGCATAGAGTATCAATTGATTACACATGACACGATGTGATACGATGGTTTCCAAAAAATTAGAAGAAGGATCTTAAACTTGAGGAATAGCCCGTTAAGGGGCATTCCCCTGCCATAAAGTGTTCGGGAACGCCCTCGGGAATGCCCCTTATCGGCCCCCGATGGCGTTCCGGGGCGTTCCAAATGTAATTTTGCCCCTTGCCCGTTCGATTTCAGAAGGCTTGCCCCTTTACTATTTTTGCAGGCCACGTGGCTTGTATTTATTGGAGGAGGGGCGTTCCCCCCTTTCACAACTCCTCACGGTATTACAGAAAGCATCTTTATCCTTATCCTTATCTATACTATACTATATATATATATATATATAAATTATGTATGGATATATATTACTAATATATCTATATATATATATATATATATATATATATAGGGTAGAGATCCTAGAAGAAGGTGTCTTAAGGAGAGAAGGGAGAGAAGGTCCTATGAGCCAATTAGAACGCGACATGTGTCAAAATGAAAAAAATGCGCGGTGGCATTTTGGTAAATAAATCAAACTTTTCTGAAGCTTGGTCAGCCTGGGTTCTGGGTCAGCTTGGGTTCTGGGTCAGCTTGGGTTCTGATCAGCTTGGTTGGGTCAGCTTGGGTTCTGGGTCAGCTTGGTTGGTCAGCTTGGTCAGCCTGGGTTCTGGGTCAGCTTGGGTTCTGATCAGCTTGGTTGGTCAGCATGATCAGTTTGGTCAGCTTGGGGTCTGGGTCAGATTGGGTCAGCTTGGGGTTAGGTTGGGTCAGGTTGGGTTAGCTTGGGGTTGGGTCAGATTGGTCAGTTGGGTCAGTTGGGTCAGCTTGGTTAGCTTGGGTTGGGTCACTTGGTTAGCTTGGGTTGGGTCAGCTTGGGGTTGGGTCAGCTTGGGGTCAGGTTGGGTCAGCTTGGGGTTGGGTTGGGTCAGCTTGGGGTCTGGGTCAGCTTGGTTAGCTTGGGTTGGGTCAGCTTGACACAATCTACACAAATGTAGATTAATCTACACAAATGTAGATTATGGGTTTTGGGTCAGCTTGGGTCAGGTTGGGTCAGCTTGGGGTTGGGTTGGGTCATCTTGGGGTCTGGGTCAGGTTGGGTCATCTTGGTTAGCTTGGGTTGGGTCAGCTTGACACAATCTACACAAATGTAGATTAATCTACACAAATGTAGATTAATCTACACAAATGTAGATTAATCTACACAAATGTAAATTAATCTACACAAATGTAGATTATGGGTTTTGGGTCAGCTTGGGGTCAGCTTGGGTCAGCTTGGGGTTGGGTTGGGTCAGCTTGGGGTCTGGGTCAGGTTGGGTCAGCTTGGTTAGCTTGGGTTGGGTCAGCTTGACACAATCTACACAAATGTAGATTAATCTACACAAATGTAGATTAATCTACACAAATGTAGAACCCAAGCTGACCCAGAACCCAAGCTGACCCAGAACCCAGGCTGACCAAGCTGACCCAACCAAGCTGACCAAGCTGACCAACCAAGCTGATCAGAACCCAAGCTGACCCAGAACCCAGGCTGACCAAGCTGACCAACCAAGCTGATCAGAACCCAAGCTGACCCAGAACCCAAGCTGACCCAGAACCCAGGCTGACCAGAAACCAAGCTGATCAGAACCCAAGCTGACCCAGAACCCAAGCTGACCCAGAACCCAGGCTGACCAAGCTTCACAAAAGTTTGATTTATTTACCAAAATGCCACCGTGTTTTTTTTTTAAAGCCACATGTCACGTTCTGATTGGTTCATAGAACCTTCTCTCCCTTCTCTCCTTAACATACCTTCTCATTTGATCTCTCTCCTATATATATATATATATATATATATAATAATATATATATATATATATCTATATATATATATTATAAAGCAAATAGCCCTGGTCTAAAATTTTAAGTTTCAACATTTACTTTCCCAAAATGTCCCTCCTATCTATTCTATATTTACCTAAAATGACTATAATACCTTTTCTCTCTCCTCAAATCTCAACCAATCATTTTTTTCTCTCTCCTCCATAAATTATTTTATTCCTCTAATTTATTCAAAATCTTTTATCTCAAAAACCGTACATCGATAAATTATAAAAGTTATATGAGTGTTCTTAAAATTTCATGCTCTTTCATTAGAGAGGTCATTCGATATACTTTCGACGAATTTTAAATCCGAGGGCGGAGCCCGTCAGGTAGATCACCCCATCACCGCCGCCACCGCCATTACATCACCACCCCGCCATCACCTCCATCACCGCCGCAACGCGCGGGTACCTTTCTCTCGTATATATTAAAAACAACTAACCTAATCTCAATTGACCAATCACAAATCTCAATTTCTTAAGATTAATTAAATCAACACATGTCTAAATTAATTTACACTTTTTGGTTTTCCATCACCAATTTACACTTTAACCCAATTTAAAAATAATTAATTTACACTTTTTGGTTTTCCATCACCAATTTACACTTTAACCCAATTTAAAAAAAATTATTAATTTAAGACATCAATGAGAATTCGGTCAATTGTGTAATTGTAATCAAAGTTAAGATATTACTTCTCTGGAAGAATTTGTATAAAAGAAACTCTGCTACACCATCCAGCATTGATATGATTTAGCATTCAGTATTTACATTTGAATATCTAAAAAAAAATTAAGTATATTTTTACATTTTAACGTACAAGTATTATTTTTTATTCCATATACTAATTTTTATATTGATAATGTTATAAAATCCGTGTATTTGACACGGGCTTAAAATCTAGTAATTCATTATTTCAGGAAAATTCGAAGAAAATAAAAAAAAATAAAAATAAAATCTTGATTGGTGTATGATAAATGGTTGGTGTACGTACGTTTAGTACGATAGTTAGCTACCGCATTATTATTCGCACGCTGCCACTAAACAATCCATTTTACTACTTGGTTAGTGCCTTTTGTTTGGTGATAGTCGACTATGTAAAGTGGAAGCTATATATATTATTTTACATGTTTAAAGATAGGGTCATATATTTTTTATATTAAATTGATGGATGACAAAAAGAATGTTGGGAGGTGGAAATGTGGAATGTTGCTTCAACTGAAAAGTGTGGGAATGTAGCACCTCAAACCCACTACCACTTTCGCTTGTTTGACAATATTTGCAAAATACCTTGAAATATGAAATTAGATACGTAATGCGGTTCTTAGTTTTTAGAAGAAAAAATCATCATCAAGTAATTTAATGGTAACAAGTCTTGTTTTGTCACATATCAATTTGTAAAAATTTGCTTGTAAATTTTTTATAAATTTAACAATTTTGTTATACTAAAAAACTCAAACTATGACTATTTTTTAAATACTTTATAAAAAAAGAAAAATGTTCCAATTTATAAGTTCTAACTAAAAGTTTAAATTCGGCGGATCTCCGACCATCAATGGTAGATCTTATCTTCTGTCACAACTCAAGTAATGTTGCAAAACATACTTTTTTTTTATGATGGATGAGCGAATATGAGGCTGTTCCCATCAAAACTCAGAGAGTGAACACCTTACATCTTGATTTTTTATTTCATAAAAATTATGGGGCAATCATTTATTTAATAATTTAATAAATATTAAAATATTTATATGTAAGGAATTCTTGATCTAAAATTGGATAAAGGACCCAATATTTACTTTTGCCTTTTATGATTAAACACATCGCCCATTTGGAATTGGATTTTGCAAAATTCTGGATATGTTTTGAAGTGCGTGCTGGACATTGTCTCAAGATAGATTTCATAACTAGAAGCCCAAAACATTTAATAGGCCCATTTTGATGAAAATAAATTTATTTACATTATTAGCCACATGGCCCGAAAACCAGCTTGGTAATGTCATGTGTATGGTCTTATGGTAGTATGGTCCACGATACATATGACAAAATAAATGTGTTTTGCATTTTGTCATGATCCACATATTGTAGGTGGTCGTTGTTCAGAAAAAAATCATTGTACGTGACCAATAACTTTTTGAATTTTACTACCATTTTTATCTCGTTCTCACAATAACTGGTAATCTACTATTCTAGATAACTATTTAAGCTATTTGAGTACGCACTAAAACAAGAAAAATATTTGAGAATAAAGTTATATTTGAATTATGGAAGTTTGATCTTTAATTACAAACGGGTTTAATTAAGGTTTGTTAATTTATGTGGAATACCGGTTGGAAATTACCTTGCGGTGGTGGGCTTGAGCCTGTTTTACGCCACCGCGTAGTGTTAATGTGGGTTTTGATGTAATTATTCATAACGAACGGGTTGTAAAGGAGTGTAGAAGCTTGTAGAAGGCTTCTACACTACGCGGCATACAGTCAATTATAGGATAGTTGTACGTGGATTAATATGACAAAATAAAACAAAGCTAACGAACCCGTGATGGAATAATCTGAAAAGGCTTCACATTCCTTACGTCATAGAGTGAGAAGGTAGCTCTTTTACGGATTCGCCACAGAGGTTATTCTGGATTTCTGGCTAACCCCTAGGTAGTTGTAGGTTCCATTTATGCGTTGGTCGTGAGGTTTGTCGGAGGTTTTTAAATTTATTTAGGGAAGTTTCATGTTAGCAAAAGATGTAGAAACATTTTTCTTTAGGGAGACATAAAAACATAGTTAAAAAAGACTTCATTCAATGATTATAGTTAACGGTATGTATGTTGGTCCATCCACTAAAAAAGTTATTGCTTCAAGTTTCACTAATAATAAGAGCACCCCCAATGCCATGACCCAGTACATTCCAATACACTGCCACATCAGCGTCAAATCAGAAAAACATTTTTCCAATACATTTTCCCCAATTCACACCAATACCCAATATATCCAATACACTCCAACATATTTATTTTCAAACTTTTAATTAATATTTATTTTTTACACTCTAAATAATAATAATAATTATAATAATAATAATAATAATAATAATAATAAGAGTAAACGACATAAATCATCCCTGTGGTTTACCCAAATAGTCACGTTTCGTCCTGTGCTTCAAAAACGTCATAGATCGTCCTTTATAGGAAAAAAGCTTCACGTTTCGTCCTTTGACTATTTGACCATCAACCCACCTCCGTTAAACCCCCACGTGCCTCTCACGTGAAGGGTATTCCAGTCTTTTCCTTCTTTCCTCTTTGTCTGAACACTCTTTTTCTTCTTTCTTCACTTTTCTTCTATATTGAATTTATACATATACATACACATCTATATCTGTAAAGTAAAAAAAAAAACAAAGAGCAACAATTAATCCATCCACTAATTTAGTACCATTAATCATAATAACTTTATATACATCAAGTCATCAACACCAGATCTCATTTTTCCTACACTCATCAATCGAAATATATCTAAAAACTCATTTAAAACAATAAATTCAACAAAATCTGAACCCACTTCTTTAATCATGTAGACTATAGTTCCGACCACGAGATCTTTCCGTCGCCATTAACATCGAATTTGTAGACTATAGTTGTGGTAGTTGTAGCATGTTCTTTTCGTGGTGGCCAGATGTTGACTGGTTTGTATGGCCGGACTTTTCATACGGTTTGGTGGGTCTGCTGCTCTTCCGCCGCCACCCATTGATGTCATTGATCAGAATCTATCTTTGGTGCCATCACACATGCACACAGCCACACATTTATATATGTATATATATAGAAAGAGAGAGATTCAAGTTTATACTCCATAGATCTTATATTGACAAAAGATTCAAGCTTTGTTACAAAGAGTCAGGTCCGGTTTTCGAGCAAGACGAGATGTACAACGAGGAGTGATGCTATAGATAGATGACGTGGTAAATATTCAATCTTCTTTTAAGCTATAGATTATTTATGTATTGATATAGATTCAGAATGTTATCGATGATGATTGATTTATATTTTCATAAAGTTGTAGATTTAGATGCATTTAATTTCTCTGAGGTTTTTTTTAATGGAAAACTTATACAAGGATATTATATTTATAAATATATGAATAATGGGTAATCTGATATTGATTAACATTATGTGATATGATAGAGAAATTTGATATAGATGGATTGATTTGATGATGGTGGTAATGTATAGAGATATTCAGATATAGATGTAAATTTGCAGGTGATAATAAAAGAAAAAGAAGAAAAAGAGTGTCTAGACAAAGAGGGAGGAAGAGAAAAGACTGGAATACCCCTCACGTGAGAGACACGTGGGGGGTTAACGGAGGTGGGTTGACGGTCAAATAGTCAAAGGACGAAATGTGAAGCTTTTCTTCCTATAAAGGACGATCCATGACGTTTTTGAAGCACAAGGACGAAACGTGACTATTTGAGTAAACCACAGGGACGATTTATGTCGTTTACTCTAATAATAATAATAATAATAATAATAATAATAATAATAAATAATTATATAGATATCTATCCTATTTCTTCAACCTCTCGACACATACACACACTTTTACAATACACAAAACACACACAGACACATATACACACACAAACATGTATGTATATATAAATCGATTTAAAAAAAAGAAGAAAGAAAAAGAAAAATCACCAATTCTTTTACTGCCTTCCCCATCATCTTCCTCGTTTACTTCCGCCGGAAAAAATTTCGCCGGAAAACGGTATGTCCTTTTTCTTTTAATACACAGAAATCCATTTATACACACACACACATATATATATAATATATATATATATATATTTATACACACACACACATATATATATAATTAATTTACGAATTAAAAGAAAAAAAGAAAAAAACAAGCAAACCTTCCGTATTACCAACCACGGACGGCTCGAATACGGTGGAATACGGCCCACACCCAATGGTGTGGACCGTAATAGAAGTTAAATACGGTGAATACTAACGGGCATTGGGGAAGAAATCACGCCTTATGTCGTATTTTATACCCATTTCCCACAATGAATATAGTTGATTTAGCATGTTTTATGAGTCGTTTTTGTATACATTTGGTGCGTTTATGGTATTTGTTAGTGTTTCAGGCTACTGACAGGTATTTAAGCGTAAATCTGGAGAAAACGACATTGTTGAGGTGAAGTAAGTGCTAACGGAGGATTTCGGAAGCATTTGGATGAAGATTGCAGAAAGTCAACAAAAGTCAAAGCTGGCAAAAGGACAATTGCGCCGCAACAGTTCATTGCGCCGCAACCGAATTACAGGAAGTTAAGTTGCGCCGCAACTGTCCTAGTTGCGCCGCAACGTCTTCTATACCTGGCCAGCCACGAGTCAACAATGGTCAAAGGTCAACGCGAGTCAACGTTCAATTGCGCCGCAACTAGTTGTTGCGCCGCAACCGAAAAGCAGAAGATTAAGTTGCGCCGCAATCAATTTCATTGCGCCGCAATGCATTCAAGTTCAAGCCGTCCTTGGTCAATGAAAGTCAAAGTCAACTCACGAGTCAAACCCAATTGCGCCGCAACTACACTAGTTGCGCCGCAATTGGGGGCGGTTCTGGCAGATTTTGGGAGACATATAAATAGCATGCAAAAACATCCCAAAACCCTTCTTCTCTTCCCCCAGCCGATTTTGAAGACTTTTCCAGATATATTTTCATCTATTTATCATCTTTAAGGATTTCAAACACGATTGGATCAATTTCGTTTGTTGCTTTCGATTATTATCATTAGGTAACAATGAATTCTTCATATTTTATTTGTTATTCTTATTTTAATATGAGTGGCTAATCGCTTCATCATCCATCTTGAAGACATTATGTAAAGATTGCACAATTTTATTAATTCAATGTTGATTTCATTTAACGTTATATCGAGATCTTAGCGTATTTCTTCCTTATAATTTATCTTGAATTGATTGGTGATTTATGTGTGTCTTTAATGGTAATTATTGATTTCATATATTTCATTTTGATTGTTTGGGTACAAACGATTGGGTCTATGACGGGTACGGTAGATAATCGTTCATGATAATAGGAGGAATGTGTTAACGGTTGGGTACAATCGATAGGTATAATTGTTATTTTAATAACCAAACCAATTGTTTGATTAGGGAAGTTATAAAAGATGTCTTGGGGTACCGGTCTTTGTAACGGAACTAGTTTAAGCAAGAGAGTCAAATGATGTCATTAACTTTACGGGTATGGGGTTGGTGTTTTGTTTGAGTCTCGGTTATTTAATCAACTTAATTTGGATTTGAACTTCATTTATGTGCAATTTGAGCGTATTGTTGAGCGAAATCAAGATGGATGCCTTTTAAATTATTGTCATACAAATTATTTTTACTTTCATCTTCAGACGAACCCTGCCCCGGTCATACCGGATTTAAGTTATTTACTTTTACTTTTTGCAAAGTGAAAACCCCTTTTCATTTGAACTACTTAATTTTAACAATTGCTTTTAAAGTCCTTGTGTTCGATCCTGACTTACTATTTATCTATACTATACACGAACGGGTCCACTGCCCGAGAGTGTGCATTAGGTAGTAAAATCGGTATTTCTTGTTTATAAATTTAAAACTCGATTTTGCACATCAAGTTTTTGGCGCCGCTGCCGGGGACTTTTGTTTAAGTAGTTGTTTTATTTTGTAGTTCGATCCTTTTTCACATTCATTTGTGAGAAAGTTATTGTTTTACTAGATAGATTGTATTTTATTTTCTTTTAATTATACCACAGGTGCGGTTGACGGTTTGTTTGTGGTGATTGTGCAGGTTTTTGCTAGTTGATGAACACTAGAGCTTCTGGCCGACCTTTGCTTAGTCCTTTATCTAATCCGGGGAAAGTCAGACGTCGCCTAGTGTCTAGGGACAACCAGGAACTATCCACATCAATCAAAATAGAAAATTCAAACACCTGAACCGAACAGTATTGTCATACCTCGAACCAACCTTAATATTAATCAACAACCAAGGAGAAACGGAATGGGTGATGAACAACCGTAGATCCGAACGCCCGTCCTTACGGGGAACGAAGAAGAAACATACCGAATAACCAGGGCACAGCTATCCGCCCTCCGGCTATTTCGGTAGATTTCTCTTTGAAAGGTAATCACCTCAAGAGTGTTGAAGAGGACAAGTTTGATGGGATTCGAAGAACCGACCCTTATGCACATCTTGAGAGGTTTGAGAAGATTTGCAGGTTATATCAGTATGGTCAAGGGCAAACTGAAGCTGTTAAACTTGAGCTATTTCCATTAACTCTCATTGGAGATGCAGCTGCTTGGTTTAAGGAGTTACCCGATAACTCATTCACCACTTGGGCAGAACTTCGTGAAGGATTTATTGATGAGTTCTATTCATTAAGAACTCAAAGGCAATTGGAGAATAAAATCAGAGGTTTTACTCAAGACAGTGGTGAGGATGTTGTTGATGCATGGAAACGGTTCAAGGAAATGCTAAGAAATTGCCCCGGACATAGTATGGGTACTGAAGAAAGTTTTGAGATTTTCTATGATGGTTTGGATAGAAAGACCAAAAGGGAGCTCGGTTATGCATTTGGGGGTAGTCTAAACAACATTTCCCCGAATGAAGGATACAAGATCCTTGAAGATATGGCTAAGGAGTATTCAACCAGAGATGAGGACCGAGATAGGAGATCCAGTAGAAGCACCGTGGCTAAGGTTGAGAGTGATGAGGACTCAAAACTTGTTACTGAAGTCAAGGCTCTCTCGAAGCAAATGAATGAGAGGTTTGATAATCAAGATAAAAGATTCAAGAGCCTTGAAAGAGATGTTAAGGTTATGGCTGACGGTTGTGAGCATTGTGGGGACTTGCATTATACGGAGGATTGCCCGGATAAACCAGTGCAAGATGTTAGTTACGTTCAGAATCAAGGGAATTTCAACCAAAATACCGGTGCCATCAGGTAGTTCTTACCCTACTTCTTCTTCTTTTAATGCTAACAGTTCTGGTTATGGTGGTAACAGGTTTAGTAGGTTCAACAATCAACGAGGCTCGGATCCAGAACTAAGAGATATAGTGAAGGATTTCATTAGTGCCCAGAAAGCAACTAATGAACATGTTGCAGAAGAGTCCAAGAAGGTGATTTCAGTGTTGGACGCATTGACCACTCGTTTGGACGGATTGGGGCACAAGTTGGATCAAGGAGCAAAGAATCAACAAGCCACTATTAAAGATTTAGAAGGAAGGATTGAAAGGCTAGGAAACTCCAATAGGCAGCCCGGTACTCTACCGAGCAACACTCAGCAGAACCCAAAGCCTCAATTCAACAACCAAGGGCAGAATACTCAAGGAACAGGACAGAAGTATACCCCTCCCAATGCTCGAAATGAGCAAGTGAATGCCATCACTACGAGGACAGGTAAGACTTATGACTCTGCAAACCCTTTTCCTGATGATTCTACTCCATTTGTGCAGGTTAATGAAGTCGATGAAACTGTTGATGATGAGATTGAGATGGAGCCGAACCCAGCCGTGCCGACACCGGCCGTTCCATCCAAACCCGCTGAGAAACCGATGGTTAAGCCCTACCAACCAAAGATTCCATTTCCTCAACTGTTGAGGAAAGAAAAAGTCACGGAACATTTTAAGAAATGTGTTGATCTTATTCAGTCTGTTAATATAACTGTTCCTTTAGTTGATTTGATTGCAGGTATGCCAAATTATGCGAAGTTCCTCAAGGAACTTGTCAGTGATAAGAAGAAGCTTGAAGAGGCTAAGACTGCAGTTATGAGTGCCGAATGTTCAGCATCATTCAGAATCAGATTCCTCCCAAGTTGGAAGATCCAGAGAGTTTTCTAATTGCTTGTTCTTTTGTGCTTATTTGTGTGAGGCATTGGCCGATCTTGGGGCTAGTATCAATTTGATGCCTTATTCTGTGTATAGGAAGTTGTCTTTAGGAGAGTTGACCCCTACCCACATGAGCAATAGGCTCGCGGATCGTTCTTTCCAATATCCCATGGGGATAGCGGAAAATTTGCAAATTAAAGTAGGGCACATGATATTTCCGGTTGATTTTGTTATTCTTGAGATGGAGGCGGATGCTAAAGTCCCCCTCATTCTTGGCCGACCATTCCTTATGACCGCGGATGCTATCATCCGAGTTAAGGCTAAGGAAATTTCCTTAGGGGTCGGTGATGACCGAGTCATTTTCAATGTTGATAGAGCACTAAAGCACCCTTACTCTTGTGATGAAACTTGTTTCAGGTTAGATGTGATTGAAGAAGAAGATGCTTTGGAGAAGGAGCTCATGGATTTCTTGGACATGGAAGAAGGTGAAGCATTGCTAGCTTGCAGTGAAGAAGAGCAAGAGTTGGTTGGAGATATGATGCAAGAGATTATGGCATTAAGTGTTGATGAAACTCCACCGGAAGACGAGACCTTTGAAGAGATCACGGTTAGTGATAGCACACGAGTGCTAACCTCGGTAGAGAACCCTCCTACCGACTCGGAGCTCAAGCCGCTTCCGGACCATCTTGAGTATGCATATTTGGAAGGTACATCTCTTTTACCCGTTGTCATCTCATCCTCATTGATGGAGGATGAGAAATCTAGACTTATGACCGTCCTAAAGGCCCATAAAAAGGCCTTTGCATGGAAAATTTCCGATATTCCGGGTATAAGTCCAGAATTTTGCAAACATACCATAAACTTTGTTGATAATGTTAAACCGGTTGTGCAAAGGCAACGAAGGTTGAATCCAAATATGAAAGATGTGGTTAAAAAGGAGATAATAAAGTTTCTTGATGCGGGAATCATATTCCCCATCTCGGATAGTTCATGGGTAAGTCCGGTACATTGTGTACCGAAGAAGGGTGGGATAACCGTAGTTTTAAATGATAAAAATGAATTGGTTCCCACTAGGACTGTCACGGGGTGGAGGGTATGTATAGATTATCAGAGATTAAATGATGCTACCCGCAAAGACCATTTTCCCTTGCCCTTTATTGATCAAATGCTCGAACGGCTCGCCGGTAACGAGTATTTTTGCTTTTTAGATGGGTTCTCCGGGTACTTCCAAATACCCATTGACCCCAAGGACCAAGAAAAGACCACCTTTACTTGTCCCTTTGGCACTTATGCCTATAGGAGGATGCCATTTGGTCTTTGCAATGCTCCTGGAACTTTTCAAAGATGTATGCTTGCAATATTTCAAGACATGATCGAAACTTCCATGGAATTTTTCATGGATGACTTTTCGGTATTTGGTAGTTCTTTTGAGAGTTGTCTTAATAGTCTTGATAAAATGCTTGAAAGGTGTGAAAGGGCACACTTGGTTTTGAATTGGGAAAAGTGTCACTTTATGGTAAAAGAGGGGATAGTGTTGGGGCACAAAGTTTCAAAAGCGGGTTTAGAGGTAGATAAAGCCAAAATTGATGTTATAGCTACGAGTGGAAGATAAACTCCAATATCGAGAGGAGCCGGTAGAGGTTCTAGACCGCGACGAAAAGCGCCTTAAGAGAAGCAAGATCCCTATCGTTAAAGTTAGATGGGATTCGAAACACGGACCCGAATTCACATGGGAGCGTGAGGACTTTATACGGGAGAAATACCCGCACCTTCTCCCTAAGCAAATTCAAATTCCGAGACGGAATTCTTCTAAGGGGGTAAGGATGTAACAACCCTCCTTTTTAAATATTATATATGTGCTAGTTATGTTGCCTATGATCTCGCAAGCCATCGTTATGTTAGAAACTAGTAGATGATGCCCCTAAATTAGCAATCTAAAGCTATTATTTGGTCCTAAATTGAATCCAATACAATGCCATTGAGCAAAATTTCATTGTTGACAATCTAGTTATATAAATAATAATGTAAGACTCACAAGTTGAGATAACGACCAAGAACTCTTATAAACGTCCAACAATTTAATCATCAAGTCAATTCTAGTAAACATGACATAAAAATAACATGCCTAACTCAAAAATATGTTTATAAACTAATATGCACATAAACGTGCTTGAATAATAATAATAGGTATATGTATGTCTAATACAAATACAAAATGTACATAAAATGACTTAAGTAGCTAAATTAAAAACACAAAAGTATGTATATACATACATATACACTTATAAAAAAAAAGAATAGAAAAACCCTTCAATTCCCCCTCCCTTTGGCCGTCCCCCTTCACACACACACATACACTTCACATTTCCAAATACACTCCACCATTTAGTTTTGTAACTCCCCAAAACACACACACATATTTCTCTCACACAAAAACTCTTTCTCTCCCTTTTTTCTTCTTCTTGTTCACGGCTCAAAAAGGAGCAAGAAACCAAATCAAAACTCAAGTTTAATCAACAATAATAATAAGGTACTCTTAGGTTTAAACAAGGGTTAATACAAGGATAGATTAAGGGTTGTTTAGGGCTTGAAAGAAGGGTTATTTGAAGCCTAAAGGGGTCCGAAAATTCTGCCCATTTTTCACCATCAAAACCGAGCTCAAGAGGGTATAAATCTTCATCCTTTTTACTAGATTTAATCTTGTTCTTGTTTATATTCAAAGGTTTTATCAAAAGTTTATGTTTTCTTCTTGTTTTCTTTATAATACACACTTGATGAGGGAAAAGTTGATAGGATCTTTCTCCTCATGCACATGCATGTCGAAATCCATGAGAAAGATCCAAGGATTCAACAAGTTTAAGACCCAAAAGTGTTGTTATAGATTAAGTAGCTTTTAAAGTGATTTCCTTTTGATAGATCTATATGTTTTTGTATATTTTGAAGAATATATTTCTGAGATTTTTCATTAAAAAGATGTTTTTATGTTGTTGAATGTTAGGTCTATAAAAGTTGGTATTAAAAAGTGTTGATTTGAATGCATACATGCTAGATTTAAGAAAGTTGGATCTTTTGTTGGATTATGAGATGGATATGGACTTGTTATAAGTGAAAAATATGTTAATATTGATGTCAAGATTCTGGAAAAATTAATGAAATAACAAAGAGACAAAGCTTGGACCAAAACTAGTAAAAATGAGCTTGAAATCACAAACCGAAAACATGCAAAAAGCTATTTTGAGCACACACTTGCACCATAATCAAAGGACAAGAAAAATATATTAAACTTACTGGAAATAAGTTGTTACAAAAGTATAAAACTCAAGTCTTTTGGTTCATGACAACAATAAGCTCAAAAATCACCTTTTCGGGTCAAATAAGCACTAACCGAAAGCACTAAATTGCACATATCACACCACCACCACTATCATGACTTTGAACACCAAAATATGATGAACTTTCTGGAAATAATGAAACAAGAATGAAAACCCCTTTTGAAGCACTTTAATTGCTTAAGAAATGAGGCTAAAATCACTATTTCGGTAAACGATTTTTAAGCTTAAAGTCCTCAAAATAAGCAAGACACAAGAGAGGTTGAATTGATATGAATTTTTATTGATAAAAGTTGCCTAAAAGGCCTGGGATTTTTGGCTAAAATGTTTAGTGGTGATTTCTAAGAATTTCCATGAATTATTGAATTTAAATGGTAATTAAAAGACATATAAATCAATAAATAAATTATGTAAATCAAGAATGTGGTTAAATCATCATAACCAATGGTAAAAATAACTCAAACCTACTGGAAAAAAATAATTAAAAGCTAACAAACAAGTGTTACATGATTTAAAGGTAAATAATTATGTAAAAATCACTAATTAATCACTATTATTAAATTAATGGAAAAATACACAAATAAATATATAAAACATAAAATTCTAAGTCAAAAAGCATAAAAGTCAGTATATAACTCAATTATAATTATTCATAATTTATAAAGATAAATATGGAAATTAAAAGCATTTTTAAGGAATTATTTAATTAATAAATCAATAAAATGAATAAATAATTAATTAAATAATATTAAATAAAATAAAAACTTATAAATCAGAAAATATTCACAAAAATGAATATTATTAAGTAACTAATGACAAGTATGAAGAATGAGTAAAACCCACAATGGAAACCATGACAATCAAAGTCAAGATACCGAAATTCCAACAATGCTAAATTACGTATAGCGAGAAAATGACTTTCTCCACTAAATACTTTCCAACCAAACATTTTGAACAATATAACACACTTTAACTCCATAAACTAATAACAACCAAAGAAGGCAAGTCTACTAGTATACACCTCATGATCTAGCTCACTAGTTCATGTCACGCGAACTTACGTCGTGAATATATAAGTTATGGTTTAGGCTTGCTTGAGGCGCAACAAATCTAGGCGAAGGAATCGCGTTTGATCAGCCCATTTCACTCTCTAATCAAGTGAGTCATAGTCCCCTTTCAAACTCTTTTATATGTTTTACTTGCGGGGTGAAAAGCATGATTAATTAAAATGACTTTCTCTTATGAAATGATTCTTTGAAACAATGATAATGATATGGGAATTATATTGTATGTTCAACGTGTTATATGTTATATGATGAGCTTGAGTACTGTCAAACGGTGGTCCCCTGTACACTACTATTAACTCATTGAGGCCTGTAGTTAGAGGGTTGCGCAACTAGGATTCGTCCCCTCACTCACCAAGATGGCAGCGGGTTGACTGGCCGCCCTCATCTCCGGTCTGCCTAGGGGTGCTCTAATCTACTTTTATTATTGGTCGTCTCCATGGCACGACCCATTTATTATTATTATTGCACGTGATTGACAACATGTGCTTCTATTATCATATCTTCGGGACATATTATCATTATTATTATTTGGACGTGAAAGGGTCTTAGTAGTGGCTCAAGACAAACTCATCAAATTATTCCTTTGACCAAGTGTCATTGATATTATTTATGGTTGGCTATTATTGATTGAACATACGGTTTGGGTATGGATAATATGATGGAACCCTTGGAAATTTTATGACATACTACTTCTTGAATTGGATTAAATATGTATGTGTTGTTAGCGTAAACCTATGAACTCACTCAACTCTCGTAGTTGACACTTTTTCTTCATGCTTTTCAGGTATAGAGCAATAGGTCCTAAGCTTGACCGCCTCTTTGGAAGCTTGTTTGTAATGTGCTTGGACTTATGTAATGCAAACATTTGGTCTTTTGGTTATGGATTTGGTTATGTAATGATTATTAAACGTCAACTTGAACTTGTAATCTTTTGGGATTTGAATGTCATTTGAAACTTTATGTTGATGTTTTCTACTTAATCTTTTTGTACCATGTCGTTCTGTGGCATCTCGTGTTTCCGCCCTAGTCGGGGTGTTACAGATGTCCCCTTCAATTTTGATAAGGAGTGTCTAAATGCATTCAACTTACTTAAAGATAAATTGACCAATGCACCCATTATGTCTCCACCTGATTGGTCTTTACCATTTAAGTTGATGTGTGATGCTAGTGACTATGCTTTAGGGGCCGTGTTAGGCCAAAGGGGGGATAAACATTTCCGCCCTATTTCCTATGCTAGCAAGACCTTAAACCCGGCTCAACAGAACTATACCGTGACCGAGAAAGAGTTGTTAGCCGTAGTTTATGCCTTTGATAAGTTTAGACCCTATTTGGTTTTGAATAAGACTATTGTGTTCACCGACCACTCGGCTTTGAAGTACTTGTTCTCGAAACAGGATGCTAAGCCTCGTTTAATTCGTTGGGTCTTACTTTTACAAGAATTTGATATTGAGATTAAAGATAAAAGTGGGGCTGAAAATGTGGCACCGACCACTTGAGTAGGCTCGAAAACCCTCACCTTGAGGAGTTAAAGGAGCATGATATTAATGATGCTTTTCCTGACGAGTTTCTAATGCAGGTGGATGTGGAGGACCCATGGTATGCAGACATTGCTAACTATTTATGTGCAGGTGTTCTTCCTAAGGAAATGTCTTATCAACAGAAAAAGAAATTCTTTTCTGAGATTAAGCATTATTTCTGGGAAGAACCATATTTGTTTCGAATGTGTGCAGATGGCATGATCAGGAGATGTGTGTCCGGTGCAGAAACCCGAAAGATTTTGGATGCATGCCACTATGGACCAACCGGTGGTCATTATGGACCATCTGTAACCGGTAAGAAGGTTTTTGATGCAGGATTTTATTGGCCTTCAATCTTCAAGGAAGCTCAAACATTAGTGGAGACGTGTGAAGTTTGTCAACGTCAAGGTAACATTTCAAAGAAGGACGAGATGCCACAGAACTTCATTCAGGTTTGTGAGGTATTTGATGTTTGGGGAATTGATTTTATGGGACCCTTTCAGCCTTCAAATAAGTGTCTTTACATTTTAGTGGCGGTTGATTATGTTTCGAAATGGGCCGAGGCTAAGGCCTTGCCAACTAATGATGCAAGGGTTGTCATAGATTTCTTAAAGCAATTGTTTTGTCGTTTTGGTTGTCCTAAGGCCTTAATCAGTGATCGTGGAACTCATTTCGCGAATTTAAAACGAATCTTAGAGTAAACCATAGGTGATAATCCTAAAAATTGGTCTAGGAAGATGGATGATGCGCTCTGGGCTTTTAGAAGCGCATTTAAGACTCCAATTGGGACTACACCTTATAGGTTGCTTTATGGGAAGACATGTCATTTGCCTTTAGAAATAGAGCATAAAGCTTATTGGGCTCTTAGGAATTGCAATATGGACTTAGTTGAAAGTAGTGAATTGAGAATGTTGCAATTACATGAGTTAGATGAGTTGAGGTTGAATGCTTATGAGAATTCTAGGCTCTACAAAGAGAGGACTAAGGTTTGGCATGATCGTAGGATTAGAGAGAAGGATTTTAAAGTCGGTGATAAAGTTTTGTTGTTCCTTTCCAAGTATAAGTTCAAGCAACCCAAGTTGACTTCTAGGTGGACCGGACCCTTTTGTGATCAAACATGTCTATCCATCTGGTTATGTTGAGTTGTTTAAATCGGATGGAGCTACTTTTATTGTTAATGGTCACAGGTTGAAGCTTTATTATGAAGAAGAGGAAAATGTGGGAGTCGTCGTTGACGAGCTTCCATTTTTCGGAATGGATCAATGAAGAAAGGACTGTGAGTCGAGCTAAAGACTCGTTAATAAATTAAGCGCTTCGCGGGAGGCAACCCGTGTTTCTTGTTTTCATTATTGTTTATTTGTCATTGGTAATGTGTTTTAATAAGAATTGCAGGTAGGAGCCGCTCTCATGCCTTCCGGTAAGTCGTTTTCAAGGAAGAAAACAAAGGTAAGTGTGGGGGGGGGGCATTGCGCCGCAACTATACGTTGCGCCGCAATGAATTGTTTTGATTGCGCCGCAATGAAGGTAGTTGCGCCGCAACCTATCTTTCTGTTTTTCAATTGCGCCGCAGGTAGTCGTTGCGCCGCAACCTATCATGTTTCAGAAAAATCGAAAAAAAAATAAAAAATAAAATAAAAAATAAATAAAGGGGTGTTGCGCCGCAACGAGTAGGGTTGCGCCGCAATCCGGGTCAAACCGGGTCAACACAGTTACAAAAGGGGATCGGGGCTCATATTCACACACACACACTTATTTTTTCTCAAATAATTGAGCACCTACCTCCTTTCCTCTCTCTTGCCTGCCGATCCAACCCCCTCTATCTCTTTCAAATTCAATTAATTTCATCTTTTATTTCCTTTAATTAGCATCATGACAAGAACTGGAAAGGTATGTTAATCCATTCTCTTATCTCAATGTTTATTGATTTAAGTTTTGCCATTGTTCTTGCTTAAAATCGAATTAACTTGTTAGTATGCTTAATTGATTGAGTACTTTCGAATTTGAATTGAGTGGATAAAGAACAATGAATGGGTGGTTTAATTGTTAAGTTAATTGAAGATTTGTTGGATTGTTGTGTTAATGAAGATGGATTAGGGTTAATTCGGATTTATATTTAAATTGAAAGTTTAAACCCTAAGAATTAAGTTGTTATTTAGTTTGTGGGAGTTTTGGTGTTCATCCCTGCTGCTGCTCGTACTCAACCCAGAAAACAGCCAATTGCGCCGCAACTCCTAGTTGCGCCGCAACTGAATTACAGACAGTGAAGTTGCACCGCAATGAAGGTAGTTGCGCCGCAACTCGACCTGTTCCAGCCCTTCCTTGGTTATGCTTATATATATATGCTTATATGTCGGGTTTCAATGTTTTAATTGTTTCTTGTATGTGTAGGAACCCGCTTCTTCTAGCCGTGCAGGACGAGGCAAGGCAAGAAGCTCGTCGGCTGCTGCACCTGTTGAGAGTGGTCTTACTCCTGAAGCCACTGCTATGGGAATTCCATCCCACCCTTGGTTACGATTCCCTAGAGCTCCTCCCGAGAAGAAGGTTGAATATACCAACAGGTTGGCCACTATTTTTCAAAAAGACATAGTTGAACCAAGATACATGGAATCAAATATGTTGGATACGTTAAATGCTCGTGGGGGTATAAGTAGGTATATGCATTTGATGGGTAGTTCGAATGATATTGATGGTAATCCCGTTGCCAAAGAATTTAGTTTGTGGTTTGATATATTTCGGAATCGGGAGGTAGTTTGTAAGGAGTGGTGATTGGAGGTTTATTCGACTATTTCTGTTGAGAACATAGAGAAAGCAAAGGATGTGTTTGCTGATCAGGTCATTTTCTTTCGTTGTGGGGGTGTTAATAGAAACCTCACTATTGCTGAGTTTGGGTTGTGCACGGGGATGTACACCCAAGAGATGTTGGATGATCCTGCTTTCGAGCGACTCTTAGCCACTTCTGTTAAGACTATTTCTGGTTTTAATAGGGATGCTGGTGATTTTAGACACTACTACAACCGGGTGTCTGGGGGTCGCGCTTGGCGCGCAGCTTGTGGGGCGAATACACTTCAGTCGTCTATTTTGCGCTTGTTCCACAAGATGTTAGTCCATTCCTTTGTCCAAAGGACTAATCACCCGGACAAGTTATATATGGAGGATTTATGGTTATTGAGGTTGTTTGATGAAGGTGATGTTTATAGGAAAGCTTGTGCTCCCTATGTGTTGGCCAAACATATGGGGACAAAAGGAGTTCGTGATAGGGGGTTAGTATGTGGTCATTTTATTTCCAAGATGGTGAAGTATTTTGAGGGTGCTGATAATGCAGTCGCTTTGAACTGCAAACCTATGAAGCCGTTCACTTGGAATGATTTGAAGCGCTGGAAATTGATTAAGCCTCTAGCTCATAAGCATGCTATTCCAGAGTTGATTGATTTTGGTGGTGCTGACTCTGATGATGAGGAGGAGGCAGAGGCAGGTGATGATGATGATGCAGAGATGGCTGATGCACCAGAGCAGCCGCTAGAGCCCGCACGACGTACTAAGCGTCGTGCCACTACTACTCCTGCGGGGCCATCTTCTTCTTCTGCCGCCCCTGCAGGTTCTTGGGACTTCTCTTCTTTGGGGACTTTGGTTAGTAACATGTGGGAATCTCAGCAGCAGTTTCAGCATTCCCATGAGCAGTTCCAGCAGAGGATGAATAGTGATTTTAGATGGGTTGGTTCAGGTGTGGGGCGTGTGATGCACGATCAGCAGCGCTATCAGCCCATGTGGGAGGCCCAGTATACGGGTCAGGAGTTCCATCGACCTGATCCTATTCCCGACTACCGCCCTCCCAGTATATTTATTCCAGAGCACAGGGCTGGTGGTGGTTTCTTCTTTCCACCAGAGCGTCAGTTCGAGGTTACTCCTTCCCATGATCTTGGGGGAACGGGGCCCGATAACCCTGTTAGCTTTGGGGCTTTTGCAGGTACGCAGGCTGGTGCAGATGCTGGAGGATCAGGTTCGGCAGAACCATCGTTTGCTGAGCAGGTGGTTGGATCGATTTTTGGTACAGGGCCTATGCCTGGTTACCCTCACCCTCCTCAGTGATATATGATGGGATGATGCTGCTGCCGTCTATTGGTTGTGATGGCTTGTATTATGTGTTTGAAAAATCTTCCTTTCAGTACTTTTTCTTTACTTTTATTATTCTGGTTTGTAATCACCCTTAAGGGTGATGGAACATCGTATTTTATTTTTCCATTTCCGTTTGAATAATTAGGGATAGGATGAATGCATGGTTTATTAGATTATGTTGCTCGTTAATTGTGTGTTCATGTTGATAGCAAGTTGAATGTCATATGCATATGCTGGCAGTAAGTTCAGCGACATATTTTGTTGGCATCTTATTCAAGCATGGAACACTCGTCATACCCGGCAAGTTTTTCTTGTTCTTGATTTTGTTTTTGTTTACTTTCCCCTATTTCCCATAGTTTGCCTTAGTTCATTGGACATTGAGGGCATTGTCCAACTCAAGTGTGTGTGTGTGGGGGGGGGGTGGTAAATAGGAAAAAGTCGGGTATTTTTAGAGGAATTTTGAACTTTTGCATGTTTGTCCTTGTAGTTAATTGCTTTTGTCACTTAATTATAGAACTTAATAAGCAATTTGACTACACCTTTGGTACAAATTTTAATATGTGGAATGTGTTTTGACTGATTAATTAGGCAATCCCTTCTGGATTAATAATATGACTAGCACGCTCAAAGCACCAAAACACCCAAATTGTGAGATTATTGATTCATTGCTAGTTATGATAGGTGTTACGGTTTTGGAATTATTATCCTTGTAATTTGTCCCTCTCGTAGGCTTTTGGATTTATCCAAGAGTAAGGGTCTCTTTTAGAGCTCTGAACTATGATGTGCAAGTTTGAGGTTGATTTTCCATTTCCGGATTATTTCATTTGCTATGAGTGTGCCGGTGATTGCGTTGATTCTAGAACTTGTCCTGGTTGATCGTTCCGTGTTATTTATTAGAAGAGGCAAATTTAGGATAAAACCCTTTTGTTCTTTGTATATTCACCCCTTGTTTTGTAAAAATTTGTTATGTGCATGTTTTGTTAATGTGCTTAGTAGCTAACTATACTGGTTAGTGAACCACCTGTTAAAACCCTTATGTTGCACTCACTTTTAGTGCAAGAAACAATAGAAATATGTTGTCACTAGTCTGTTCTTTGTTATTAAATCCACCTTTAATATACACCTTTCCCTAACCATACCGATAGTCGAAGTCCTGGTGGGTCATTGGTTGCCTATGCTAGTGGATGGTTTGGGGTTGTCCTTTATGTCGAGTTGGGATATTCTCGGTTATTGAGAATAGATTGATTTCGTCATGTTTGTTTGGATAAAGTCTGAATCGTTCATTTCAGCATATGAGTATATGATTTGTCACTGTTTCAAAATTATTTAAGAGAATACCAATTAGTCAGAGTAAAAGTAGCTCACAAAAAAAGAAGAGAAAAAGAATAAAAGAATTGAAAAACAGAAAAAGAAAAAAAATGAAAAAAAAGAGCTTGGGCTGTCAGTTGGTATTTCTCACTTTTGGTCAAATCATTTTTGTAAGTTGGTACATCAATTACACCAACGAAAGGATCTGAATGTTATAATCTTAAGTTGTTATTTGTGGGTTGGCGCGTTTGTTTAAGCCAATATGGTTAGATTTGGTTGATTGAGTTGTTTAATGTCATACACCACAATGGTGTCGGTTTTTAATCGTCTATTGGGGGTATTGTCTGGACAACTTCTCGGGTTTTGGACCGTTGGCAACTAATGACATGGGATTTAATGGATTAGACTATTATGTAAAACTTTGTTAAATGTTGTGTTATTTCTTTTTAACACCCTTTGTTATCCCAAATTTCCATACCCTTTTAAATACCTTTTTTAGCCACATAGTTCATCAAAACCCTTAAAGACCTCTTCTGATTAACGCTGTGGTGCTTGCGCCATGGTGGTGAAGGAACGAACCTAGTACAAGCCTATGGTTAAAAGATTATGCATCACGACTAGGCATTGAGTGATTATTCAAATATTCAACCCCAAAAGTAAGTTAGTTGGAGTAGGATAGACGAGATATCACTGATTCGATTCTTTTGTGCTTAGTCGTGTTATTAAGTCTTGTGTTTCAGTCAAGTATTGTCAAACATTCCAGTTTTCATTTAAGATTAAAACTGCCTAATCATTTTTTCTCATTTTCATGAATGGTTGAGCTTCTTTTTATATTACTGAAATGTGGTTTCCATTATGTACGAAGGTTTTGTTTGTTTTTCAGTTTGGAATTACTTGAGGACAAGCAAAGCTTAAGTGTGTGGGGATTTGATATGTCGTATTTTATATCCATTTCCCACAATGAATATAGTTGATTTAGCATGTTTTATGAGTCGTTTTTGTATACATTTGGTGCGTTTATGGTATTTGTTAGTGTTTCAGGCTACTGACAGGTATTTAAGCGTAAATCTGGAGAAAACGACATTGTTGAGGTGAAGTAAGTGCTAACGGAGGATTTCGGAAGCATTTGGATGAAGATTGCAGAAAGTCAACAAAAGTCAAAGCTGGCAAAAGGACAATTGCGCCGCAACAGTTCATTGTGCCGCAACCGAATTACAGGAAGTTAAGTTGCGCCGCAACTGTCCTAGTTGCGCCGCAACGTCTTCTATACCTGGCCAGCCACGAGTCAACAATGGTCAAAGGTCAACGCGAGTCAACGTTCAATTGCGCCGCAACTAGTTGTTGCGCCGCAACCGAAAAGCAGAAGATTAAGTTGCGCCGCAATCAATTTCATTGCGCCGCAATGCATTCCAGTTCAAGCTGTCCTTGGTCAATGAAAGTCAAAGTCAACTCACGAGTCAAACCCAATTGCGCCGCAACTACACTAGTTGCGCCGCAATTGGGGGCGGTTCTGGCAGATTTTGGGAGACATATAAATAGCATGCAAAAACATCCCAAAACCCTTCTTCTCTTCCCCCAGCCGATTTTGAAGACTTTTCCAGATATATTTTCATCTATTTATCATCTTTAAGGATTTCAAACTCGATTGGATCAATTTCGTTTGTTGCTTTCGATTATTATCATTAGGTAACAATGAATTCTTCATATTTTATTTGTTATTCTTATTTTAATATGAGTGGCTAATCGCTTCATCATCCATCTTGATGGAGTAAGACATTATGTAAAGATTGCACAAATTTATTAATTCAATGTTGATTTCATTTAACGTTATATCGAGATCTTAGCGTATTTCTTCCTTATAATTTATCTTGAATTGATTGGTGATTTATGTGTGTCTTTAATGGTAATTATTGATTTTATATATTTCATTTTGATTGTTTGGGTACAAACGATTGGGTCTATGACGGGTACGGTAGATAATCGTTCATGATAATAGGGAGGAATGCGTTAACGGTTGGGTACAATCGATAGGTATAATTGTTATTTTAATAACCAAACCAATTGTTTGATTAGGGAAGTTATAAAAGATGTCTTGGGGTACCGGTCTTTGTAACGGAACTAGTTTAAGCAAGAGAGTCAAATGATGTCATTAACTTTACGGGTACGGGGTTGGTGTTTTGTTTGAGTCTCGGTTATTTAATCAACTTAATTTGGATTTGAACTTCATTTATGTGCAATTTGAGCGTATTGTTGAGCGAAATCAAGATGGATGCCTTTTAAATTATTGTCATACAAATTATTTTTACTTTCGTCTTCAGACGAACCTGCCCCGGTCATACCGGATTTAAGTTATTTACTTTTACTTTTTGCAAAGTGACAATTCGGTCACAAAACCCCTTTTCATTTGAACTACTTAATTTTAACAATTGCTTTCAAAGTCCTTGTGTTCGATCCTGACTTACCATTTATCTATACTATACACGAACGGGTCCACTGCCCGAGAGTGTGCATTAGGTAGTAAAATCGGTATTTCTTGTTTATAAATTTAAAACTCGATTTTGCACATCAGTGTCCTTTTTAAATGACAATTTTAATTAAAATCTAGACAAATGTAAGATAGTACTTCGTATTAATTAGTGATTAAACACCACTGTTTAAGTTTAAAAATAAGACTTCCTAAATAAATAAACTCTCTCACGTACCTCTTCTTTTAACAGTTAGACCAACAACTAAATGTACACGTAAATTTGGGTGATAGCACGTTATCGTCATAGAGAATATACAAAAGACGAGAAAGTGTAGATGGTGAATCACGTGGAACATATATAATGATGTCATGGTATGAACATTATTTTCCTTTTAGTCAACATATAATGCGTATATATCACCATTGTTTGTTTTTATTTGATATATTAATATTTATAGCTATTAATTTATTTAAAAAAATGTGAGCGGATGCTTTAAGCGTTACTGTAAGTTTTAAGATAGCATTATAAAAAAATTTCAAAGAGAATTTGGTCTGTTGATCGAATATATATAAATCAATAAATACGATGAATCATTTATACTACTCCGTAATTTAATGTAACTTAATCTTACACTCCAGTAGATACAACTTAAATCAATCCACGTAAACTAATCCTAATAGAATTTAAACTCCACAAGCAATTATGTTTCTGCTATTGAATTAAGGTCGCGTTTGGTTCACAGAATCTGATGGAATTTGATGGAATTGGAATTGAATTCCATTCCTTAGTGCGTTTGGTTGCTCAAAGAAGAGGGAATCTCATTCCATAGGAATGTAAACATTCCATCATTTGATGGAATCTCCATTCCTTGGGTATGGAGGAAGGAATTTCATTCCTTCCATCACTTGAATTTTCAAAAAATAAAAAACATTCCGTCAAATTCCATTCCTTCAAATTCCAATTCCTTTGAAAGATTCCATTCCTTCCAAAAACATTCTGTGAACCAAACGCGTCCTAAGTGTTTAGGAGTTTCCATGCATTAAGGTGCTTGCATCGCCTAGATATGAGAAAGGAAAGTTTGCTAATTAGAGTAAACTAATGCTAGCAACTGGGTCGAGTTCCGGTTGACATGTGCAGATTAGAGGTTGAAGATACCCCAACCCGAACCCAGGTTGATTAAAAACGGGATTTAAATCAAACAGGTTATTACTGGTTGGTGGGTAGGTTAGCGGTTTGGTTTCACGTCAAACAGGTCAATAACTGATTTTGTAGGTTCTTTGGTTATTTCAGGTCAAACAAGTCATTTTTATATTATTAAGATGAAATGAGTTGATGGATTCACAGGTTATCAAGTTGACATCAACATCAACATTTATCGATAAATTTTATAAAGTCTTAGCACATATCTTGAAAATAATTAACAAGTTTTTAGATAAAAAATTAAGATGTTTGTAAAGATGAAATTAGGAAAAGTTTACTTAAAAATAATTAACAAGTTTTTAGATAAAAAAGTTAAGATATTTCTAAAGATGAAATTAGGAAAAGTTTATTCGAGATGTTTATTAATTTAATAAGACGATTATGACTTTAATTAAACGTATCCATGGTGACGTTTGCGAATGCTACGTATTAGCATGACGTATGGGCAATAGTATCAATTCACACTCGCAAATAAACAAATCGACATCGACCTACCATTGATTCTAAGTCACTAGCTCATACCCACCTCACATTTGTCCATTTCCTTTTTTTTAGTATAAATAAATTGACAAACGATCTTTCAAACATTAATTTCAACAACAATAATTCAACTCAATGGAAAATAACATCAAAACTCGTCCCCCCAAACAACAACATGATGATCAAGATGACGAAGATGATGAGAAGAAGATGAAGAAGTTCTTTAAACTCATAAGAAGTTTTAGAGAAGCTCGTAATCGTAGACGAAAGGAACTCGAAGAGATGGCTAAAATTAGTATTAGTACTACTAGTAGTAATAAAGCTAGAAAGTTGCATTGTCTTCAATCGCCTTCTAATACATCTTTGTCTTTCGAGTCTCATGATTTCATCCAACCGAAGGAACAAACTTGTCACGATAAATTACCCCAACAACAAGACGTAGAAGCTGACCAAGACTTGAACCTTAAGCTGTCTTTATAGGCGTGATTAGCGTAACTACAATTTAACCTTTAATAATAATACGTGTGCTTAGTTGCCATGTAATGTTCTTTTTTAAGAGAAGTACGAAACTCTTAATTACTCATACTTACGCATAATAATACATACTCGATCGTTATGTCTGAGCTAATCAGACTCGAGCCACGACCACGTACGTCTTGGTACGTTATTGGAAAATCGGTATAACTATATATAGGCCCCAGACTAAGTTTATGTACGTCGCACTTTAAGTTACAGAATATCATATTATTACTACTCGTACTATTTTTATCCATCGGGCATGCATATATCTACACTTTTTTACATGGATTGTTTGAAAATTATATGTCGTGTCTTTATTATTACGAGTCATATGCCCGCGCAATGCGGCGGTGTAATAAGTATAAATAACCTGAAATTTTCATTGTCATTCATAAATGAATCCTTAAACCCTCATTATAAGTAAAACCATTAATGTTTTCATGAAAATAACTAAAACTATCTCTCCTCTTGTTAGCTTAGGGTGCAGCTTTACCGCCGGTCAAGCTGCTTTAAAAACTACTTCATGCAAAGTGGCCAAACATGAGAAGGCGTTTCTTGACAACCAACACGTATTTATACCCTTTGCATTTGATACTTTTGGGTTCCTTGCACCTGAGGCCGTTGAACTACTTGGAAGGGTCCAGCGTGTGATGCATTGTAATGTTATGACGCCACGATCTTTGAATGTAGTTTTTAAACGTCTTAGTTTTGCTATACAAAAAGGAGTGGCGGCGCAGCTTGTTGCCCGTTTACCTTCTATTTCTATGTAAATTACTTTGATGAGGCTTTAAATTTATTTTATAATAACATATAATGTATTTACATATAACTATATTTACATAACCATAGTATATAATTAAATATAATTGAAGGTTTGAAATGAAAATTTGTAATATCATATACTGGCAAAAATAAACAAAATCTTTGAAGAGCAAAAATGCAAAATTGAAATTATATGTTGGGAAATGGACACAGTAGCTGTCGTCCTTTAGATATTAAAATAATTTAAATTCTCAATCATTTATCTATCTCTTCTTTTTCCCTTTCTCTTTGAACTACATCTAATTTCAACAAAATCTACATATCATTTTTTTTGCCGGACTTTGCTACCAAAACGTTGGGAACATCAAGATCTAGCAACGACTTAGCAAAGTCCCTCTCTGCCAACTCGATTCTACCCTTTCTGAGCCGTTGACCGTTGGTTGCAGACGTTTTTCACTTTTCCGGCGAGTTTTCGAATTTTCCGGCGAACCTTGAATCGGTTTTATTTTGGCAAGGGTTTGTGCGGATTTTGTTCCTGAGCATTTTGGTGACAATTTCGAGTTCCAATTCGAAGAAACGGAAGAGCAATCGTAGATCTAAGATTTCCGGCGAGTTTTCGAATTTTCCGGCGAACCTTGAATCGGTTTTATTTTGGCAAGGGTTTGTGCGGATTTTGTTCCTGAACATTTTGGTGACAATTTCGAGTTCCAATTCGAAGAAACGGAGGAGCAATCGTAGATCTAAGTTTTCCGGCGAGATTTTAAATTTTCAGGCGGCGGTAGTGGCGGTGGCGGTGACGGGTGGTGGTGGCGGTACGTTACGGCGGCGGTGGTGGAGGTGGTTGTAGACGACGGTTGCCGGATTGATCATGGACGACTGTGGTTGGTGGCTGTAGGCGGCGGCGGTGGCTGGAGGTTCTAAACGGTGGTGGTTGGTGGTGGTTGTAGGCGGCAGTGGTTGTAGGTGGTTGGCCGGAGGTGGTTGGCGGTGGTTGTAGGCGGCAGTTGTTGTAGGTGGTGATGATTGGAGAGGCTTAGGGGTAAATTGGTAATTATCTATAAAGTTGAGGGGTATATATAGATATATTGCCATAAATATATACTTTGCAATTTTTCATTTCGTAATTATTCTTATATCACAACCCTTTTAAATTGTCATATATCCAGGGACTAATATGTATTCAATATTTCAATACATTTAGATAATTATCAACTACATATAATTTTTTTATATAATTATCAACTAAATGCTTGTTCAGTTGTTCCTATGATGCTTTCGAGATATATTCGTCTTTAGAATTGCTACAGAATAATGGAAGTCTCTCTCTTCTCTCTCTCTACTCTCTTTCTCTCTCAATTCTAACGGCTTTTTTTCTCCGATCTAAGATCTGAGATTGAAAATCTTTTATTCTTGAGATCGAGATGAGAACGTGAGATCGAGAGTTGAGATTGAGAACTGGTTTAGACCTCCAATCCGGTGGATCTAACCCTATTTTTTACTTTCGGGCCGGAGGTCCCTTCCACTTCGGTGGATCCGGAAGCAGCCTCCCTACCTTTGTGTAGGGGTAAGGTCTGTCTACATCATACCTCCCCCATAGCCCGGCTTATGCTGGGATTGGATACCCTTGTTGTTGTTGTTGTACAGAATAATGGAAGTACACCGCACCATATATTAGTACACCGTACTTTAAATTTAATTAATGTATGTAGAAAGTAGCAATGACTGAAATCACATTTAGGACTTATGGCGATCCGGATGTTTTGTAGAGCACCTCATCATCATCAAGTAATCTTGTTTAGATCATATAGTTATTTGTATGTTATCAAGTTATCAACACTTTCCTTTAAAAAAATTAGGTACTTTTTCGGAATATATCATGTTGGTGATATGATGATGATATATATATATATACAGAGCCGGCTCAAATATATTAATGGGTTAGGTGCCTCCAGATTTTTCGGATTTGAGTATCTTTAGTTTTGGGCTGATGTTTATGTTAGAATTTTGCTTCCAAAAAAACTGGAAAAATAAACATTACATAATTATTTTAAACTTTTTTTTCCACATAGAAAAAGTAGATAACTTTTTTTTAACTCAATCATATATAAACTTTTTAATTTACTTTTTTCGGTCTCAAGCCCGGAAAAAGGAGGAGGTTCTTGTAGGAGACTTTAAGAATAGGCCAAAAAATTGGCCTCGCTTAAGGCCACCAAAATGCTTAAGCCGGCCTTGTATATATATATATTGTAGAAAAAATAACATCGAAAATTAGACCATACACTCTAAATTAATGAGTATCAAAAAATGTTTTCATGAAAAATTAGAGCATACACCATGAAAAAAGTGTATCAAGCCTCCCTCACATCATCATAGCGTTGCCATATATATGAAAATCAGAGCATCATCACTCAATATTTATATTTTATATTTTTTATATATACTGATCGAACCATCATAGTATAGAATTTGTAGAAAACTGACAGAATATATCATATAATATTAAACTTTTGTAAAGATGTACACTAAATTCTCCTCTAAATATCAATGGAATAACCCTTAATATTACATTTCATTATTGACTAGAATTGAAATTAGATATAGTTAGACCATGACCCCGCTTGAACCTCTAGTACTTGTATCGATGTGTCCATCCATGTGAGTGTTTGGTAAGAGGGTGTAATTAATCACCTCGGGATCCGTACGAGATGGCACTACAAATAATGTTGCATTTGTCCGCACTTTTAGTTAGTGTGAACAAATTAAAAAATTTACACACATAAAAGTGTGACAAAATTTTTAAATTGTTCACACTAACTAAAAGTGTTGACAAATGTAACATTATTTGTAGTGTGGTAAATGTCAGCATAGTCAAGGTGGTGTGAGATCACCACGTGATGGGCAAGGTGATGCTGGTCAATGTGTAATGGTGGTATAACCATATTTTCTTTTGTTTTTCTGAATTTTTTAGTTTTAAGTTATGTTAAGTGATAATTAATTTTATGATTAATTACTTTTAAAAAAGTTAGTGTTAGTTTTTCTTTTCTTTTTTTAAAAAAGTTAGTGTTAGTTTTTCTTTTCTTTTTTTAAAAGAGCAAAATTGCAAAAATATGATCATGTTGCAAAACAAGGAAAATTGCCAAATGATATGTGTGACGATGACAGATTGGTGTGAAAGGTATGTAATATGATGATAATAATTTATATATAGATGGAAGATAAACTTATTATGTGTGTAGTTTATTTATTGTAAATTGTTATGTATAACTCTATAATCCATATAACTTGCAATAAATTTATCACTTTTGTTTGTTAATTAATGTAATGTAATGTAATGTTGTAGACATATATAGATGGAGTCATGGAGCCACATATATTCAGAGAAAATACAGTCGAAGCCGATGAACAAAAATTTTATCTATTTTTTTAGTATATAATTTATTTTTATTTGAACTTGTTAAGACGATCATTTTTAATTAGCTCTGGATAATGAACCCGTCTTATAATAATTTTAGTTCCGACCTGAGATGGACATGGCAAATGTATTCTAGTAAAGATGCTGACATGTTTCTAATTAATGAATTTGGGGTCAAACAATGTACAGCCTCGATTTTTAAGGAGACCATTTTGGCTTTAATTTGGAAGACGTGGGCGGCTATCATTGGTGACATCGGTAAATATTACGTACGCATCATGACGTATATGCAAGTTCACACTATATAATTTTGACCATCAAACTCCATATATTCTAAGTCAATCTTCTTACAAAAATTAAAACTCGATCTTTCAAACTGTAATAATTTGAGATCAAACACCAACAACACCGAATCAACTCAGACTTTTATTTAATCGAAAACCTAAAGATCTAATACAGACACGAAGATGAATCGTCCACAATCGTGTGCGATTCTAAAGGACTGGGATCATCCACAAAACGTGTGTGATCCTAAATACAAACATTAATCATAATACAGACTCAATAATGAAAACTAATATCAACTCAATGTTGATCATAACAAGAACAAAATATAGAGAGAATACAATACGAACTAGAGAGAGACAGACTGAATTCTTGAGTCGTATGAGATAAAGAGGTATTTATATAACCCTAATCTCCAATTTACATAACAGCCCCTGCACAAGTAACAAACTAACAAAAGAGGATAAAAGAAATAAAGTTACCTTTTACACCCTGCAGAATAAACGAGTTATAACTTGACCCTTATATTTATAACATCCTCCCTCAAGATTATAACTCATTTTTTTTACCCAGAACTTTTTGAAAACATGTCAACTAAATTAAGCTTATCACACAAAACTTTATGTTGTTTACTTGTAAGACCTTTAGTTAAGATATCTGCAGTTTGATCTTTAGAATCAATTTTAATAACTTTAATCATACCTGAAGCAGCTTTCTCTCTAACAAAATGAACATCTATTTCAAAGTGTTTTGACTTTTCATGAAACACTGGATTTCCAGCAATCTGGACAGCAGCACTATTATCACAATATATACTTACAGGAATGAGACCATTGATGCCAAGACTGAGAAGCATATTAGTTATCCAAACAGTTTCACATGTTGCAGAAGCCATGCATCTATATTCAGCTTCAGTAGAAGATCTGGATATAGTTGCTTGCTTCTTGCTTTTCCAAGAAATCAAATTACCAGAAAAATACAAAAACCAGAAACTGACTTTCTGGTTTTAGGACATTTTGCCCAGTCAGCATCTCCAAAAACTCTTAACTTAAGATCACTGTTCTTATCAAACTGAATACCAGTACTAGGAGACCTTTTAAGATACCTAAGTACCCTTAAAGCAGTTTTAAAATGAGACTGAAGAGGAGCATGCATGTGTTGACTAAGACAGTGTACAACATAAGATATGTCAGGTCTAGTATGAGTAAGATAGATTAATTTTCCAACAAGTTGTTGATAGCTAGAAATGTTTTTAATGAATTTATCATTTTCACTTTCTTCATAATTCATAATTTCATTTAAAACAAGAGGAGTATCAACAGGTTTAGCTGCCAAGAGACCATACTCATACAAAAGCTCCAAACAATATTTTCTTTGTGTCATGCAAACACCTTTGTTATTTTTCAACACCTCAATACCTAAAAAATACTTTAACTCACCTAAGTCTTTAATTAAAAACTTATTGCTTAAAAACTGTTTGAAACTATTAATTTCCTTTTCATTATTACCAGTAATTACTATATCATCAACATAGACTAATAAAGCAATGAAAACATCTTTAGACTGTTTAACATACAGAGAATAATCAAACTTACTCTGTTCAAAACCATGCTCAATCAAGGCATTGGTAAGCTTAGCATTCCACTGCCTTGGGGCTTGCTTCAAACCATACAAAGACTTAACAAGTTTGCATACTTTAGTACTATCACCAACTTGACAACCAAGAGGAATAGTCATATACACATCTTCATCTAACTCACCATAAAGAAAAGCATTATTAACATCAAGTTGGTACATGGGCCAGCCTTTACAAACAGCCATACATATAAGACATCTCACAGTGACCATCTTAACCACAGGACTAAAGGTCTCATCATAATCCAAACCCTCTCTTTGACTGTAACCTTTGGCTACAAGCCTAGCCTTATATCTCTCAATCTCACCACTAGCTTTATATTTAATTTTAAAGATCCACTTACAACCTATAGGTTCTCTATCAATAGGCAAATCAGTAATGACCCAAGTATTGTTTCTATGTAAAGCCTCAATCTCATTATTCATAGCTTCAACCCATTTAGGATCTTTAATAGCTTCTTCATAAGTAGAAGGTTCAAAACCTTTATTTAAGTTTGTTGAAAAACTGAAGTTCTCACTACTTAAACAAGCATAGCTAACAAACTTATCAAGACCATATCTAACATTAGAATCAAGAATATAATCATTTAATCTAACAGACTGTTTAGTTATTCTATTAGACCTTCTCAAGTTAGGATTACCCTCATTATCAACAGTTATCTCCTCATTGTTTATTAAACCAGGTTGATCAAAAGAAGAAGTAGAAGCATGACCAGAATGACCAGATAACATTTTAGCATCACAATTAGCATTAAATCCTTGTTTATAACCATGATTTTGTCTAATAGGGTTAGGGTGTTTCTTGAAACCAGGAGGATATCCAACAATCTCATAACATCTTTCTATGGTATGGCCAATCATATTACAATGTTTGCATACAAGATTAGGATTAGGACCCTTATTATTTGGAAATTTTCTTTTTGAATCAAAAGTTTTTGCAGCAAAAGAAGTTATCTGAGGTTTATTATCATTATTTGCAGACATATTAACTCCTCTATGTGATTCCTCCCTAGACAAGATAGCAAAAGCAGCTTTAACATCAGGTAAAGGGTCTTTGGTCAATATAGTACTTCTAATGGGTTGATACACATCATCAAGACTCATCAAAAATTGCATCAGTTTTATCAATTTGTCATGTGTACCAAGTTCTTCTCTAGCATCACAAGTACAAGCAGGCAATTTAGTCACAGAATCAAATTCTCTCCATAAGGAGTTCAACTTATGATAATATTCAGACAGTGACAGACCATTTTGCTTGAAAGTGTTAATTTTATACATCAAATTATACACAATTGAACCATCAAGTTTATCATAAGTTTCTTTTAATTCATTCCATACAGTAGTAGCATTTTCAGAGAAAATAAGACCCAGATAAACATCTTGAGATACAGAACTTAACAGCCAAGACAAGACAACAGCATTACACCTATCCCATTGCTGAGACAAAACTAGACTAGTAGCATAAGCAGTTTTAACCACAGAACCATCAATAAAACCAAGTTTATTTTTAGTTTGTAAAGCAAGTTTTATAGCACTAGCCCATATACGATAATTTTCAGTACCAGTTAATTTTATAGACACAATAGGCACACCAGTAGTATCATTTGCATGTAGATACAAAGGACTACCAATATCAAGACTATTAATAGTAGCAACATCACCCATTGTAAACAGATAATATTCAAATACACAAAAGACAATAAAAATAGCACAAAATAAACCAAGCAAATTATCTGGAGTTTTGTAGACCAACACAAGACTCAATATAGTTTGCAGATAGAACTACTACCAGGATTCCACACTTCTTAAGAAGAGGGTCAAGGCAGCTGTAATATCCTGTATATCGAATCAAGGCAATCCACCAGATAATGGAAAAGAAGACTTACAGTGCTATAAAAGGAAGAAGGAGATGATGTAGAAGAAAGTATCACAAAAGATACTTAGCGGAAGCAGCAACCACGATCTTCAAATAAAATAGAGTTTTAATGGAAAACCCTAATTATCAAACCCTAAATCTTAAAAAACCCCAAAAAATCAAAACCCTAAATTCAGAATAATAGATCTGATAAATCTGAAACCCTAAATTTT
This sequence comes from Erigeron breviscapus, assembly GCA_034093135.1. Taxonomy (NCBI): domain Eukaryota; kingdom Viridiplantae; phylum Streptophyta; class Magnoliopsida; order Asterales; family Asteraceae; genus Erigeron; species Erigeron breviscapus. The sequence continues at coordinate 3,549,300 of CM067167.1, forward strand.
ATAGAACCTGGCTCTGATACCATGTAATAATTTGAGATCAAACACCAACAACACCGAATCAACTCAGACTTTTATTTAATCGAAAACCTAAAGATCTAATACAGACACGAAGATGAATCGTCCACAATCGTGTGCGATTCTAAAGGACTGGGATCATCCACAAAACGTGTGTGATCCTAAATACAAACATTAATCATAATACAGACTCAATAATGAAAACTAATATCAACTCAATGTTGATCATAACAAGAACAAAATATAGAGAGAATACAATACGAACTAGAGAGAGACAGACTGAATTCTTGAGTCGTATGAGATAAAGAGGTATTTATATAACCCTAATCTCCAATTTACATAACAGCCCCTGCACAAGTAACAAACTAACAAAAGAGGATAAAAGAAATAAAGTTACCTTTTACACCCTGCAGAATAAACGAGTTATAACTTGACCCTTATATTTATAACACAAACATTATAATTTCAACACATAATCATGATGTTTTAAAATATCTTCATTTCCACCAAACGACCATGATCCTGACATGATGTTTTAAAATAATGGAAAAGATAAACTTGTTACATGTTTAGTTCATGTATAACTTTTATAATAAAATGTGTCAATGATACATAATTACTAAGCTATCTGAATTCAAATTTGCAATAAATTAATTTATCCCTTTTGTTAATATAATGTTGTAAATAGACATGGGTAGAGTTACCGTTCAAAAAAAGAAAAAGAAAAAAAACAAACAAATGGGTAGAGTCACATATACTTGGGAGCTCGTCCAACAAATGTAATTTGGTGTAAATTTCATGTATTGAACTTTTGATACTTTCTTTTTTCTTTTTTAATCATAAGTGTCGTACTAACTTTGCAATGAAACTAATCTCAAGTACAAAATACATAATTGCAAAAGTAGGCAAATGAATCCTTGATCCATATAAGTCCAATGCCCGGGTTCAAAGCAAGCAACAATCATACTTCACATCCTGGATTTAATCTGGTTACCTGAAAAGTGTACTAGCAAGTGTCAACACAAGGTTGGTGAGTTCGTAGTAATGGTTTACAAGAAACCATCATCAATAACATTATCATATATAATAACAACATCAAATAATGTACTTACAACAAACCCATGTACGTCACCTGTTAGACAATTGAGGTTAACATAACGTTCAACCTTATCAAATAAGTAACCAAACAACAAATGATACAAATAGTTCGTATACAATCAAGTACAAATGGTATCATTACCAATAAATGTATCGTATACATGTCAATGTCATGCAATGTATCAAATAGGTATAAATGTCTATACGTACATTATATGCGAGTCAATGTCATGCAATGTACCTCAAAATCATCAAGTATCACAATACTTGGCATCAAGTACTTGAAAGTACTCGGTCCACATCGTGGTGTTAATCATATCATATCATCAAGTATGGCCAATACTTGGCATCAAGTACTTGAAAGTACTCGGTCCACATCGTGGTGTAAATCATATCATATCATCAAGTATGGCCAATACTTGGCATCAAGTACTTGAAAGTACTCGGTCCACATCGTGGTGTAAATCTGTTAGGTCCAGATTTACTGGACTCGCTCCAGACTCGACTACTGGAGCCTTACTGAAGATCTGTCCAGAAACGTGTTCTACTGGACCTACTCCAGACTTGGAATCTGGAGTCCCTCTGAAGATTTGTCCAGAAATATGGAAGACCAGTGAGCAAATACTTGTATAGGAAATCTGGAGTATTCTCCAGATTAGCTCACTGGACTTCACCCAGTCCAGATCAACTCTACTGAAGACGTTCTCACTGAAGTCAAAGACTGAAGTCAGAATAAAGAAGACTTACAAATGGCGGAGTCCACTGGAAGTCTTACCAGATCTGTTACACTGGAGGATTGTCAGTGTTCTAGACCTTACAAGTCTGAACACTGATATCGAGTAATTGACTTTTGCCTTTACACACTTTCCAAAGAACATTCCACTTGTTCTTTACCAAAGTATACGTGTGTAAAGGTGGTTGGATAAAAGGATACAAAGTCATTTGATGTGACTTTATCCTTATTCCTTATCCAATGCATTTAATGTTCTTGTCGGATCATGAAATACATGCAACCATATTTGTACGGCACAAAATTCACTGGTGAATTTTGTTGCCTATAAATACAAAGTCATTTCCTTGAGAAAAATACTTTTAAGCATACATTTTGCATTAAAGTGAATTTGTCTAAATACTCTCGATCTTAAACTGGGATACTTCACAACTTTAAGTATCTCGATCCAAAAGAGTTATTTGACAAATATAGATCATTTGTAATTCATAGGTTGTTAGGATACATACTTATTTGTATTATCTTGATTCCGCACAACCTTGTATTTTATTTAACATCATAAATAAAATACACCATTGAAAAAATACATAATGTTCCACTTTACTTGTTTATTGCTTTAAGTCTTGTATTACTTTATTTATATACTTGCATTTATATTTAAGTAATACTAGTCCAATCTAGTGATTATTAGACTTGTTGTATTTTACACTTTCCTGGTTAACCATCGTATTTCAGGGACTCACATTTGGTATCAGAGCAGAAGACTAAACATTGCCTAGATCTGTTTCTTTGATGGCTAACCAAGAAAATACACAAGGAAGTTTTAATCTTGGTCCCGATCCTAATGCTAATATTAATGATCAAAATGAACCACCTATTGTTAATAACACTAATCCACCTCCTCCTCCTACTCCTGCTTCTCCACACGTGCATGTGCACTATTCAAATAATCCTGTTCCTAAATTCAGTTGGAACAGTGATGAATTTGGTACGTGGAAGGCTATGATGGTTTTGCATATCACTGGTATTGAGAGGAACATGATGAAAATTTTAAATGAAGGTCCTTATGTCCCTACATCACCTCTCAATCCCCTTCTTGATCCTTCTGGATCTAGAAGAGGATGGGAAAAGAGGGAGGAATGTAAAGTCCCTCACACGATGGTTTAACCCACGAGTGTAAATAACAAGACAAGTATGAACTAGAATCGGACTAGTATTACTTCAATATAAATATGCAAGAATATAAACAAAGTAATAAATGACTTAAGTAATATTTAAACAAGTAAATAAATGGTGGAACACAAATGTAGTTTTCAAGTGTATTTTCTTTATAGATGTATAAACAAAATACAAGATCGTTGCGGAACCTAGATATTACACGTATGTAAGTATCAAAACAATCTTTGAATTACAAGTGATCTATACTTGCTAAATAAACTCCTTTGATCGATATACTTAGAGTTGTGAAGTATAACTGTTTAGATCGAGAGTATTTAAGCAAGTTCACCAATTTGCTAAAAAGTGATTTTCTCAAAGAAATGACTTTGTATTTATAGGCAATAAAATTCACCAGTGAATTTTGTGCCGTACAAATATGGTTGCATACATTTAATGATCCGACAAGAACATTAAATGTATTGGATAAGGAATAAGGATAAAGTCACATCAAATGCAAGTGTATCCTTTTATCCAACCACCTTTACACACGTATACTTTGGTAAAGAACAAGTGGGTTGTTCTATGGAAAGTGTGTAAAGGCTTAAAGTCAAATCCTCGATATCAGTGTTCAGATTTGTAAGGTCTAGAACACTGACAATCCTCCAGTGTACAGATCTGGTAAGACTTCCAGTGGACTCCGCCATTTGTCAGTCTTCTTTATTCTGACTTCAGTCTTTGACTTCAGTGAGAATGTCTTCAGTATAGTTGATCTGGACTGGGGTGAAGTCCAGTGAGCTCATCTGGAGAATACTCCAGATTTCCTATACAAGTATTTGCTCACTGGTCTTCCATTATTTTTGGACAAATCTTTAGAGGGACTCCAGATTCCAAGTCTGGAGCGAGTCCAGTAAATCTGGACCTAACAAATTCCCCCTATTTGTTTAGAAATAATGCAAGTGTTTTCAGGCTTATAGATATACAAATTTGTATGCCTGGAAAACACTTAGTCGATTTAAGTCTAAAAAATCTAAGTTACTGGAAAACACTTTATAGATCATGAGTGTTTTCAGTTTCATCTTTTAAGTTCTAACTTAGACTTAATCTGATCATTTACTTATATGAAATTAAAAATTGCAACTAATTATTACTATCATCAACTGGAAAATAGTTACAACTTTCATCAAACGATTAATTACAATAAGTACATGATAAAAGATTCAGGCCCTTCTTTTTGATGACTGCCCTGGTGCATCTTCAGTAGCCTTCCTCTTTGGTGATGGAGATGATGGAACAGACACTGGTGGTCTCAAACCCAACACAGCTTCCATTTGTTGTATTCTTCTCCAGACCTTCTCAATTCTCTTCATAAACGCCTTAACATCTGGAGATAAATCAGTTTTACCTTTAAATGTCAATCCTATCTCCTTCAGTTCAGTCCATCCAAAAGTTTGGACTGTTGTATCTTTCCTTTCATCTGTAAAGTTACCCTCCCTGGTCAACTTTATATTAAATCTGGTCATTCCTTGATGATTTTCAGCCAACTTGATTTCAGCATCAATAATTTTTCTAGCATTAGCCCTGAAATTCATCATTTGATCATAAGATGCCTTCTGCTTCGCCATCTGGACCATATATTCAGTTTCCTTGGATACACCACTCTGTTGTCCTTCAGTGGACTTGAGTTGTTGGCGATTAATTCTCAGAGAAGTATCCAGGGGAATGAAAGTGCTCACATTAGCATCCTTTATTGCCTTGATTTGTTTGGCAGTAAGCTTCGGCAGACCAGTCAATCTTTTTCTGTACTCTAACTCCAGAGCACCAGCGTTCTTTCTAATCTTTCTCTGGAGGTTCACCAGTTCCTCCCTTCTTTGTCTTATCAATTCTGGAATGGTAACACCATAAATTAATGAATCATATACCTGTTCTTCTTCAGCGTAGAACGAGTGTATATGAACATCATTCAATGCATCTAGACATTGATGAACTCTGGGATCATCCTTCATCTTCTTGAACACCTCAATGTTAATGCCTAACCTTCCAGCATTGTAAGAGTCCAGAGTTCCCATGGTTGCCATCTCCCTTTGGTGGGCCAGCAGTTCATTTTTTTGGTTTGTCTTGAAAATTTCAATCATGATGCATTGTTGTTGCAGTTTCTTCGAGGTGTCATCATCAACACTTGGAAAATCTGATGACCCTTCAACATTTTGTTCTTCTTCTTCAGATACCTGTTCTTTTCCTTTTCTCTTAATAGATTTCAAAGTTGTTGGTATATCTGGAAAAGATTCAAACCTGGGCTCACTGGCATCTTCTTATTCAGTCTGCACAACAACATCAGTACCGAGTGCTCTCTGTGTTAATCGTGCACTGGCATCAGTACCAGTCACTTGTTTTCTTTGCACAACACTTTCAGTGGCAACGGCCCTTACAACTTCCTTCTTCTTTCTTATTAACCCTTCTTGGTTACCAAATGATGGAACAGTTGATTTTTCCCCCTTGGAATGATCACCAGTCCTGGACTTGAGATCATTCCATAATTCTTCCATCATATGCCTGTCCAGAGAACCAAAAGTTCTTCCTTGTTCTGGCATGGAATCAGTCATACCTTTCTTGAGTGCCAACACTTCTTTCTTCATATTTTCAATTTCTTCTGGCAAGTGCGTAGGAAACTCAGTGTCTATCATCTGAACAACTTCAGGCAACAAGCTATCTTGAATGGTTCTTAGAACAGAAGCAGAGATATCATCAGTGATTGTTTTCAGCATATCACCCTAAATTTTCTAACAATTTCATCACTAAGGGTGCTGACAATATCATTTTGATCTAATGTTGGCCTGCTCTCTAGTGAACCAACCCTTGTAACCAGCTTCTCAACCTCTTCTTTCAGACCTGCCAGTGGTTGAACAATCTTACTATCCACTGCAGTCTGAACAGAACTAACAACCCTTATTTCTAAGCCCTGGACTGCTACTTTGATGTTTTCAGAATTTCGATTGGTGGCCAGTACCAGCTCATCCAGTTTCTCAAAAACTAACTTCTCATTCCCAGCAAACAAGTTCATTTCTGATGCTAAATTATTTGACAATAAGGATTTGAAATCAGAAATAACCTGGGAAGAGCTCTGGAGTGATCTCTCCAGATCCGCCACCTTACTAAGAAGGCCTTGGACCTCGGTTGAAGATGAAGTGGAGAGACCACTGGGTGGTTCCAGATGAGAGGTCATTCTCTCCATTACTGGTACTTGTGCCCAGACCTCTTCAGTTTCAATAGTTTCAGCATTTATAACTGTAGAGTCTGGCACACCTTGTTCAGAAGGGTTGACTGGGGTTTCGATAGGTGGTGGTTGAGTTTGTGAAGGTTGAATTAGTGGAGTGAAGTAAGGAGTAGATTGTGGAATTGAAGGTGGTGGAGGTGGTGGTGGTGGTGGCATGCTTGATTCTGGTGGGGGTGGAGGCATTTCTGTTTCTGGAGGGGTAATATTTGTTTCTGGTGAAGGTGGTGGCATTTCTGGGAGACTTTCAACTTGCACATTAGCTTCACCCAGAAAATTCATATCTACATCAAAATTTTGACCTTCAGAAATGGGAGAATCAGCCCCATCCCAAAACATATTACCAGTATTAGCATCACCAGCCGATGTACCAGCCTGATCACCAGCCTGAACATTTAAATCAATCTGAGCCTCTTGCTCATCAGACTGGACAACTTGCTCAATCTGCTCAACAACCTGTTCATCAAACTGAGCCATATTTTCCATCTGTTCATCAATCTGCCCAACCACTTGAACATTTTCAGCCTGTTCAACATTTTCAATATTCTCAACATTCTCCTCTTCAAAAATTGGAGACCCATCTAAATCCATTACATCACCAGCCTGTCTTGCTGGGTTTACCTGGACTCCACCTCTAATCAGACGCCTTCTCGTTCTAGGACGTCTGGAACGAGTAACATTTTCTGGTTGCACACCTTCTTCAGGAGCAACTTGCCTGATTGGTTGTACCATCTCTACAACCTGAACATCTTGGTCATCACCAGGTCTTTCAACAACTTGTACTCTACCTGGTGCCTCTGCTTGTTCCCTTTGAAAACTTAACATGGCTGGAGGAATATCTACCTCACCAGCTCTTGATTGAAGGTTGGTCAGATCCTCAAAAACTCACTCACAGAAAAGTGAGTAGTATCATAATCATACTCATCTCCTAGAGCACTTCTAAACATAAGGGAAAGAAAACGGATATATGGAACATGGGGTTTTCTCCCTTTTGCTTTCAGTCGATCTACCAAGTCATTGAACAAGATCTGAGCAAAATCTACTCTTATTCCAAACCACAAACAATAGGCAATCTGGAGCTGCATTTGATTTATCTGATCAAGTCCTCCAGAACTACCTCCCAGACATTCAACCAAATGTGTGAAGAAAAATCTCCACGAGTCTGTCAGCCTACTCATATAAATTGTGCCTTTTCTCAACAACTGGCCATGGTCATCAAGAATTTCTGAGTGCCCCATCAACCTGCACACTTCCCTGTAATTAATGCCAGAGGGAAGTTCGATGGGCATCTCATTCTGGTCAAGATAGTTCAACTGTAAAACAGACCTGAGTAAACTTACTGAGAAACTTAAGGATCTGGTACCTCCCCTAAGAGTATAAGAAATTGATGAGGTTTCTTCATTATAAAATGCGGAGTACCAGAATTCACACAAATAGTCATGGTACATTCTCCCTGGATTTAGGGTTAATGCACCATACAGAGGGCATGAGAGAAAGAAAGTATTTAATCTCCCAATGATAGAACGAGCAGGATGAACACTGGAAAGTTTGGCCATCCAGTTATTCATATTGATTCGAATAGCTTTGGCCTCAAGAGTAATGTGTCTGGGCTTAGCAACATTATCAACCGGAGCATATTCGGCAGATAAAAGGTTTTTGGGTGCCATTTATGATTGAAAGATGAAGATGAAATTGAATAAATTTAGGGTTTATGATGAAGAAATTTAATGAATTTGCAGTTAATATGAGAGTTTTAATGATTGGAAAAGAATGAAGGAATGAAAAATTGAATGAAGGAATTTTAAGATTTGGGAGTAAATGTTCGAAGTAAATGTAAAGTGAAAGTGAAAATGGGTATATATAGGAGAGATAATGTGGAACTCAAACGGGTTAATTTGAAATTATCAAATATAATTTTGATCGGGTTTTGAGATCCGCATTAAGTACATCACATCACACAATAATGTGTGATGGTTCACCGCCCACAAAAACTAACAACTTGTTCTTTTTGTCTTCCCAAGGTAAAAATACCATCATTTCGTTTGAAAAATTACATGCCACGTAGGATTTATAAGATAAATATCTTTGAAAAAGTTTGCTTACGTGGCACGCACAATGACCAAGTATTTAAAAAAATATTGTGACTCAATTCAGTCCATCTAAAGGTTGACTAGACACTCCAGTATCACTGGTGGATTAGTCCAGTGAAGCATGTACTGATGGTACACTGGAGGGACACTCCAGTAAAGTACCAGTGAAAACCATTTTGAAAGACTGGTAACTTCAAACATGCACGTCAACTAATACAGACAAATGAGAGGGACACATTTACAAGAAGACAAAATTCTCCTCAAACACGCACTTCAACCTGTCCAATTACCAGTGAGAGGGACACATTTACAAGAAGACAAAAATCTCCTCAAACACGCACTTCAACCTGTCCAATTACCAGTGAGAGGGACACATTTACAAAGCACCAGTAATATTTTCTGGACAATTCGTCCAGTAAGAAATTTTGTCCAGTGAGAAAATAAATTAATAAATTCCCTTTGAACTTTAAACATTTTTAAGAAAAATATATCTTTCAAAGTCTTCCCCCTGGAATGTTGATCCAGAAATAAATTTATGAATCTTTAAATCAAAGATCCTTAGTAGTACACAATGGTGTTCAATACTAAGGTTCCAGATTTAAGGGTTTAACATTCCCAACTCACCAACAAGATATTCAAATGTTTTGACATCCAATGGTTTCATAAAAATGTCAGCGAGTTGTTTGTCAGTGGGGATAAAATGGAGTTCAATGTTTCCTTTCACAATATTATCACGAATGAAGTGATACCTGAGATCAATGTGCTTGGTTTTGGAGTGCATGACTGGATTGTTTGAGATAGCAATGGCACTGGTATTATCACAGAAGATTGGAGTCTTTGAATACTTAATACCATAATCAAGCAACTGGTTCTTCATCCAGAGTATCTGAGCACAACAACTGGCTGCAGACACGTATTCAGCTTCAGCAGTGGACAATGAAACTGAAGTTTGCTTTTTACTGGCCCAACTGACCAGTTTGCCACCAAGGAAATGACATCCACCAGTAGTGGATTTCCTGTCTATCTTACAACCTGCATGATCTGAATCTGATAACCCATTAGATCCATGCCTGAGCCTTTGGGATACCAAAGACCTAGACTGGGGACACCTTTAAGGTACTTCAGTTTGCGCTTTACAGCAAGCATATGAGATTCCTTTGGATTAGACTGATATCTGGCACATAAACATGTTGAAAACATAATATCTGGTCTACTGGCAGTTAAATACATCAGTGAACCAACCATGCCTCTATAGACAGTGGTGTTTACTGGTTTACCATCTGGATCAGAGTCCAATGTCAGTGGTGCAGAAATTGGAGTTGGTTTAGATGGTGAAGAGTTCATATCATATTTCTTTAAAAGATCTCTAACATATTTTCCTGATTAATAAAGATGCCATCTTTGTTTTGTTTAATCTGGAGTCCAAGAAAATATGTTAATTCACCCATCAAACTCATTTCATATTCAGTGGACATTATTTTCGAAAATTTCTTGCACATGTTTTCATCAGTAGACCCAAAAATAATATCATCAACATAAACTTGTACCATTAACAGATTACCTCGTTCATGAAGAATAAATAAGGTATTGTCAATTGCACCTCGTTTAAAACCATTTTTTAATAAATGTTTAGTCAGAGTGTCATACCAGGCACGTGGGGCTTGTCTGAGGCCATATAGCGCTTTGTCCAGACGATATACCCAATGTGGATGCTTTTCATCAACAAAACCTGGTGGTTGTCTGACATAAACTTCTTCTTCAAGCTTTCCATTCAAGAAGGCACTCTTTACATCCATCTGGTAGACCTTGAACTGATGATGAGCAGCGAATGCTAAGAATATTCTGATCGCTTCAAGTCTAGCCACTGGAGCAAATGATTCATCAAAATCGACATCTGACTGGCAGTAACCTTGTGCTACCAGTCTGGCCTTGTTTCTGATTACGTGGCCATCTTCATCTACCTTGTTCCTGAAGACCCATCTAGTTCCAATTGGTTCTTTCTTTCCAACTGGGAAAGGAACCAGATACCAGACCTTGTTCCTTTCAAACTGGTGAAGCTCTTCTTGCATAGCAGTCACCCAGCTTGGATCTTTCATAGCCTCGTCAATCTTCTTTGGTTCATTCAGTGATAAGAAACTGACATATAAGCATTGATGTAAGTCCCAACTTGTTAGATGGTACTACTGAAGACACCTCTATGTCGATGGTGGAGTTACTTTGCAATATACTTACTGAACTGGAGACGACCAGTTGCAGTGGTATATACCAAGTTCTAGATAGATTACTTATATAAAAGACAATAAGTAAAGAACAATGCAATAATACAAATAACTTGTAAACAATCTTGATGAGACAATATGTAGTTTTCAAAGTGTAATTTATTTATTGATATTAAACAAATTACAAGGTTGATGCGGAACCAAGATAATACACGAATGTAAATATCCTAACAACCTATGAAATACAATTGATCTATACTCGGAATTTCTCTTCAACAATCGAAACACTTAAAGTGGTGAAATGTTCCTTTTAGCGATTGAGAGAATATTGCACAAGTTCACCAAGAATATTGCAGGTTTGCAAAGTATGAAGTTATCCGTTTTTGTGAAGTAACTTGAATTCTTGGTTGTGCAATGACTTGTATTTATAGGCAAAGTTAACATTGGGATGTTAACTTTAGCCGTACAAATGTGGTTGGAAGCATTTAAGGAATAGCATTTAATTCCTTAAAAAGCAATGTAAAGTCGCATGTTAAAGTGACTTTACATAACCACCTTTATGTACCTTTTAATACTTAAATAATAAGATAAGGCTTATTATCCGGGTAAAGGTACATAAAGCATACAAGTCAATTCCTCGTAATCAGTGTAAAGCTTTGTAAGGGCTTTCCACTGATGGTCTCCAGTTTGTAACTGACTAGAATGCCAACTGGGCTTCGCTGCCATTGCCATTCTCTTTCTTCCATTTGTTGTCTTCGACTTCAACTGGAATGCTTCTTCAACTTGGTCAGTTCTCAACTGGAGGAAGTCTTCAGTTGCGTTGACTGTACGGTGCAACTGGACTTCAATATATTTCTCGACAAATCTTCTTGGTCACCAGTTTACTGGTCACCAGATGCAACTGGTGAACTGGTCAGTGTGAACTGGTGAACTGGCCAGTTCCAGGTGAACTGGTCCTAACAAATTCCCCCTATTTGTCTAGAAATATAGTCTAAGTCTTTTTCTAGTTCTTGTATCTATACAAGTGTGAACTATAGAGACTTGTTCGATTTAAATCTATTTAAGTTATCTAAGGCATTTTTATAGATCAATAAATGCCTTAGGTTTTTCTTTTTATGTTTGTTAGATTTTAATCTTTTATCTACCTTGTGGTTACAGACTGGTAACTTCATTTATACAAGGAATGAACTTTACACAAGTTACAGAATGTAAAACAAATTACAAGAAGATAAAATGAAGTAAGAACTTAAACAGATGGCCCTTCGCCAGTTCTTCTTCTTTTGGTCACTAGAGAAATAGGTTGAGTGTCTTCAGGGTCAATATTCAGCCTTTGTTCCAGATTCTCTTTATGTTGAATCTTGCCCTTTAGGAAATTTACCCATGCCTTATCAAACCTATTCTTTTGTGCCTTCGCATCAAGCACATTTACCATCTCGACCCATTCACTGAACCCAAACTGCAACACACCAGGATCATCAGTTCTCACTAGTGGCCCACCAGCATACTTTACTTCAACTTGAAAGACCTTGGTGCCTGGCTTAATTGTAATATTGACATTAGTGATAGTACCACCATGTCTTCTGGTTGACATGATCTGGGAGTAGTAGTTTCTTGCTTCAGTTTCATTAGTGATTTTAATACTCCCAGCACCAGCAGCCAGTACGGCGGACTTAATGTCTTCATTTGTTACCTCGCCAGTTGGTTCAACGAATGTTCTAAGATCAGCATCCCTGGCAGCTTTGGTCAGTGGTCTTCCAGGTTGTGGAATCCTTCTTCTTGGTGGATTCATCACTTCCTTCACAACCTTCTTCACATTGGCAATTCTCTTCAGAATCCCACTGGCCCTTAACTCCTTAGCCTTCTCCAAAGAAATGTTCAAGCTTCTGGCATCAAATTCAACCTCATCCTCATGATAGTGTCTTTCCAGTTCAACATCTAGCATTTCATTTAACTGGTCAACTATCCTAGGATCATTCTTAATCCTGAGATACTCCTCCTTAGTGATACCTAGAAGATTGGCATCACTCATATCTAGCAAATTCAATTGTGTGAGATGTGCCCTGGCTTCAGCTTGGTTCCTTTGTTTCATTTTCTTTCATTCTTTAACACTATCACCAAGTCTGGCCAGTCTTGGCTGACTACCAAATTTCCCCCAGCCCCCCCCCCCCCCCCCCCCCCCCCCCCCCCCCCCCCCCCCCCCCCCCCCCCCCCCCCCCCCCCCCCCCCCCCCCCCCCCCCCCCCCCCCCCCCCCCCCCCCCCCCCCCCCCCCCCCCCCCCCCCCCCCCCCCCCCCCCCCCCCCCCCCCCCCCCCCCCCCCCCCCCCCCCCCCCCCCCCCCCCCCCCCCCCCCCCCCCCCCCCCCCCCCCCCCCCCCCCCCCCCCCCCCCCCCCCCCCCCCCCCCCCCCCCCCCCCCCCCCCCCCCCCCCCCCCCCCCCCCCCCCCCCCCCCCCCCCCCCCCCCCCCCCCCCCCCCCCCCCCCCCCCCCCCCCCCCCCCCCCCCCCCCCCCCCCCCCCCCCCCCCCCCCCCCCCCCCCCCCCCCCCCCCCCCCCCCCCCCCCCCCCCCCCCCCCCCCCCCCCCCCCCCCCCCCCCCCCCCCCCCCCCCCCCCCCCCCCCCCCCCCCCCCCCCCCCCCCCCCCCCCCCCCCCCCCCCCCCCCCCCCCCCCCCCCCCCCCCCCCCCCCCCCCCCCCCCCCCCCCCCCCCCCCCCCCCCCCCCCCCCCCCCCCCCCCCCCCCCCCCCCCCCCCCCCCCCCCCCCCCCCCCCCCCCCCCCCCCCCCCCCCCCCCCCCCCCCCCCCCCCCCCCCCCCCCCCCCCCCCCCCCCCCCCCCCCCCCCCCCCCCCCCCCCCCCCCCCCCCCCCCCCCCCCCCCCCCCCCCCCCCCCCCCCCCCCCCCCCCCCCCCCCCCCCCCCCCCCCCCCCCCCCCCCCCCCCCCCCCCCCCCCCCCCCCCCCCCCCCCCCCCCCCCCCCCCCCCCCCCCCCCCCCCCCCCCCCCCCCCCCCCCCCCCCCCCCCCCCCCCCCCCCCCCCCCCCCCCCCCCCCCCCCCCCCCCCCCCCCCCCCCCCCCCCCCCCCCCCCCCCCCCCCCCCCCCCCCCCCCCCCCCCCCCCCCCCCCCCCCCCCCCCCCCCCCCCCCCCCCCCCCCCCCCCCCCCCCCCCCCCCCCCCCCCCCCCCCCCCCCCCCCCCCCCCCCCCCCCCCCCCCCCCCCCCCCCCCCCCCCCCCCCCCCCCCCCCCCCCCCCCCCCCCCCCCCCCCCCCCCCCCCCCCCCCCCCCCCCCCCCCCCCCCCCCCCCCCCCCCCCCCCCCCCCCCCCCCCCCCCCCCCCCCCCCCCCCCCCCCCCCCCCCCCCCCCCCCCCCCCCCCCCCCCCCCCCCCCCCCCCCCCCCCCCCCCCCCCCCCCCCCCCCCCCCCCCCCCCCCCCCCCCCCCCCCCCCCCCCCCCCCCCCCCCCCCCCCCCCCCCCCCCCCCCCCCCCCCCCCCCCCCCCCCCCCCCCCCCCCCCCCCCCCCCCCCCCCCCCCCCCCCCCCCCCCCCCCCCCCCCCCCCCCCCCCCCCCCCCCCCCCCCCCCCCCCCCCCCCCCCCCCCCCCCCCCCCCCCCCCCCCCCCCCCCCCCCCCCCCCCCCCCCCCCCCCCCCCCCCCCCCCCCCCCCCCCCCCCCCCCCCCCCCCCCCCCCCCCCCCCCCCCCCCCCCCCCCCCCCCCCCCCCCCCCCCCCCCCCCCCCCCCCCCCCCCCCCCCCCCCCCCCCCCCCCCCCCCCCCCCCCCCCCCCCCCCCCCCCCCCCCCCCCCCCCCCCCCCCCCCCCCCCCCCCCCCCCCCCCCCCCCCCCCCCCCCCCCCCCCCCCCCCCCCCCCCCCCCCCCCCCCCCCCCCCCCCCCCCCCCCCCCCCCCCCCCCCCCCCCCCCCCCCCCCCCCCCCCCCCCCCCCCCCCCCCCCCCCCCCCCCCCCCCCCCCCCCCCCCCCCCCCCCCCCCCCCCCCCCCCCCCCCCCCCCCCCCCCCCCCCCCCCCCCCCCCCCCCCCCCCCCCCCCCCCCCCCCCCCCCCCCCCCCCCCCCCCCCCCCCCCCCCCCCCCCTCCCTAGCAGCTTTGGTCAGTGGTCTTCTAGGTTGTGGAATCCTTCTTCTTGGTGGATTCATCACTTCCTTCACAACCTTCTTCACATTGGCAATTCTCTTCAGAATCCCACTGGCCCTTAACTCCTTAGCCTTCTCCAAAGAAATGTTCAAGCTTCTGGCATCAAATTCAGCCTCATCCTCATGATAGTGTCTTTCCAGTTCAACATCTAGCATTTCATTTAACTGGTCAACTATCCTAGGATCATTCTTAATCCTGAGATACTCCTCCTTAGTGATACCTAGAAGATTGGCATCACTCATATCTAGCAAATTCAATTGTGTGAGATGTGCCCTGGCTTCAGCTTGGTTCCTTTGTTTCATTTTCTTTCGTTCTTTAACATCATCACCAAGTCTGGCCAGTCTTCTACTATCACTATCTGAAACTGGAGGCAGTACATCAGCATTACCAGTCTCAAGCATTTCCATTTCAGTGGCCGGCTGGGCTTCATCAGATACTTTGCCCTTTCCCTTATCTAACACATTCCCCCTTTCACTAGCCTCACCAGTTTGCTCACCAGCATCAGTACTGGTAGCTAAGCTCAATTCCCTTCTAGATACAACTGGTGGTGCAAGGACTGTACTTCTTTCCCCTTGGCAGCATCTAGACCTGCCCTAATTGCTTCCCATTCAGAGGGGTGTGATGGCAACCGGTCAAGAGGCTGCCACGACTGCATGTCCTTGCACTCTTTAAATATCCCACACATCATTCTGAAGGACCTCCAAAGGTGGTTGGTTTCTTTAGACTGGGCCAAGACATTTGCAAGAACTTTGTCTTGACCAGTTTTCAATTCATTCAAAACCTTTGATTCTTCATCAATACCAGCAACCACCTTTTCCTTCATATCATCATCCCTCTTCTTCAAAGTCTCCACTTCATTGGTCAGTTTATTCAATGTTTCAGTATGTAGAGACACTTGGGTGCTCAAACCTTCAATGCTGCCCCTCAACTGGTTGATCTCACTGGTAAGTGGGGCCAGATCAACCTGAGGAGTGGCCAGCTTGGTGATCTCAGATATCACCCTTTCAACCAAACGCTCTTCCCTAGCACCCAACGTATCCTCTATCTTTTGACCAACTGAAGATACCAACTGCTCTCCAAGGCCAGTTAAATCTAGGCCAGGTCTCTCAATTAGTTCCTTGACCTGCCTTTCAATCTCCTTCAAATCTACTTCAGAAGTTTTGACAGTGTTGGTAAGTAGACTTGAGATAGAACTGGTGACCTTGGAGTGAGTTAGGTCAAAGGCTTCCTTCAATGTACCTGCCAGATTGTTACTGCCAGTGACCAACTCATTCAATTTATGAAACACCAAGTCCTCATTTGATGAGAACTTGTTTATCCCTAGATCAACCACCTTGATATTTGTCAATGAGTCTTTGTGGTATCTGGAGAAGGACTTGGTGTTCTTATCAAGTGTCTTCTGAATCTCCTCCACCCTGGTAAGAAGGTTTTGGAGATCGGATTGTATAGAGATAACTTGACTGTCCAGTGACAAAGGAGAAGGTGTCACTGGACCACGAGCAGTTACTACTGGAGCAACTGGAGGAGGCAAACTAATGGAAGTCTCCCCAGTTGTCAGGCCAGCAGTTGAATATATAGGAGGAGTGGTAGAAGAAGAAAGGATTGGAAATTCAATGTGTTGTTCATGCTGAGAAAGCTCAGGTGTGAACAACGGCGACGGTGGTGAGTTCAGTGTTGAAGAAAGTGAACTAAAAGGACCACTGTTGAAGAAAGTGAACTAACCAGATTGCCCCAGGGACCTATAAGGGAGGGTCCAGTGAACCCATCAGTCGATGGGTTCCCAAATCTAACTGATAAATATCTGGTGTATGTGCAGGGGGATCGAAAGAAATATATCTGGTATCTTGACAGTGCTGCTGGCAGGATGATGACCGGATGTAAGACCCTGCTGGAGGAGTTCACCATTTCTGATGGACCCTCCATTACTTTTGGAAATAATGGTTGTGGAAAGACTGAGGGATACGGTGTTCTGAACAATGGACAAGTCAAGTTCAGACGTGTTGCATTTGTGAATGGTTTGAAATACAACCTGATCAGTGTAAGTCAACTGTGTGATGATGGCTATCAAGTTCTATTCAATATTGCTCAGGGTATCGTATTCAACAAGGAATGGAAGGTAGTGTTGATTGCTCCCAGAAAAGGGAATGTGTACGTGATGGATATGGAAAGCTCTCCTTCAGAGCAGTGTTTCTATACTCAAGCTGATGAAGACACAACTGGTTATGGCACAAAAGGTTATCCCATTTAAATTTCAAGAATATTAATAAGTTGTCCAGAAAACAACTTGCAGATGGGATACCTTCAGTTTCCTTCAAAAAGGAAAGGCCGTGTCCAGGATGTGAGATGGGTAAGCAGAAACGTACCAGTTTCAAGACCAGATAGAATTTTAGCATATCTGAACCTCTTCATATGCTTCATATGGACCTCTTTGGTCCAGTGAACATTCAGACTCGTGCTGGTAAAAGATACACCCTGGTGATCGTAGATGAATTCTCCAGATATTGTTGGGTGATCTTTCTGAGGTCTAAAAGTGAAGGTGCTGCTGAAATCATCAGTCTTATTAAGCAAATTGAGCTCAAGTATAGTCGAAAGGTGTGTCAGTTAAGAAGTGACAATGGAACAGAATTCCAGAATGCAACTCTGGAGTCATTCTGTACTGACACTGGCATCTCCCAGAATTTCTCATCAGCCCGCTCTCCAGAACAAAATGGAGTGGTGGAAAGGAAGAATCGAATGCTGATAGAAGCTGCCAGGAGTATGCTTGCTGAATCTGGTCTGTCTACCAGTTTCTGGGTGGAAGCAATTGCAACTGCTTGCCACACCCAGAATCGATCAGTGTACATCAAAAGACACAAAAAGATAGCCTATGAAGTCTTAAGAAATAGAAAACCAAATATTGGTTATTTTCACGTTTTTGGATGTCAGTTTACATCCTGAACGACTCCAGTCAGCTAGGCAAATTTGATGCCAAAGCTGATGAAGGGTATTTCTTAGGCTATTCAGCCATTCGCAAGGCCTTCAAGTCTACAACAAGAGACTGGAGAAGGTCCATGAGTCAATTCATGTAACATTTGATGAATCAAATGGTGCAATCAACAAGAAGCCAGCCCTTGACACTCCCCCAGTAACTCCAATTGTCTTTTGTGAATCTGATCCTATAAACGACATTAAAGAAGATTCAAAAGACACAGTTTCCAGTCATCCTGATCTGGAACCTGTTCAGAAAAAGAAACTCTCCAGTAGTACTCCATTCTATCCTCTATTATTTTCAAACTACCCTCTGAAATTAATATTGGTTCAGATGTGCGTACTACTCCCCCAGTATCAGTGTCAGTTGAGAATGTACCAGAAATGTCTTCTTATGAAGAATTCCAAACTGAACCAGTACTTCAGGAAATGCCTTCAAATGAAGAATTTCATGATGCAAATCGTGATTTAAATGACTCAGATGAAGATACTGAAGTAGTCTGGCAAGATCCTCCTCTAGAAGCAACTCCAGAGGAGACTCAACTGAATTCTTGCACTGATATTGTTGTCAGTAACAATCCTGGTCAGTATTCCAGATGGACAAAAGCTCATCCTATTGATCAGATCATAGGTGACTCCAGTAGAGGAGTTCAGACCAGAAGAGCCTCCAGTAATCAATGCTTATACGTTAGTTTTCTATCTTTGATGGAACCTAAGAAGATTGATGAGGCTATGGAAGATCCAAGCTGGGTGACTGCTATGCAAGAAGAGCTTCACCAGTTTGAAAAGGAACAAGGTCTGGTATCTGGTTCCTTTCCCAGTTGGAAAGAAAGAACCAATTGGAACAAAATGGGTCTTCAGGAACAAAGTAGATGAAGATGGCCACGTAATCAGAAACAAGGCCAGACTGGTAGCACAAGGCTACTGCCAGTCAGATGTCGACTTTGATGAATCATTTGCTCCAGTGGCTAGACTTGAAGCGATCAGAATATTCTTAGCATTCGCTGCTTATCATCAGTTCAAGGTTTACCAGATGGATGTAAAGAGTGCTTTCTTGAATGGAAAGCTTGAAGAAGAAGTTTATGTCAGACAACCTCCAGGTTTCGTTGATGAAAAGAATCCACATTGGGTATATCGTCTGGACAAAGCGCTTTATGGCCTCAGACAAGCCCCACGTGCCTGGTATGACACTCTGACTAAACATTTGTTGAAAAATGGTTTCAAACGAGGTGCAATTGACAATACCTTATTTATTTTTCATGAAAAAGGTAATCTGTTAATGGTACAAATTTATGTTGATGATATTATTTTTGGGTCTACTGATGAAAACATTTGCAAGAAATTTTCTAAAATAATGTCAACTGAATATGAAATGAGTTTGATGGGTGAATTAACATATTTTCTTGGACTCCAGATTAAACAAAACAAAGATGGCATTTTTATTAATCGGGAAAAATATGTTAGAGATCTTTTAAAGAAATATGATATGAACTCTTCACCATCTAAACCAACTCCAATTTCTGCACCACTGACACTGGACTCGATCCAGATGGTAAACCAGTGAACACCACTGTCTATAGAGGCATGGTTGGTTCACTGATGTATTTAACTGCCAGTAGACCAGATATTATGTTTTCAACATGTTTATGTGCCAGATATCAGTCTATCCAAAGGAATCTCATATGCTTGCTGTAAAGCGCATACTGAAGTACCTTAAAGGTGTCCCCAGCCTAGGTCTTTGGTATCCCAAAGGCTCAGGCATGGATCTAATGGGTTATTTCAGATTCAGATCATGCAGGTTGTAAGATAGACAGGAAATCCACTACTGGTGGATGTCATTTCCTTGGTGGCAAACTGGTCAGCTGGACCAGTAAGAAGCAAACTTCAGTTTCATTGTCCACTGCTGAAGCTGAATACGTGTCTGCAGCCAGTTGTTGTGCTCAGATACTCTGGATGAAGAACCAGTTGCTTGATTAGGGTATTAAATATTCAAAGACCCCAATCTTTTGTGATAATACCAGTGCCATTGCTATCTCAAACAATCCAGTCATGCACTCCAGAACGAAGCACATTGATCTTAGGTATCACTTCATTCGTGATCATATTATGAAAAACAACATTGAACTCCATTTTATCCCCACTGACAAACAACTCGCTGACATTTTTACTAAACCTCTGGATGTCAAAACTTTTGAATATCTTGTTGGTGAGTTGGGAATGTTAAACCCTTAAATCTGGTGACTGCTCAGATATTGAACGCCTTTGTGTACTATCTTTGCATTATTAGATTTCTGGAACAACATTCCAGGGAAAGACTTGAAAGATATTTTTGTTCTTAAAAATGTTTTAAGTTCAGGGGGAATTTATTAATTTATTTTCTCACTGGACAAACTCTTCAGAAAATATTACTGGTACTTTACTGGAGTGTCCATCCAGTGTACCATCAGTACATGTTCACTGGACTAATCCACCAGTGATACTGGAGTGTCCAGTCAACCTCCAGATGCACTGAAATATGTCATAATATTTTCTAAATACTTGGTCATCATGCGTGCCACGTAAGCAAATCTTTTTGGAGATATTTTTATCCTACGTGGCATGTAAATTTTTCAACGTAATGATGGTATTTTTACCTTGGGAAGTGAAAAAGAGCAACTTGTTAATGTTTGTGGGCTGTAAACCGTCACACATTTATGTGTGATGTGATGTAATTAATGCGGATCTCAGAACCTCGATCAAAATTATATTTGATAATTTCAAATAAACCGTTTGAGTTCCACATTCTTCTCCTATAAATACCCACTTTCAATTTCAATTGCATTTACTTCGAACATATTTACTCCCAAATCTCTCAAATTCCTTCATTTACTTCTTCATTCAATTTCCAATCATATTTATCTCTCTTATTTACTCCATTTCCATTCAATTCTTCATCAAATCTTCATCATAACCTTATATATTCAATTTCATCTTCATCTATTCATTATAAATGGCACCCAGACAATCAAGATCACCTAAAAATCTGCTTACTGAATATAATCCTTCTGAAAATGTTGACAGGGCACCTCATATCACTCTTGAGGCAAATGCCATAAGAAAATATGAACAACTGGATGGCCAGACTTTCTCTGTCCAGTGTTCATGATGCCCAATCGATTATTGGGAGATTAAACACATTTTTTCTCTCTTGCCCATTATATGGTGCGTTAACACTAAATCCAGGAAGGATGTACCACGATTACCTGTGTGAATTCTGGTACACTGCAACATATGATGATGAAACTTCATCTATCAATTATACTCTCAAGGGAGGTACCAGATCCCTTGGTTTCACTGCAAGTCTACTCAGGTCTGTTCTACAGTTAAACTATTATGAACAGAATGAGTTGCCTATTGACTTCCCACTGGTATCAATACAAGGGAAGTATGCAGACTGATGGGGCACACGGATATATGGATGAGCATGGCCAGCTATCCAGGAAAGGAACTATCTACATGAGCAAGCTGTCAGACTCATGGAGATATTTCTTCACTCATATTGTTGAATGTCTGGGAGGCAGTTCTGGAGGGTTAGACCAGATAAATCAAACCCATCTCCAGATTGCCTACTGCTTATGGTTTGGGCTTAGAGTGGACTTTGCTCAGATTCTTTTTGATGACCTGGTAGAGCGTCTCAGAGTGAAAGGTAGAAAACCCTTTGTACCTTATATCCGTTTTCTTTCACTCATGTTTCAAAACGCTCTTGGAGACCAGTATGATTTTGATACTACTCACTTTTCTGTGAGTGAGTATATGAGAGATTTGGTCAATCTCAGATCTCCACTGGACGAGGTAGATATTCCTCAGTCCATGCTCTCTTTCAGAGAGAAGAAGCTGAAATGGCTCCAGGTAGAGGTCAAGCTGTTGAAGGACCATCTGGTGACCAAGATGTACAGATCATAGAAGCTGTACAACCAATTAGACAAGTTGCTCCTGAAGGTCAAGGTACAGAAGTTGTTGAACCTTCCAGACGACCTAGAACTAATAGGCGTCTGATGAGAGCTGGACTTCAGGTGAATCCTGAAAGACATCCTGGTGATGTTATGAATCTGGATGGGTCATCAATTTTTGAACAAGAGAACGTACAAGAGGTTGTTGGGCAGGTAACTGATGAACAAATTGAAAATGTTAGGCATTAACATTGAAGTAAATAAAAGGATGAAAGATGACACCAGAGTTCATCAATGTCTAAATGCATTAGATGATGTTCATGTACGCTCATTTTACGCCGAAGAAGAACAGGTCTATGATTCTATAATTTATGGCGTGAGTATACCAGAACTCATCAGACAAAGGAAGGATGAACTGGTAAGCCTCCAGAAAAAGATCAGAAAGAACGCTGGTACTCTGGAGATAGAGTACAGGAGGAAGAAACTTACTGGCTTACCAAAACTGACTGCCAAGCAAATCAAAGCGCAATCAAAGATGCTGATGTAAGCAATTCATTCCCCTGGACAATTCTCGAAAAATAAATCGTCAACAACTCCAGTCTGCCTGTTGAGCAAAAGAGAGTGTCAAAGGAAACTGGAAGCATTGATCCAGCAAGCCAAGCTGAAAGAAAAATACAATGAAATGTTAAACTTCAGGGCTGATGCTAGAAGGATCACTGGTGCTGAAATCAAATTGGCTGAAGATCATGAAGGCATGTCTAAGTTTGAAGTAAAGTTGACCAGGGAGGGTAAATTTACTGATGAGAGGAAAAGTACTTCAGTCCAAGCATTTGGATGGAGTGAACTGAAAGAAATCGCTTTAACGTTCAGGGGAAGACAGATGTGTCGACTGATGTTAAAGCATTTCTGAAAAGAGTTGAAAAGGTATGGAGAAGAAAGCATCAGATGGAAGTTGCTATGGGCATGATCGCCAGAATCAATACCATCTTCTCCATCACCAAAGAGAAAGGCTACTGAAGATGCTCCAGGACAGACATCAAAAAGAAAGGGCCTGACTCTTATCATTTACTTGTTGTAAATTATTGTTTTATGAAAATTGTAAACTATTTATCAGTTGATGTATGTAATAATAGTTGCAATTTTTGATTCATATAAGTAAATGATCAGATTTAGTCTAAGTTAGAACTTAAATGATGAAACTGAAAACACTCATGATCTATAAAGTGTTTTCCAGTAACTTAGATTTTTTAGACAAATCAAAACTTGTGTTTTTCAAGCATACAAAATGTATAGATTCAAGCTTGAAAACACTTGCATTATTTCTAAACAAATAGGGGGAATTTGTTAGGTCCAGATTTACTCCAGATTTACTGGACTCGCTC
>CM067167.1:3573287-3584949 GCA_034093135.1 Erigeron breviscapus
TATGCCATATTTTGATGATGTACTTGGTGCTCACGCCATGTCGGTGAAGCTATGATCCTTGTTCAAGCCTATGGTAAGATATGCATCACGACCGTGCAATGAGTGATTATTCATATATATTCAACCCCAATAGTAAGTTCGTTGGAGTAGGATGATTTTGATAGGCTCATTTGTTTCACTTTTGCTTAGTCGTGTTATTGTGGCTTATGGATTGTTCAGATATTGTCAAACATTTCGGTTTCATTTAAGATTAAAACTGCTTCACCAAGTCCTTGTCATCGACATACTTGGTTTGGCTTCTTTTTGGAAATTTGTAATGTGTTTATATAGCTTCGTGCCAAGGAATGCTTTTTGCTTAATTTCCAGATTTGCTTGAGGACAAGCAATGCTCAAGTGTGTGGGGATTTGATGTGACCAATTTATATAGATCGCCCACATCATTATTGGCCTTTTTCGTATGTGTTTTGAGTCGATTTTGTATGCATTTGGCGCGTTTATGGTGTTTGTTAGTGCTTTCAGGTTCTTAGCAGGTTGCGCGTCCATTTGGTACATTTTCTGACGATTTTTGGCCAAGAAGTTGACCCGAGTGTTCGAGTGATGTTGATAAAGAAGAACCATAGATTCCAGCAGGATTTAACTGCGCCGCAGTGGGAAGACTTATTCCCCACTGCGCCGCAGTCATGGTCGAGAAGAACAAATTTCCAGGGATTTACCACTGCGCCGCAGTGGGAAGACTTATTCCCCACTGCGCCGCAGTCACCTTATGATCAGAAATCCAGGGACTTTCCACTGCGGCGCAGTAGGAGCGCATCATGCCCACTGCGGCGCAGTGAGTGCACGGGGAAGTTAGGTTACAGCCTCTTTTGCATCAGATTTGGGGGAGGTATATAAAGGAAAAAACCCTATTTTCCCAAGGATCCAAGTTTTTCTTTCTAGGAGCTGTTCTACCACGAGTCTTTGACGGATCATCGCATATTTCATCATTTGATTCATTGAAGATTCAAGAACACCCATCTAGATCGTATCTAATTTTCTGTCTTAATTTAGTTAGGTCCAGATTTACTGGACTCGCTCCAGACTCGACTACTGGAGCCTTACTGAAGATCTGTCCAGAAATGATAATTACTGGACCTACTCCAGACTTGGAAACTGGAGTCCCTCTGAAGATTTGTTCAGAAATAATGGAAGACCAGTGAGCAAATACTTGTATAGGAAATCTGGAGTATTCTCCAGTTTAGCTCACTGGACTTCACCCCAGTCCAGATCTATTCTACTGAAGACATTCTCACTGAAGTCAAAGACTGAAGTCTGAAGAAAGAAGACTGACAAACAGTGGAGCCCACTGACAGTCTTACCAGATCTCCCGACTGGAGACTTTATTAGTGTTCTAGACCTTACAAGTCTGAACACTGATATCGAGGAATTAACTTTATGCCTTTACACACTTTTACCCGGACATCCCAATTGTCTATTGATAAAAGTACATACGTGTGTAAAGGTGGTTGGTTAAAAGGACTTTATCCTTGTACCTTAACTAATGCATTTAATAACCTTGTCGGTTCATTAAATGCATGCAACCATATTTGTACGGCAAATAAATTCATTGTTGAATTTATCTGCCTATAAATACAAAGTCATATTTCTCGTTCAAATTACTTTTTAGCAATTTGGTGAACTTGCTTAAATACTCTCGATCTAAACAGTTATACTTCACAACTCTAAGTATATCGATCTAAAGAGATTATTTAGCAAGTATAGATCACTTGTAATTCAAAGATTGTTTAGATAGTTACATACTTGTAATATCTAGGTTCCGCAACAATCTTGTATTTTGTTTATCATCAATAAAGAAAATACACTTGAAAAATTACATTCGTGTTCCATCATTTATTTACTTGTTTAAATATTGCTTAAGTCGTTTATTGCTTTATTTATATTCTTGCATTTATATTTAAAGTAATACTAGTCCGATTCTAGTTCATACTTGACTTGTTATTTTACACTCGTGGGTTAAACCATCGTGTGAGGGACTTACAATTGGTATCAGAGCAGAAGGTTAATATACTTACCTAGATCTGTTTCGCGATGGCAATCCCAGAAAATACTCAAGAAACTCATGAAACTAATCTTAATGACCCACCCACTGGAAATAACAATCCACCACCTCCTCCTCCTCCTACTTCTCCACATGTGCATGTGCATTATTCAAATAATCCTGTTCCTAAATTCAATGGGAGCAGTGATGAATTTGGTACGTGGAAAGCTAGGATAATATTGCATATTACTGGTATTGAAAGGAATATGATGAAAATCTTAAATGAAGGACCCTATGTGCCAAGACTTCCTATCAATGCACTTCTTGACCCTACTGGATCAAGAAGTGGAAGGGAAAAGAGAGAGGAACACTGGTCCGAAGAGGAGAAAATATTGGTAAATCTTGATACACTTCTTAAAAATATGATCCTCGGGGCTGTTCCAGAAACTCTTATTCCCACATTAGTTCTCTATCCCAGTGCCAAAAGCATGTGGGATGAACTGGTGAACCAACATGAGGGAGGTGATGATACTGTTGTTACCAGAAAAGTCTCCTTAAACAAAAAGTATGAGTCATTTTTTGCTCTCCCCAATGAGTCTCTTACTGGTACTTACACCATATTTATGAGTATTATTAACCAGTTAAGAGGACTAGGGGTTGATAAAGACAAGGATATACTTTTGGAGAAATTTTGTGATATTCTTCCAACAAAATGGTCTCACATGATTCTGGTCTTGAGGCAAGGTAAAACCTTGCATTCCCATACTTTGTCAACATTGTATGGAGCCTTCAGATTCACTGAAGAAAATCAAGCCCAAAGGATTGAGGCAGAAAAGATTCTTTTAATCATGCTTCCAGTAGTTCCACAGTGGTCACTAATACTGTACCACCTTGTGCGGCATTAATATCTTCTGAGAATGTATTTTCTATGAAGAAGATGATGTCTGAACTAATGGATTCTGGAGTCTGTAATGATATCTCTCCAGACTGTGATGAAACTGACAGTGATGACCTGGTTGCAATGATGGCCAAAACGTTTAACCGTTTTAAGGCAGAGCAAATAGGCCACTGGACAACATGCACCCAGTTCTTCCACTGACAAGACCAATCTGACATGCTTTAAGTGTGGCAGAAAAGGTCATTTCATGAAAGAGTGCAAGTCCAGTCAGTTTGTCTCTCAGTCTGGTCCAACTGCTTCTTATAACAAGCCTGATGATAGCTATAAGTTGAAATACAAAAAGCTTAAGGCTCAATTGCTCTCTTGTCTAAACAAATGGAAGATAATAATAAATGCATGATAGCAACCACTGAAGAAGCATGGGTTCCCTCTGATGATTCGTCAGTCGATGAAGAAGAGGAAATAGACTGTTGTTTTATGGCTCTGGCAGATCAAGAGCATCTGGTGAAGGATGATGTCACATCTGGTCGATGGGTAGACATTGTTATTAAAAAGGGCGATCGAAAGAAGCATACCTGGTATCTTGACAGTGCAGCTGGCAGGACTATGACCGGACGTAAGACCCTGCTGGAGGAATTCATCATTTCTGATGGACCCTCCATTACTTTTGGAAATGGTGGTTGTGGAAAGACTGAGGGGTATGGTGTTCTGAACAATGGACAAGTCAAATTCAGACGTGTTGCATATGTGAATGGTTTGAAATATAACTGATCAGTGTAAGTCAACTATGTGATGATGGCTATCAAGTTCTATTCAATATTGTTCATGGCATTGTATTCAACAAGGACTGGAAGGTAGTATTGATTGCTCCCAGAAAAGGGAACGTGTATGTGATGGATATGGAAAGCTCTTCTTCAGAGCAATGTTTATATACTCAAGCTGATGAAGACACAAACTGGTTATGGCATAAAAGGTTATCCCATTTAAATTTCAAAAATATTAATAAGTTGTCTAGAAAACAACTGGCAGATAGGATACCTTCAGTTTCCTTCAAAAAGGAAAGGCCATGTCCAGGATGTGAGATGGGAAAGCAGAAACGTGTCAGTTTCAAGACCAGACAGAACTTCAACATTACTGAACCACTTCACATGCTTCATATGGACCTCTTTGGTCCAGTGAATGTTCAGACACGTGCTGGTAAAAGATACACCCTGGTGATCGTATATGAATTCTCCAGATATTGTTGGGTGGTCTTTCTCAGGTCTAAAAGTGAAGCTGCTGCTGAAATCATCTCTCTTATCAAGCAGATTGAACTGAAGCATAAGCGAAATGTGTGTCAGTTAAGAAGTGACAATGGAACAGAATTCCAGAATGCAACTCTGGAGAAATTCTGTACTGACACTGGCGTCTCCCAGAACTTCTCGTCAGCATGCACTCCAGAACAGAATGGAGTGGTAGAAAGGAAAAATCGAACGCTGATAGAAGCTGCCAGGAGTATGCTAACTGAATCTGGTCTTCCTACCAGTTTCTGGGCTGAAGCAATTGCAACTGCTTGCCACACCCAGAATCGATCAGTGTACGTGAAGCGACACAAGAAGACTTCCTAAGAAATATTGAGAAATAGAAAACCAAATATTGGTTATTTTCACGTTTTTGGATGTCCAGTTTACATCCTGAACGACTCCACTCAGTTAGGAAAATTTGATGCCAAAGCTGATGAAGGATATTTCTTAGGATATTCAGCCATTCGCAAAGCCTTCAGAGTCTACAACAAGAGACTGGAGAAGGTACAAGAGTCCATACATGTTACTTTTGATGAATCAAATAATGCAACCAATAAAAAGCCTGCCCTTGATTCTCCCCCAGTAATTCCAATTATCTTCGGTGAATCTGATCCCATTAACTGCAAAAATTCACCTGAAGAAGTTTCCAGTCATTCTGACTTGGAACCAGTTCGTAAGAAAAGATCCCCATTTGTACACCTTTCTATCCTTCAATAAGTTTCAAACTACCCAATGAACTTGTTATTGGATCAGATGTACGTACTACTCCTCCAGTATCAGTATCAGTTGAAACTATTCCTGAAATGTTTTCATATGAAGAATTTCAAACTGAACCAGTACTTCAGGAAATGCCTTCCATTGAAGAATTTCATGATGCAAATCGTGATCTTACTGATTCAGATGAAGATGTTGAAATAGTTTACCAGGATCCTCATCCTGAAACTCAACTGAACTCTTGCACTGATATTGTTGTCAGTAACAATCCTGGTCAGTACTCCAGATGGACAAAAGCTCATCCTATCGATCAGATCATAGGTGACTCCAGTAGAGGAGTTCAGACCAGAAGAGCCTCCAGTGATCAATGCTTATATGTCAGTTTCTTATCACTGAATGAACCAAAGAAGATTGACAAGGCTATGGAAGATCCAAGCTGGGTGACTGCTATGCAAGAAGAGCTTCACCAGTTTGAAAGGAACAAGGTTTGGTACCTGGTTCCTTTCCCAGTTGGAAAGAAAGAACCAATTGGAACAAGATGGGTCTTCAGGAACAAGGTAGATGAAGATGGCCACGTAATCAGAAACAAGGCCAGACTGGTAGCACAAGGTTACTGCCAGTCAGATGTCGATTTTGATGAATCTTTTGCTCCAGTGGCTAGACTTGAAGCGATCAGAATATTTTTAGCATTCGCTGCTCATCATCAGTTCAAGGTCTACCAGATGGATGTAAAGAGTGCTTTCTTGAATGGAAAGCTTGAAGAAGAAGTTTATGTCAGACAACCACCAGGTTTCGTTGATGAAAAGCATCCACATTGGGTATATCATCTGTACAAAGCGCTTTATGGCCTCAGACAAGCCCCACGTGCCTGGTATGACACTCTGACTAAACATTTATTGAAAAATGGTTTCAAAAGAGGTGCAATTGACAATACCTTATTTATTCTTCATGAAAAAGGTAATCTGTTAATGGTATAAATTTATGTTGATGATATTATTTTTGGGTCTACTGATGAAAACATGTGCAAGAAATTTTCGAAAATAATGTCAACTGAATATGAAATGAGTTTGATGGGTGAATTAACGTATTTTCTTGGACTCCAGATTAAACAAAACAAAGATGGCATTTTTATTAATCAGGAAAAATATGTGAGAGATCTTTTAAAGAAATTTGATATGAACTCTTCACCATCTAAACCAACTCCAATTTCTGCACCACTGACACTGGACTCTGATCCAGATGGTAAACCAGTGAACACCACTGTCTACAGAGGCATGGTTGGTTCACTGATGTATTTAACTGCCAGTAGACCAGATATTATGTTTTCAACATGTTTATGTGCCAGATATCAGTCTAATCCAAAGGAATCTCATATGCTTGCTGTAAAGCGCATACTGAAGTACCTTAAGGGTGTCCCCAGTTTGGGTCTTTGGTATCCTAAAGGCTCAGGCATGGATCTAATGGGTTATTCAGATTCAGATCATGCAGGTTGTAAGATAGACAGAAAATCCACTACTGGTGGATGTTATTTCCTTGGTGGCAAACTGGTCAGCTGGACCAGTAAAAAGCAAACTTCAGTTTCATTGTCCACTGTTGAAGCTGAATATGTGTCTGCAGCCAGTTGTTGTGCTCAGATACTCTGGATGAAGAACCAGTTGCTTGATTATGGTATTAAGTATTCAAAGACCCCAATCTTTTGTGATAATACCAGTGCCATCGCTATCTCGAACAATCCAGTCATGCACTCCAAGACGAAGCACATTGATCTCAGGTATCACTTCATTCGTGATCATATTATGAAAAACAACATTGAACTCCATTTTATTCCCACGGACAAAAAACTCGCTGACATTTTTACTAAACCTCTGGATGTCAAAACTTTTGAATATCTTGTTGGTGAGTTGGGAATGTTAAACCCTTAAATCTGGAACCTTGGTATTGAACGCCATTGTGTACTACTGAGGATCTTTGATTTAAAGATTTATAAATTTATGACTGCTCAGATATTGAACGCCGTTGTGTACTATCTTTGCATTTATAGATTTCTGGATCAACATTCCAGGGGGAAAGACTTGAAAGATATTTTTGCTCTTAAAAATGTTTTAAGTTCAGGGGGAATTTATTAATTTATTTTCTCACTGGACAAAATTCTTCAGAAAATATTACTGGTACTTTGTAAATATGTCCCTCTCACTGGTAATTGGACAGGTTGAAGTGCGTGTTTGAGGTGACTTTTTGTCTCCTTGTGAATGTGTCCCTCTCATTTGTCTGTATTAGTTGACGTGCATGTTTGAGGTCACCAGTCTCTTTCAAATGGTTTTCACTGGTACTTTACTGGAGTGTCCCTCCAGTGTACCATCAGTACATGCTTCACTGGACTAATCCACCAGTGATACTGGAGTGTCCAGTCAACCTCCAGATGCACTGAAATGAGTCATAATATTTTTTAAATACTTGGTCATTGTGCGTGCCACGTAAGCAAACTTTTTAAAGATATTTATCTTATAATCCTACGTGGCATGTAAATTTTTCAAAGTAATGATGGTATTTTTATCTTGGGAAGACAAAAAAGGTGCAACTTGTTACTGTTTGTGGGCTGTAAACCGTCACACATTTATGTGTGATGTGATGTAATTAATGCGGATCTCAGAACCCGATCAAAATTTTATTTGATAATTTCAAATTAACCGTTTGAGTTCCACATTCTCTCTCCTATATATACCCACTTTCAATTTCATTTGCATTTACTTCGAACATATTTACTCCCCAAATCCTTAAAATTCCTTCATTTACTTCAATTCATTCATTTCCCAATCATAATCATCTCTCATATTTACTCCATTTCCAATCAATTAATTCATCAAATCTTCATCAAAACCCTAAATATTCCAATTTCATCTTCATTTATCTAACATATTCAAATGGCACCAAGACAATCAAACTCACCCAAAAATCTGCTCTCCGCCGAATATGCTCCTGTTCCAAATGTTGTTAAGGCACGCCATATTACTCTTGAGGCTAAAGCCATAAGAATAAATATGAATAACTGGATGGCAAAGCTCTCACTTTCCAGTGCTCATAATGCCCGTTCCATTATTGGGAGATTAAATACATTTTTTCTCTCATGTCCACTCTATGGTGCTCTCACTCGTAATCCAGGTAAAATGTATCATGATTACCTGTGTGAATTTTGGTATTCTGCGGTGTATGTTGAAACCACTAAAACCATCAACTACACACTGCAACAAGGCACCAGATCGTTCACTCTCTCTGTCGATTCTCTCAGAGCAGCTCTTCAATTAAATTATTTTTCTGAGAATGAGATGGCAATTCCACTCCCTACTGGTATAAATTTCAGGGATGTGTGCAGATTGATGGGGCACACTGAAATTGTGGATGAACATGGCCAGTTGTTGAGAAAAGGCACAATTTATATGAGCAAGCTGACAGATTCTTGGAGATATTTCTTCACTCATATTGTTGAGTGCTTAGGTGGCAGTTCTGGAGGGTTAGATCAGATTAATCAGATGCAGCTCCAGATTGCCTACTGTTTGTGGTTTGGGTACAGGGTTAATTTCACCCAGATTTTCTTTGATGATCTGGTGGACCGTTTGAAGGTGAAAGGTAGAAAACCCCATATTCCTTACATTCGTTTTCTTTCACTAGTATTTTTAAGAGCTCTGCGCACTGAATATGATAATGAAACAAATCATTTTTCGGTGTGTGAATATATGAGGGAGTTAAGTCACTTAAAATCAAGAACTGGTGAGGTAGATATTCCTCAGACCATGTTGACTTTTCAAAGGAAGAAGTAGAAGCACCAGGTAGAGGTCAAGTTGGTGAAGGACCCTCTGGTGACCAAGATGTTCAGATTATAGAAGCTGTACAACCCATCAGACAAGTGGCTCCTGAAGGTCAACAACCAAATGTTGAGCCTTCCAGACGACCAAGATCGAATAGGCGTCTGATGAGAGATGGAGTTCAGGTGAATCCAGAAAGACATCCTGGTGATGTAATGAACATTGATGGGTCTCCTATTTTTAAAGAGGAAAATATTGAAAATATACAAGTTATTGAGCAGACAGAAAATGTTGTACAGACTGTCGTGCAAGAAGAAGATGTGGCTCAGATTGTTGAGCAGGTTGTTGAGCATATAGAACAAATTGTTCAGGCTGATGAACAAGTATCTGGTGAGCAAGAGGCTCGAATCGATTTGAATGTTGAAGCAGGTGAACAGGCTGGTGAACTGGTTGGTGCTCAGGCTGGTGATACAATTGTTGGTGAAATGTTTTGGGATGAGGCTGATTCTCCCATGTCAGAAGATCAGAATTTTGATATCAATATGAACTTTCTGGGTGAGGATGTTGTACAAGTTGAAAGTCTACCAGAAATGCCACCACCTCCACCAGAAACAAATATGCCGCCACCAGAATCAGAAATGCCACCACCCCCACCAGACTCAAACATGCCACCACCACCACCACCACCTTCAATTCCAGAAAATACTCAATACTTCACTCCTCCAACCATTCAAACTTCACAATCTCAACCTCCACCACTTGAAACTCCAGTCAACGTATCTGAACAACGTGTGCTGGACTCAACAGTTGTTACTGATGAAACTGCAACTGAAGAGGTCTGGGCACAAGTACCCTTAATGAACAGAATGACTTCAAATCTTGAACCTCCCAGTGGTCTCTCCACTTCGTCTTCAACCGAGGTCCAAGGCCTTTTAAGTAAGGTGGCGGACCTGGAGAGATCACTCCAGTCATCATCCCAGGTTGTTTCCGATTTTAAATCTTTATTATCAAACAATCTAGCATCTGAAATGAATATATTTGCTGGGAATGAAAAGCTTGTTTTTGAGAAGCTGGATGAGCTGGTACTGGCCACTAATAACAACACTGAAAACATCAAAGTGGCAGTCCAGGGATTGGAGACAGAGCTAGTGAATGCTGTTCAGACTGCAGTGAAAGGTGAACTTGTTCAACCACTGACAGGTCTGAAGGATGAGGTTCAGAAGTTGGTTACTAGGGTTAGTTCATTGGAAAGCAGGCCCACACTTGATCAGGCTGCTGTTGTTAGCACGATTAGTGATGAATGTGCAAAGAAGTTCAGACTTAGTATGTTGAAAGAAATATCTGAAGAAATTTCTGGGTCTGTTCTTCGAACTATTCAAGATGGGTTGTTACCCCAAGTGGAGAAGTTGATAGAAAAAGAATTGACAAAGCACTTGCCTCAAGAAGTTGAAAATGTTAAAAAGGAAGTGCAGGTACTCAGAAAGAATGTGAATGATACAACTTCAGTGACTGGAAGAACTTTTGGTGCACTGGACAGACACATGCTAGAACAATTATGGAATGATCTCAAGTCCAGAACTGATGATCATTCCAAGGGGGAAAAGTCGTCTGGTGTCCAAGAAGGTTTGATTAGAAAGAAGAAAGAAGTTGTGGCCAGTGCTGTTGAAAAGGCCTTTGCTACTGAAAGCATTGTGCAACAAAAACAAGTGACTGGTACTGATGCCAGTGCACGATTAACACAGAGAGCATTTGGCACTGAAGCCACTATGCAGACTGAAGAAGCTGCTGGTACTGAAGCCAGTGAGCCCAGTTTGAATCTTTCCCAGATATACCAACTACTCTGAAGTCTGTTAAAGGAAAAGAACAAATGGTATCTGGAGAAGAAGAGCAAACTGTTGAAGAATCATCAGAGTTTCCCACTGCTGATGATGAAACCTCTAAGAAGTTGGAACAACAATGCATAATGATTGAAATCTTAAGAGAAATCAAAGAGATGAACTGCTGGCCCATCAATAGGGAGATGGCAACTATGGGGACTCTGGATTCATATAATGCTGGCAGGTTGGGCATAATATTGATGTTTACAAAAAGATGAAGGAAGACCCCAGAGTTCATCAATGTCTAAATGCATTGAATGATGTTCATGTACGCTCCTTTTACGCTGAAGAAGAACAGATTTATGATTCAATAATTTATAGTGTTAGTGTACCAGAACTTATCAGGCAGAGAAAGGAGGAACTGGTGAACCTCCAGAAGAAGATAAGGAAAAATGCTGGTGCTCTGGAGTTAGAGTACAGAAAGAAATTGACTGGCTTACCTAAGCTTACTGCCAAACAGCTCAAAGCAATTAAAGATGCAGATGTGAGCACATTCATTCCCCTTGGACACTTCTCTGAAAATCAATCGTCAACAACTCCAGTCTGCTGTAGAACAACAGAGAGTGTCAAAGGAAATTGAAGCAATGATCCAGACAGCCAAATGGAAAGACAAGTATAATGAAATGTTGAATTTTAGGGCTGATGCTAGAAGGATCACTGGTGCAGAGATTAAGCTTGCTGATAATCATGAAGGTATGTCAAAGTTTGAAATAAAGTTGACCAGGGAAGGTAACTTTACTGATGAAAGAAAGAGTACTTCAGTCCAGGCGTTTGGATGGACTGAACTAAAGGAGATTGCCTTAACGTTCAGGGGGAAGACAGATTTGTCGACTGAAGTTAAAGCATTTCTGAAGAGGGTTGAGAAGGTATGGAGAAGAAAGCAACAGATGGAAGTTGCAATAGGCATGAAATCGCCAGAATCAGTACCATCTTCTCCATCACCAAAGAGAAAGGCTTCTGAAGATGCTCCAGGACAGACATCGAAGAGAAGGGCCTGACTCTTATATCATTTACTTATTGTAATTTATCGTTTGAAAAAAAAATTGTAACAATTT
>CM067167.1:3585949-3596975 GCA_034093135.1 Erigeron breviscapus
CCTGGGGGGGGGGGGGGGGGGGGGGGGGGGGGGGGGGGGGGGGGGGGGGGGGGGGGGGGGGGGGGGGGGGGGGGGGGGGGGGGGGGGGGGGGGGGGGGGGGGGGGGGGGGGGGGGGGGGGGGGGGGGGGGGGGGGGGGGGGGGGGGGGGGGGGGGGGGGGGGGGGGGGGGGGGGGGGGGGGGGGGGGGGGGGGGGGGGGGGGGGGGGGGGGGGGGGGGGGGGGGGGGGGGGGGGGGGGGGGGGGGGGGGGGGGGGGGGGGGGGGGGGGGGGGGGGGGGGGGGGGGGGGGGGGGGGGGGGGGGGGAGGGGATGTGTCTAGCTTGTTATTGGGTATGACCTGACTTGGATCATCACGTACTAGCCACGTCAATTTAATATGTGTCTTGGGCAGACGAATTCCAACATCTTTTGCTAACATTATACATTGAATTATCATTTTGAATCACAACCATGCATATCAATTTCATAAATACCATCACAAGCAATAACATTAAAATAATGAACATTATTTCGAGAAACTGAAATACCATAATCATTAAAAACATTAATGAATCCGTTGTTTTTCAACAAAGAAACTGAAATTACACCTCTAGTAATAGATGGTGCATAATGACAATTGTCTAAAACAATAACTAAACCAGTAGGTAAAACTAAATGATAGTCGTCTATTTCTTCTACAGCTGCCGGTAGACCATTGCCCACGAACAGTTGTAAAGATCCTGGTTTCAGTTTCTTTCTCCTTCTAAGCCCCTGTAAACAATTATAGATATGAGTTCCACACCCGGTGTCATAAACCCACGAATTACGCTTAGAAAAGGAATATAATTCAATTGTGAAGATACCTGAAGTACTGGCCGAACCAGCTTGCTTCTTCTTCGCATTCAACTCAGCTAGATATTTAGGACAATTCCTCTTCCAGTGTCCCACTTCATTACAGTGATAACAAGCCTGGTCTTTAGCCGGATGTTCCTTTTTCGCCGGAGGGGTCTTTTTAGGTTTCGAGACTGAAGCACTTTGCTTTCCCTTAGCTCTCGGTTGTTTCCCTTTCTGGATCCTTCCCCCCTTGATCGTGAGAACTTGGGATGTAGCAGATTTCTTTGGAAGCTTCTTTTCATACTCAATCAGCATTGCATGAAGTTCAGCTATGGTTTTACTCATGCTATGCATATTGTAATTGGGCACAAAATCCTCAAAGTCCTTTGAAAGAGACTTGAGAATCATGCCAATAGCAATAGGTGGATGATAACCATAGTTTAGCCTTTCCAATTGCTCATGGTACCTCTTCATAGTGAGTACATGAGGACTAACCGGTGTTCCTTGCTCGTGTTTCAAGTCATGAAGTGTTTCAACTAGTTCAAACAATTCCACTCCAGCTTGCTTTTCGTACAAAGACTTGAGTTCTTTGATCATATCACATGGAAAATAATTTTCGAATTGCTTTTGAAGCTCGGGAACCATACTCCCTAGCATCAAACAAGCAACCTCATTATGTCTATCGTACTGAGCATTATATGCAGCCAACTCTGCAGTCGTAGCATTGGCTCCCGGAACAACGGGTGTCTGCTCTTCAAGAACTTCATATTTCTTCTCAGCTCTTAGAACGATTCTCAGCTGACGAAACCAGTCATTGAAGTTTGGTCCAGAAAGTTTTTCTCTTTCTAGCATCGACCTGAAAGCCGATTGGTGTATGTTTTGAGAAGGATTTGTTGTTGCCATCTACAAAATAGACAAAAGTTCAATTATCGGTATTTTCGATAATAATCCTTAAGAAATATAATTTACCCATGTTAAATTCATTTAACAATTAATTTCATTAAGGCTAGGATCCAATTGACATACAATCATTTCATCAGTTGATCTGCTAGAAATGACGTATTCAAAAGGTAAGTGACGATCAATAATTGCATTACAAGTGCAATTCCTAGATTTATGGGACTTACAACAACACTTTAATGGGGTGTTAAGTGCTTTGTAAACATGTTTTGTCCCATCTTATGCCACGGGTCAAGGATCTCACCTCGTAACTCGCTTTAAGTCGCCCAATTAAGAACATGTAAATAGTCTATCACCGGTCTCACGATGGCGTAGTAATTTACCTTGTAAGATACAATTCACCTACGGTCTCACGTATAGCAAAAAGCACTTGCAAGTGTTCTTAGCAAAGTGGGTGGCAAAGACTTAACTTTGAATGGGTAATGCATTTGATGTGAATCAAAAGTTTATGTATGAAGACTCATGCAAATCTTCATAACATAATGTTTAATAAAATCATTTTTATAGTCTTAGCAACACAAGAGAGCTCGGTAGCTCCATTCGAACGCACAAAGAAGCGCAAGAGCAAAGGTTTGCGATAGACGCAATTAAAAAACCCGCTCTTTTAGGAGGCTAACACACTCCGACTTATACCTCTCTTAGAGTTTGTTCAAATGGGTGAGCCGGTGTATCTCAAGGTTATAAGACTCCAATTTTATTAAAAAATCTTATTTCGATAATTCTTAGTCAAGTTTATTCTTTTCTCTAAAACAATTTTGCATCACCATTTATACCACAATAAATATGCAAAATAATAAACTTACTAACTATTAACTAATTAATCAAGCAACGAGTTAAGGTGGGCCACCTAAACATGGTCACTATGGTTCATGTATATGTCTAAGTCGGCTCCCCCTTCAAAGAATAGGACAACATACATCAAGTTACCTTGATTGCGTAAGCCTTTAAACAACTAATTAGCAAGTAATTCACATAAACATGCTGACTGGAAATTTCCAGTAGCTTCACGACCTGTTTAGACCTGTTTCTGGTCAGAATCAAGCTTCGACCAGAACTACAAAGTTGTAGCCCTATGAGTTGAGCATCTACTGTCCAAAGGGAAACTCCTAACTCATTACGGTTGATTTTATATGAATTTTTTAGTGAACTGGTGTCAAGCAGAAAAAAATCACACGAAAAATTCACATAGTCACACAATTATCAAATAATTAACCCTAATTATTGGACCATTAGGCTAAGCAATTTATATCTAAATATCTAAGTAATAATCATAAAGAATTTTTCATGAATTCCTTATGATTTTTACTTCTATTTAACAACTTTAAATAAATAAGGTACATAACATGCAATTTATATCTAATAAACATGTCAATCCACATTATCAAAACTTGCTTAGAGGGTTTCAATTAACCATTAAAATAGGTTGAATTAATTAAAAAAAACCCTAATTTTATTTAATTAATGTCGAAAAATTTAATTAAAAAATAAATAAAGAAAACAAATTTTAATATTTAATAATTAATTAAATTCGAACCAACCCTAAACCCCCTTCAAGTTTTGATCTTTGTAACTAATAGATCACATATGTAGCTCGTGATACCACTGTTAGGATTTATGCACATAAACATATAACAATTCACGAGTACGCAGCGGATAAGAACGTATATGCAATCATATTAATTAACAAAGAAGGAATCGAATGTGTACCTTTTAGCGTAAGCTTCCAATAAAGTATTAATAATAAGATTATTATTAATTAGGGTTTAAAGTAAAACCCCTCTACGATCGCACACTTGACACCTCTATAATGTATGCTAGTACTCGATCACGAACTACAACCCTTTGTCTTATCCCCCTAATAGTCGAACCAAGCAAAACCCAAAACCCTTTTTGTTGCTACCTTCGGCCGAACCCAAGAGAGAAGAGAGGAGAGAATTTCACAATTAATTGTAATGTGAAAGTATGTGAAAACCCTTGGAATTAGCCCTCTATTTATAGGCTTAATTGTAAGGGTTTTTACCTTGGTGATCAAGCAATCCTAAAGGCTTTACAAGCCTTAGAATTTTCGGCCCCCATGTGGTGGAATTAGGAAACAACACTAATTCCTAATTTCACTTAAACACCTCCTCTTTTAATTAATAAACACTATTAAACATTTAATTTAGTTTATTAATCATTTCATGATCAAATTAATCAATATATTACTATAATATACTTAATTAATTATATAGAGTTTACGTGTCATTTTGTGTGACCCCGTAGGCTTAAATGATTTCCGGACATGCGTTTATTTAACGTGATCACATACAAACAAATAATTTAATATGGTATTACATTATTATTTTAGAAGTTAGTAGATAATCACTTAAATAACCAATGGCAAGAACATAGAGAATAAAATGGATTAGGTAGACAAATTAGGTTTTCCTTTGTACGAGTTACTCAAGCAGATCGAGTCTTTAACTTAGATGTGCATGAGCAGTGAGCTATTTAAAATATCTTGAGACCGTTTCTGAACCCTTTTCTCGACTACTCAAATACGTATTCCTAGGGGTTATTGGAACTTGAATCTCTTGTTAGTACATTATGAGGACTCACCACGTTGGTGGTGGTTAGACAAATATAGAAATTACTACCAAGTAAACAGTACCCTGGTTATAAGGTATGATGTGATCATGTATTAAGAAATATGATATAAAAAGTTAAGGAAAATGCTAAATGAAGACCTAAGAATCCCTTAGGGCTTCACTTAACGTGCATAAAAGATTTGTACCTTTTCATATTAAAAATTCAAAAGCCCACCCCTGAATTTTATGGTAAGTGTACAACTATTTAATGCACCTTAACCAAAGCCCTTCGGACTTTGTTTAGCAAAACTCAAAAGTTAAAGGTCGGTATGATTTGAAGTTTTTTTTTGTAAGTAAGAGGTGCAAAATGGATGTTGGTTGTCATGATTTCAAACAAAAGTAAAGGCTAGGAGTTGATTTGAAGTTAAAAAAAATGGATGAATGAGCATCTATTTGACTTTGTAGTGGCAAACATATTCATTCATGTCAAAAATCTTTTTCTTTTAGCAAATAACAACATCCTCTTCTTTTCCTTTTCACTTTTGTAGTTTTGTTAGATCATGACAAAACAAAAAACCAAAGACGATGAATAATACAAAGATTTGACACTATAGTTGACCACCATATCTATTTCTTTTCGCATAATGTTAATTTCAATCCTTTGCATGATAAATGTGGAACTGTGGATGGCTTAAGCTTTCCGTCAAAATCATTGTTACAATAACAATAATTGAAGGAAAACAAAATATTAGTTTCTAGACCAAAGCAACTCGAAGTGCTTAGTGATCAGGCGATTTGATTTCTTGGCAAAAGGTCTCGGGTTCGAACTCCATTAGTTAACATCTTGAAAGTGACCAATAAAATGATTAAAAAACTGTCATATAGATGGCTCGGTTAAGCTACATACATCTAAGTTAAAAACATAACTCATCATCTTCAAATTGCCAGAATCGGAAATTAACCCGTTTTAGTTTCTAGACCAACGGACCAAATGTCAGGTGTAGCCGTGCACAAAAGTCGGGTTTTGCTTGATCCGACCCGAACCAGAAACTGGGTTTGACCAAGCCCGAACTGGTTTTTGGTCAAAAGTGGACCGGTTTTTTATCGTGTTTTTTTCCCGGATTTTTGCCTAAAACTGAACTCGATCCAATTTTGAACCCGACATATACCCAATTTTGAAATCAAAACCTGTTTCAATTTATCGGGTTTTCAAAACCCGAACCGGTTCTTGTTCGATTTCGGTTTTTCCAACCGGTTTTTATGTGTACCACTAGTTAGGTGTAATAACTATTAAGCCCCATTATCTAACAGAAAACAAACAAAACACAAGGCCAGAGCCACTAATTTGTAAGGCCCATCTTGATCAATTGTATAGTCCATTTTAAATAGTCTTGCCCATTTTATATCTTGGCCCAAGATTCTTGGGTAGCTTCCTCCACTTTTCCACTTGCTTTCCTTCACACTTTCATTTATGTTTCTTTCTTGATTTTTTTTTTTTAATTTTAACATCGTGTTAGTAGTTAGCAGTTCATTCGAGAAACCACAGTGACATCCAATTGGCAGTATGCGGTGCTCGAACCACACATGCCTGGGATGAAACCCAAGACTCTCGAAAACCCCCCTAATAATCCACTCCTACAAATGTAGGAAGTGAGATTCGAACCCTGGTGAATTTCCCCAATTAGTCTTTCTTTCTTGATATTTGACCTTTACAAAAACACAATTAGTCTTTGCACAAATATTAAATTAAATATGTTACATTTTCCTTTTCGTTTTGTAAATAGAATCTTTTGTGACTTTGTTAAGCCTTATTCAAAACACCAATATCTTATAAAATGACTATAGCGTTTAGCATAATAGAAACCAAACCTCAAAAAGTTAGATATAAGATTTCTTTCATATACTGTTGTACCAAACTGTTAATTATGCCATTTAAATAACATGATATTGTTTTGTCTATTCGATTTACACGTTTTCTGGACACATTGTAATTTTCACCACTAAACAAGAAAATGTATCAAATTCAGTACATTACGAGGAGAATGAATTTAGCTTTCAGACAAACTATAATTGTTGTTATTTCATCTTACAAATCAATGAATCATCTTAGCAAGTGTCACATATCATAATCATATAAGTTGTTAGTGAATGAGATGATTAATTCAAATGTATGAGTTAATTAATTCGCAAATAACAAGACTTAAT
Organism: Erigeron breviscapus; assembly: GCA_034093135.1. Taxonomy (NCBI): domain Eukaryota; kingdom Viridiplantae; phylum Streptophyta; class Magnoliopsida; order Asterales; family Asteraceae; genus Erigeron; species Erigeron breviscapus. The sequence goes on from CM067167.1 coordinate 3,592,495, forward strand.
TAAAGAGTAGATATAACAATACTTTTTCTGGAGATCACTACATACATACAAATATCATAAATATAACATTATAACTATATATAATTATATATCGTGTTATTGTGTTAACAATTATATATGCCTACAATGATAGGTCGAGGTTCACGTCGTGAGCTTCTTTTTCTGCTTGCTGTTCTTGATCCTGGGGTTTGTGGCGTTGTGCTTGTTCATTTTGTAATTGGATGAAATCATGGCACTCGAAAGACAAAGCAGTTGGCGATTGCATATGATGCAACTTTCTAGTTTTATTATTGCTACTCATTTTCCCCATCTTTTCTAGTTCTTTTCGTCGCCTATCACGAGCTTCTCTAAAACTTCTGATTAGTGAAAAGAACATTTCCATCTTTTTTTCATCATCATCATCTTCATGATCATGGTCATTAGGTGTAACTTGTTTGGAGGAAATGACGATATTTTCCATTGAGAGTTGGATATGATGTGTTGAAATTATTGATGTTTGAAAGAGTTTGGTTAATTTATATAAATTAAAGATGATTGACTCAGAACATATGGAGTTTGATGTCAATATGTTTAGTGTGAACTTGTGTATACGTCACGATGCTTATGTAGTATTTTACTACGTCACCAAAATGATACCTTAATAAAAGCCGCCCACGTCTTCCGAATTAAAGCCACACAGTCAGTCTCCTTAAAAATCAAAGGTATATTAATTGGGAGGTGATTTTCTTACTTCAATATTTACTTCTCTTACTACAACTAACTTGTTATGACCTTTTTGTCCTTAATGATAATTGTTAACCCTTTTGTTTATTTGTTTATTTCACACGATAATTTAAATCACTCCTTCTCTTGTAAACTTCCTATTGGGTTCCTATCACAGGTCTACCAAAAAATGGATTACTTCTTTTTGACCTTGCATTCAGTTGTGCATAACATTACTCCAATATTATAGCATCATCTCATCGAATTCTTGAACAATTATTAACATTTTCAAATTAGAATTTAAGTAAAAAAACTACAACTTTAGATAGACGGAAATCAAGTTATCGTCTCCAGTTGCTCCTTTTGCTTCTTCCCTTTGAACATTCGTTACTATCACTCGATTAACACTTCCCCGCTTTCCAAATTAAATTAAATAAGCAGACTTAGCACTTCTTGCTTTCCAAATTCGTCGATCTTTTGGTTGGTACTGAATCTGCATTGCATTTAGAAAATATGCCGGGACAGATTTATGGAGTTAATAAAAGACGCAATTTTGGTGTTTTACTTTAGAGATTGACACTGTTATATCCAGAGACGGAGCCAGGAAATTTTTTGCGAGGGGACAATTTTAAAAGTTGTTTGTCATACTTATAAGAGTCGTATCCGAGAATGGAAAAAAAAAAAACGGGATCAAGCACGAAAATGGACCCTCAAAAGAATTTGATATCCACACCGGGTCTAACACTCATATTCAAAAATACTAGTTTTTTTTAATAAATAATGACCACATGTGTCGAACAAGGTCTTATTAAATGAAAACGTATTCAATCATATAATGCAGGAAACCCCAAAAATATATTTCTTAGGATATAATTAGCTTGTATATATATATATATATATTATATATATATTTATATATATATATATATATATATATAGGAGAGAGATCAAATGAGAAGGTGTCTTAAGGAGAGAAGGGAGAGAAGGTCCTATGAACCAATCAGAACGTGACATGTGGCTTTTTATAAAAAAAACGCGGTGACATTTTTGTAAATAATTTGACTTCAAACCCAAGCTGACCCAACCTACAACCCCAAGATAACCCAACCCCAAGCTGACCCAACCCAAGCTGACCCAAACCCCAAGCTGACCCAACTCCAAGCTGACCCAACCCCAAGCTGACCCAACCCCAACCCCAAGCTGACCCAACCCCAAGCTGACCCAAACCCCAAGCTGACCCAACCCAACCCCAAGCTGACCCAAGCTGACCCAACCTGACCAACCCAAGCTGACCCAACTGACCCAACCCCATGCTGACCCAAGCTGACCCAACCCAGAACCCAAGCTGACCCAACCCAAAACCCATAATCTACATTTGTGTAGATTAATCTACATTTGTGTAGATTAATCTACATTTGTGTAGATTATGTGTAAATTGTGTCAAGCTGACCCAACCCCAAGCTGACCAACCTGACCCAGACCCCAAGCTGACCCAACCCCAAGCTGACCCAACCCAGAACCCAAGCTGACCCAAAACCCATAATCTACATTGTGTAGATTAATCTACATTTGTGTAGATTATGTGTAAATTGTGTCAAGCTGACCCAACCCCAAGCTGACCCAACCTGACCCAGACCCCAAGCTGACTGTAACATCTGTGATTTTGACCCGTTTGACCTTGCATGTAATTTGACTAACTATTTCAATAAATGAAATAGTTGTGTATATTTATCTATATATTGGGCCAATTATAGTGTAATAATGAATTTCAGGTGTCATATTTGGATTTCTAGAATTAAGCCCATATTATGAGGCCATGATATTGGCCCATACGTGTTATGAAGGTTATATTATAGTTGATGTTTAAGTGACTGTGGTAACACGAAGAATGTAAATACAAAGCATTAGTATAATGTACGGTTTCAACAGTGTCGGTGGCTATCCAATAATGGGACAAAAGCCGACATAACTTTATGTAAAAGAGAAATACGCGTGATATCTCTTGTTGTTTATTGATCATGAACCTAATCCCTTAGCTAGATAACTACCTCTATATATATATATATATATATTATTGATCATGAACCTAATCCCTTAATATCTCTCTATATATATATATATATCTACCTATTATATTATATCACTCAATATGTCCAAAACTAAATATAACTTTAAATGTGCTAAAAATGATAAATTAACGTTGCTGTAATGTTTTGACTATAACTTCTTCGTCCGATATCCGTTTTTGACAAGTAAGCTGTCTACGGAAAGAGGAGAGAAATATCTACAACTATAAATATGAATTTAATCATCAATCCTACTCATAGTGGCCAGCTAAACCATGAATTTTAGTGGGAGACAAGTACCTAACACACTAATTGAACTAAACAACTCACAAATTGTCTTTTAGTATCTAATTCAATCTATCTTTTAATTATTCATTCAATCAATATGTAATTAACTTTCAAAAAGCCTTTAATTGCTGGAAAGTATAAGCTTCCAAACACCTAAATTGATTAGAAAACAAACATGGGAGCCTACCTAGCAATTAACTAATGAAAAACTAAATAATACATGCATGCATATAATGCATATCCTTCATTATATTTTTCCTATATATAGTACTATCTCTCACTTCCTCTACACAAAACACATACAAATTCAAGTTCATAATCATTAATAAGTCATAAGTGATTTTGAGAAAGAAAATACCAAAACAACTCAAAATCCGTTTTTCATTACAGCAGCCCAGAAAACCTCCGATCCCCGGAGATTAAACTGTCGGATCATCATGGTTCTTTGACAGTAGTTTCCTAACATATAGACCAACGTTTTCAACCGTTGAATTTGTCCAAAAAGGTCCAGAAGTCGAATTACAAGTCTAGAACAGAGGGCTGGAATTTCAGTAGTTCTTAGCTTTAAGTCATCTTTAATCATTCCTTTAAACATCCTTTTGATTAAGTGCACATATAAGGTAATAATTCTTGATCTCTTAATCATAATTTATAAGTATTTTAATGGTGTCAAGTTGTAGATTATGGCTTGGTTTGGGTTATTCAATTAAAAGATGTATACCAAATTTTATAAAACTTGAATACTTTTATTACATGACAATATAAATGATATATATAATGAAAACCATGTACATATATATATATATTTACTTATACACATGATCCCATATACCTACTGCGTTGCACCAACATCCTTGATTGATAGGAACCGGTGTACATGTATAGATTTACAACACTACATCCTTGTTTGATAGGAACCAGTGTTTACACTACATCCTTGTTTGATAGGAACCAGTGTACATACCTAATCTCATGTGTAGAAGTTATTTATATATATATGTAAATTAAACAAATGTCATGATAACAATCTAATTTGGGTGATGAAGATTACAAAAACAAACTTCCTTTTATCTATATTCTAACAAGAACATATTAACTAAAACAAGTATTATTTCATTGAAGAGGTTCCACGAAGCACAACATAGTCTACTTACTCTCTTCTTTCTTCATCCCACGATTCACTTCAATTAAGGTGAGTTTCGTAGCTCCCTACTCAATTGAGATTCGGGCTGAAAAGTGTACACATACGTGCTTGTTTGATTGTTTGAATGACTTATTGATGGTTGATTGGTTTGTTTGATTTATTATGCATTCGTTTATGATTATATATTGTGAATAGGATAGTTGTACATACATGGAAGACGATGATACCATTAAAGGGTTATAGATGTGGTGGGAAGGCTGCGGGTGACCCTATATATAAGC
>CM067167.1:3597975-3765596 GCA_034093135.1 Erigeron breviscapus
AACCTTAAGGAACGAAGATAAATGAATGAACGAAGATAAGATGGAACGAAGATAGAAATTCAAACGAAGATAAACTAAGTTCGTAAGGAATTCTAAGTTCGTAAGGTGAAACCAAACGAAGATAAGATTAACTTCGTAAAGAGAGTTCAAACGAAGATGGCCTAAGTTCGTAGACAAAGATTTGAACGAAGATAAGTTAAATTCGTTTGAAAAAGATTCAAAACGAAAATGAAGATAACTTCGTTTGATGAATAACTTCGTAGGAAGTTCAAAAGCCAACGAACTTAGAAGCTGTAATTGTGTGTGATTAATCGACTGGATACCTCAATTTAGGGTTTCCAATCGTTTATATACGTTTATAATTGATATTGGGCCTGCTGGGCTTTGTTCCTACGAACTTAGCAGCCCAGCCCTTAGAACGAAGATAATCTTCGTTCGTTCCTAACGAAGATCATCTTCGTTAGTACTAAAACCATCAACACCTTATGCTTAGTTATTTTCCTAGTACTTTATGTACAAGAACCTAACATATATTATGATTGTACTTGTATGACATACATAACAACCATCATATATAAACATATATAAAACACCAAAACATGTAATCAATCATTACTAAAACACAAAGTTCATAATCTATTAATTACATATAAATGAATAAGACATAATCAAATCTAAGTTGCTGTTGTCACATCAACATGCATCAACATCTTCTCACGAACGTCGGGCGATATACTCTAAGAATTGTAGTCCCAAGATATGACGCGACTCTATTCCCTTAGATACTACGCGTAACCTTTGTATTCGATCTGAGATGGTGCGAAACATATGGAAACGTCGGATGAAGTTGGAAACTTGTGGAGGGTGAGTGGTATTAGAGCCAAATTACGATTCGACGACACCGGTAGAACACATTCCGATATACATTCTAGACGACACATTCTGGGGATTGTAGCTCCGAAATTTGGTGTGATATCTCTATTCTAACATGCGCACACGAACAGTTATCCATACTATCTAAGTCGGTGTGACATATATTGACGTCATTTGAGAGTTGGAGTCCATCGGGCAACGAAAGACAGAGAAGTGATTTCTTTAACTCGTGCAAGGAGTCTGATTCGAGCCCTAAGGATTCTATTGTTTTTATATTTCCTATTTCATTCATTCGAAACCAAACTCTATATTCTTGATTATTTAAAGTAGTGATCATCACCATTTCTCTTCAAAGGTTAGTACCCTAACAACACACCACTCGCTTACGTAACACTCCGCAATGGCAAAATCGAGTAACTAGAACCCTGCCCTTGCTGCAACATCAAGGGATACGAAAGACGTGAGACATCGGCCGTCCATAAGTGAAATACTTGGGATAACTATATAGCATAGAAGATGTTATTGAATCATGTACATAAAGTAGGGCGGAGAAGATTTGTGGTGTATAAGTCAAGGTACATGGAAGCACAAGCGAAGAGTATACTAAGCTTTAACTTGGAGAAAGAATTGAAGGCCTTCCCCATCTATGTTGATCGACCAAAAGGAAAAATTGAGCGGCCGATGAAAGGAAGGTCGTGTGACATGAAGGTCACCTTTGGATAAATATAAGACTTCCCTAGAACTTGGGGGAGATCACTAGCAATGTTGGAAGACAAAAGTAATTAGAAGAAGAAAACCAAGGACAATAAGACAATTAGGGTGTGTCGAGTAACCCTCAAGATGGAAGAGTAACAAAAAGGATTCTGAGCTATCCTTTCTTTTTCGAAACAAGTGTGTAGATGGAGATTCGTTACACGAAGGAATAAGAAATTTGCTGAATTGAAGAGCGTCAAGGAAGGCGAGATGAAGTGAAGAGCAGGAGGTCCCTCACATTTTTCTAGAGGAAAAATGTTAAGGGGGTAATCACAGCAAAGGTAGATACTCTAACAAGGAGTATGAAGTGCAGGATTATACTTTATCTTTCAAGAAGACTTATTCACTAGCATCATTGAAGGTGATGTGGAGTAGAGGATAAAGTGAAGAAACGTCATTGACTCAAACAAGTAGAGTGAAGGCATTGACGCCATCTACAAGATGTAGTTCCGGTAGCGTTCATCTTTATGGCGCTCCACACGATATTCTCTGAATATCAATTGGAAAACCTCTATCGAAAGACAAGCTATTAGTACAGCATATCAACTAAGCTAAGAGAAAGCAGTATACGTCCAACACCGATGGAAGCTAGCTTTACCAAAAAGGAGAAGCATGGTCGATAAGTAGAGGAAGCACGATGACCTGTGATGGTTATCCCCTCAAGGTCAACGGCCAAATGAAGGTAAGCTAAAACAAGATGAACTTGGGCGAGAAATTTTTCAACACATGGTAACCCGTCAAGGGCCATCGACCCACGAAGTAGTGCGCCCAAGAAGAGTGGAGAAGGAAAACCACATGAAATCGCTAAGTTAGTAGTGAAAGCAAATAAGAAATACGACGCTAGAAGTCAAGGCACATGCTACCATAACGATCAAGGAAGTGGGTCGCTGAACTAAGTTTCAAACAACTAACAAACTCCGTGAAGAGCTAGTTATGGAATGTTTGAACGGAAGGGTGATAAGGATAATTCGCATTTGTGATGAGTTAGGATCAAAGGATCCGTATCACCATGATCTGACAAGTACCCTTGAGATAACTGCAAGGACTAGCGACTGCTTGTGTGCTGTTCAAGACGACGATTACTCTAGTTAGAGATGGATTTGAGTGACGAAACGGTAAGGAGGATGGTAACCCATAAGAAAACGAAAGGAGAATGGAGAAAACCGAATGGTTGAAAAAAGGATAAAGTAACCCATGTTTCCCCTAAATTATATGATATCACAATTTCTAAGGACAATAGGTTATTGTATTTGAAAAGAAGCTTAGCTTAGAAAACTGAAAATGGATATGAGGCTCAGGAGAGCAAAGTAATTGAGAGTTTTGTAGAGGTCAGGAGGACCTACGAAGGATTATTTTAAAGGAGGAGTTCATACGAATAAGGACATCGAAGTGTTTACCTTGAAATGATGGTGGTGATATGATTACTTAAGAGCATAAGGATTGTGTAAATCCTATCATGAGGAATGCGTAGGTATAGCAAGGATACCGAATAGGTTATATGTGCGATGTTAAAAGAGACTTGTCAGTGATGAGTCATAGATAATGGTCCTTCTAGCGTAAAAGGAAGAAATTAAAGGTACCTTAAAACGATTTAAAAGCCAATGTCGGCAAAAGCAAGAGAAATTGGTAACGATATGACTTAGAGAATAATGAAAGAGGTGACTTTGGAAGGAAAAAAAATAAGGGCGAAATTGAAGAACAAAGGTGAGTGTGAGGAACAAGATGGAACTATCGTCATACAATTTATGATTCCCTCGAACATTATAAAGCAACAAAGACGACATTGGAAAACCCTAAAATGAGATACTACAAAGATGTACCCTTGCAATTTTAGTGCAACTCGGCACCCCAGTTAGTATCACTTTTGTTAAAGGGGTAATCCCTTAACAAGTGATTAGTCACAAACAACGCCAATATTTTCAAGAAGCGGCAAGCGTGTCCAACGTCAAACCAAAGAAGGATGAAAGTGAGCGAGAAGCTATTGGAGCGATTCTTTAATTGGGGTAGAAGACGATAAAGGAAAATATGCAAAGTAACAATGGAAATGAATAGCCACCAACGATCGATATCCCAACGTCTCTCACTATTTTATTGTAACTCACGTTATGAGCCGTTTGCTCATTTTACACCTCCGTATTGCCATTCTTATTATCATCCCATTATTTAGTATTGATCTAGGCAAGATTGATAGCCCGCAACGATTACATGCGATTAATCTCCAGTCGTCTCAAGAAGTGAGCGACATTCGTAACCTTTATCTTTTTCGAAGTTTCTAATCAAGAGGAATTTTAGGGAAACGAGGAATGGATGCCCCCAACCCTAGAGCTAAAAAGCTCGCAAGAAACCAAGAAATCGTGATAAAATCTTGTTTGACTTTCACACATTTTATGTCTCCGTGTAGACACCCATACTGTTGGCCTATCCATTTTTACTACCGTATGAATGATCGAACTTCGAGGACGAAGTTGCTGTTAAGGGGGTAATGATGTAACAACCCTCAAAATCCCGACTAGGATAATTTACTTGACTTGTCTAGACAATTATCCCTAGAGGTTTATTAAGAGAATTGACCTTCTAGACATTTAAGGCATAGTGATAATTGCCCTCTAGTTCAATGAAATACCGTGAATGACTAGCTATTTTAGAAATGCCATAAACAATAACAATAATCATTCAAGACAATCCCAATCTATAAACTAGTTCTAATTGAACTTGATGAAATGTCAATAAACCAAAAACTTCATTTCAAGAACTCAAGTTATATAAATAATAATGTAAGACTCACAACTTGGGACAAAGTCAATAAATCTTACAAAATGTCCAACAATTTAATTAATCATGCCAATTAAAGTATATATGGCCATGAAAATAAAATGACAATCTCAAAAATATATTGATAAACCAATATATACATAAAAGTGCTTGAATAACAATAATGAGTATATATATATATATATATATTTATATATATATATAATATATATATACATATATATATATATATATACATATATATATACGGTTACATATAGACATAGATACACATGATTTATTTTGCCTTGAAAACACTAACTAATTGATAGCAAAACCTTTATACATGAACCTATACATACAATGTTTACATATACACAAATCAACTAGAAAACTAAATATCCCTTATGAATTTTGAAGGTAATTTTCGGCCAAACCCACCCAACACACTTACCACACTAACCAATCACACAACAACTAACTAATTCATATTACAACTTCCCATATACTTCAAACCTCTTCACACTCTTCCTCATTTCCTATGCACACTTCTCTCTCTAACTTCTTTCACTTACACACACAAGTATTTTCTCTCATCTTTCCTCTCAAAAATCTGCACATTCTCTTCTCCCTCTCTTCATCATTTTCGATCTCATGCATCACCAAAAAGGGGGTTAAATCTTAAGTAAATCAACTATAATAATAAAGGTGTGTTAAGGATTAAGCAAGGGTTAATTCAAGATACATTTAAGGGTTATTTTAAGCTTGAAATAAGGGTTGTTTGGAGCCATAAAGGTCACGAAAATTCTGCACAAAAACCACCCACAAAACCGAGTTCAAGAAGGGTATAAATCTTCCATCTCTTTGTTTAATCTATCTTGTTTTTGTATATATTAAAAGATCTTTATCAAAAATCATGTTTTCCTTTGATTTTCTTCTTGATTCAAACTCAATGAGGGCAAGGTTGATAGATCCTTATCTCACATGTTCATGCATGTAAAGATCTAGAGAAAGGATTCAATTATTCAACAAGAACAAGACCCAAGAGTTAGTAGTTGTAAGATTTGTTGCTAAATGGGTCTAAGGATTTGATTAAATCTGATTTTTTATGAATATTATGAGATTATAATCTGTGATTTTTCAATAAAAAGGAGTTTTCAAAAAGGATATAAAAGTTTATAGCTTGTTTGTATGTGTAATGGTTAGATCTAAACATGCATGCTTAGATTTGCACTAGTTTTGATTGATTTTGATTTTGGAAGTTGAGATGGATTATAGATGATTTTGAATTAGCTTGTAACCTGCAAATTTGATGTTAAAATAATATAAAAGTGAATAACAAACATGTGAGAGGTGATTAAGAGAAGAAAATAAGCAAGAGAGACCATTGGTTGATCTCTTGGACCCAAAAGGAATCTGACAGAACCATACTTTTCACTTTAGACGGATAAAAGATGCATGTGAGAGCCGTTTCAAGCAAAACTTTCAAAATAAAAGTTGTAGATAAAAGAGTTATGTTTAACCTCCAACTGGAATCACTCAAAAATACTAAACCAAACAAAAGATATGATTTTTCTACTAAAACTGGTCAAAACTGCATTTTTGTATGAATATTTTATCAACTTTAACAATTTTTATCTCCTAATCCATAAGGTTCCAGGAGGCCATACTTGGTAGAAATTAAGTCCAATGTGTCCTAAACTTAAAATAAAATCGTGGAATTTTTATTAAGAGCAAAACCCAAGAACTTTTATAAAACTTTCGAGTATGCAAAACAGTGACTATTTTGACCACTTCCATTTATAAAAATATTTAGAGGTAGTAAACATTATTTATAAATTAAGCCAAAATTCACAAAAATATTGGACACATATATGTAACTGTACAAAAATCACGAAGGTCCAGATAATTCGATTTAATCACAAAACAGTAGACAACATTTTATAAAATGGATGTATGAAAACAGAAAAATAAGAAGAAAACTATCAAAGTATGTAAATGGGCTAAAGAATACACTAAGGCCATAATGGGCTAACTTGGCCCAAATAATGAACCCAAATGAAATATAACTCAGTGGGCCCAGGTGGCCCAATAACCCACTTGGCCCAATAAACCATATAGCCCAATAACCAATATAACCCACTAAGCACATAACCCAAATAAGGTTAAGCCCAACAACTAAATTAATCCCAAGTCACTTAAAAGCCCATAACACTTAGGCCCAATTGGTGATGGCCCATAACACCTAAACGAATTTCATAAACCCGGATAATCATAAGACATATCGAGAATTATGTGAGTTTAAAAGATAAGCGAAATCAAAGTAACACAAAAGATAATTAAGTGGAATGGACATAAGTAATTACGTTAACCAAACTATAAATTTATATCACAAATGCTAATTCGTGCTAAAATCGGTTACACATCAAATGATGAATAAGGATAATATAACTTGATATGGCATTCTCATATGAAAACCTAAGATGCCAAACGAAACCATAAATGAAGGCAAGTTATCGAAACTCTAACAACTTATAACTACGTGTATAATGAAAGTGACCTTTTACACCAACACTCTCTACAACCAAAAAGATGCAAATATTAACAATACACTTGGATCTCAAAATTTATAACAACATAATGGAAGTGGCATTCTAAGTGATGGCTTAAGATAGGAACTTACGTATATTAGTCCTCTCGTAGGGATAGTCGTGGCTTTGAAATGTGGTTGAGGACCGTGAAGAAATATATGATCAAGGAAGCAATAGATGGGAAGTACCCATTTTGGATAAGTATATATAATGCTCGGCATATCAAGGTGAGTCATAGCCCCCTTTCAAACTCTTTTATATATTTTACTTGCGGGGTGAAAAGCATGATTAATTAAAATGACTTTCTCTTATGAAATGGTTCTTGAAAGAATGATTATGAAATGGGATATATTGTATGTTCAATGTGTTATAAGTTATACGATGAGCTTGAGTTTTGTCAAACTGTAACACTTCGGTACACTACTATTAACTCCGAAAGGGGAGGCCTGTAGTTAGAGGGTTGCGCAACTAGGAGTCGTCCACTCACCCACTAAATAGGTAACGGTGGGATGTTTGGTCTGCCTTTGTGGCCACCTTCATTGCCAGTCCGACCCGAGCGGTGCTCTAATCTACTTTAAATTTAAATGGTCGTCTCCATGGCACGACCCCAATTGTGATTAAAGCACTTGATTGACAGCTTGTGCTATGAAATGAAATATTATGTTGATTGGGACATGAAAATGTCTTAGTAGTGGCTCAAGCATATACTCATCGAATTATGCCTTTGGCAGAATGGAAATTATTATTATTATGGATGGAAATTATTGATTGAACATACGGTTTGGGTGTGATATATGATTGATCGCTTGATATACTTTTTCTCTCACGATAAATGTGACAAATGAGAACTTTATAATTTACCATGAATTTCTCAACTATTTTGAAATGGATATGTAACAAGATTTACTTGCAAACCTATGCACTCACCAACTACGTTTTCGTAGTTGACACTTTTTTCTTCATGCTTTTCAGGAATTAGCGTAAGCTTTGAGGAATTATATGCATCATGATTATTTGCATTGCACTTGGGAGTCAAAGATCAAACCTTGTGATAGGCAATGGAATCCGCCTTGATCATTGTAGTATATATCTCATGTATTTGTTATTTGTTTCGTGGACTCAATATCCAAGTATGGTAGACGTATTGTACTTGGGAATTGGTTCACATGCTTGTGCATTGTAAAATTACTTTTATCAAATAAAGCTATGGTGAATGTTATCTATTATCCTTTGTTTTGAATACTCGACTTTCTGTACATCTCAACGTTCCGCCTTAGTTGGGGTGTTACAAGATCAATGATGAACCTTACTACTTTACCTTTTTCATTTTGGGATTATGCTCTAGAGACTGCGGTACGCATTCTCAATATGGTTCCAACTAAGAAGGTTGACAAGACACCACATGAATTGTGGCATGGGAGTGTTCCCAATTTGTCTTACTTAAAGGTCTGGGGTTGTGAGGCATTTGTGAAACGAGATACGCCTGACAAACTTGAATCTAGATCTGTTAAGTGCGTCTTTGTAGGATACCCAAAGGAAACGATGGGTTACTACTTCTACCTTCCTACCGACAACACTGTTAAAGTAGCTCGATATGCTGAGTTCCTTGAAAGGAAACTCATATCTCAAGAAGACAGTGGGAGGATTGTTGAGCTTGATGAGACTCAAGAAGAAGATGTGTCAACTTCTGAAAATACTAGCAATCATCAACTTGGGGGGGAAATGTTCAAAGAGATGAATCCCATGAAACTCAAGTTGAAGATAACGCGATTCCAATTCGTAGGTCCTCAAGGACAATACGTGCTCGTGAAAGATTGAATCTTATGGTTGAATCTGAAGAACACGTATTAGGAGACTTTAATGAACCTCCTAATTTCAAAGCTGCATTATCAGATCCAGAATCTGACAAATGGCTTGAAGCTGCGAATGTGGAAATGAAATCCATGAAAGATAATCAATTTTGGAGCTTGGTTGATCTTCCACCTAATGGTAGAACCGTTGGGTGTAAATGGATCTTCAAGAAGAAGACCTACATGGATGGAAATGTACACACCTATAAAGCTCGTCTTGTGGCGAAAGGCTATACTCAACTTTACGGAGTTGGCTATGAGGAGACCTTTTCTCCCGTAGCGGACATAAGAGCTATTAGGATCATCTTAGCCATAGCAGCGTACTATGACTATGAGATATGGCAAATGGATGTCAAAACCGCTTTCTTGAATGGTTTTCTAGACGAGGAAGTTTATATGGTTCAGCCAGAAGGTTTTGTAGATCCAAAACATCCCGACAAAGTGTGCAAACTTCAAAGGTCCATTTATGGATTGAAGCAAGCATCGAGAAGTTGGAATAAAAGGTTTGATGAGGAGATCAAAAAGTTTGGTTTTGCTCAAAATCCTGATGAGCCATGTGTATATCGCAAAGCTAGTGGGAGTAATGTTACTTTCCTTGTCTTGTATGTAGATGACATATTGATAATAGGAAATCACATTCCAATGTTGCAAGATGTAAAATCCCATCTTGGAAAGTGTTTTGCTATGAAAGACTTGGGTGAAGCAGCATTCATTCTTGGAATCAAGATCTATAGAGATAGAAGTAAACGGTTGATTGGATTAAGTCAAAGTGCTTATATTGATAAGATCTTGAAGCGATTCAAGATGGAGAATTCTAAGCGTGGTTTCGTACCCATGCAAGAAGGACTTAATTTATCTAGCAAGAACGGTGCTATCTATTATGTATGCGATGAGATGCACTTGACCTGAAATTGCGTTCGAGCAAAATATCGTTAGCCGATATTAACAGAATCCGAGTAAGGATCACTGGATTGCTGTGAAGAATAATTCTTAAGTACATGTGTGCTACTAAAGATTTTCTGGTGTATGGAGGAAATCCCGATCCAGAATTCAAAGTGAATAGATACTGTGATGGTGGATTTCAGACTGATAAAGATGATACAAAATCTCGGTCGGGATACGTCTTCATATGGAGACATGGTGGATTGCAAGAGCAAGAAGCAAACCACAGTTGCTATGTATGCGACAGAGTCTGAGTATATTGCCGCCTCAAGAAGCCGCCATGAAAGTTGTCTGGATTAGAAAGATTATTTTTGGGTTTTAACGTGATGCCCTCAAATAACACACCTTTAGATATGTATTGCGACAATACTTGTGCAATCTTTATTGCCAATGAACCCGGAGTTCAGAAAGGTGCCAGACATTATCCTAGACGATATCACTTTGCACGTGAAGAAATCGAACTAGGAGAAATTAAGATACTCAAAGTTCACACAGATTATAACTTAGCTGATCCTTTTACAAAGGCATTGTCAAAGGAAAGCTCAATAAGCATGCCGAGGGCAGAGGACTTAAAATTAGCTAGTTATATCATGTAAATCTGTGATTGGTATTTGGATAATGGGATGTTAAACAATTATTATTTCAATAAATGAATTTATATACTTGGTATGAGTGTTTTCATTTCATAATGATTGTGTCCTATATTTGCATGTTTAAATCCATGAATATTTTTAAATATTCTAAACGTCCATTGTCGATTAACTATGTGGGAATATAGTTAAACTAAGACAAATCTGAGTGATTGGTAATATTTTTGGGAATATTTGAAGATGGTCTTACCAAACTCACATGATATCCATAGAGATGCATATCGGACTACCCCACTTAACGAATCATCACTTTATGGATCGGCGTCATTAAGTGAAATTCATGAAATGGTTGCTTTATTTATCCTTAGACTTGAGATACAAGCAGGTTATGCATGTGTGGATTGCATTTTCTTGATATAGTTCTAACTATCCTGAACAAGGTAGTAATAAAGGGTTATTTTCAGAAATGTAGTGAAACGACATGACTAACACGTGTAGTCAATATAGGATTTGTTCCTTCAATTTGCAACTGAAGAATGATACCATTTGGCGCCCTCATTGATTAATTAAGATGTTTGTATGCGCATACCCAAATGAACTCCAGAAGTTGTATCGATTAATTTGGTAATCTTAATTAGTCGTAGAAATGAGAAACAGAATCGTTAAATTATGAAATGACATTGATCCATATTCATAATTAACAAGGTATATGAAACAAAGGGATAATAAAGACTAAATCATTTCAAATGATACTTTAAGAAACTATACTTAAATATTTCCGGGAGCATTGGCGTGTTGCTAGACGCTAACCAATGTTATTGCCTTTATATAACATGCTCAAGTGGGAGCTGTTGGTATGTGATCACGTTAAATAAACACATGTCCGGAAATCATTTAAGCCTACGGGGTCACACAAAATGACACGTAAACTCTATATAATTAATTAAGTATATTATAGTAATATATTGATTAATTTGATCATGAAATGATTAATAAACTAAATTAAATGTTTAATAGTGTTTATTAATTAAAAGAGGAGGTGTTTAAGTGAAATTAGGAATTAGTGTTGTTTCCTAATTCCACCACATGGGGGCCGAAAATTCTAAGGCTTGTAAAGTCTTTAGGATTGCTTGATCACCAAGGTAAAAACCCTTACAATTAAGCTTATAAATAGAGGGTTAATTCCAAGGTTTTCACATACTTTCACATTACAATTAATTGTGAAATTCTCTCCTCTCTTCTCTCTTGGGTTCGGCCGAAGGTAGCAACAAAAAGGGTTTTGGGTTTTGCTTGGTTCGACTATTAGGGGGATAAGACAAAGGGTTGTAGTTCGTGATCGAGTACTAGCATACATTATAGAGGTGTCAAGTGTGCGATCGTAGAGGGTTTTACTTTAAACCCTAATTAATAATAATCTTATTATTAATACTTTATTGGAAGCTTACGCTAAAAGGTACACATTCGATTCCTTCTTTGTTAATTAATATGATTGCATATACGTTCTTATCCGCTGCGTACTCGTGAATTGTTATATGTTTATGTGCATAAATCCAAACATTATTTACTACTTGTTTCAAAAATTAGTCCAAATTAATAATGTTAACTACTTAATTAATATTAATCGTAATAATAGGCATGATATTCTTTAAGTAATACATTTGATGATGTGACAAATCACAACATATGAATAGTGGATAGTATAACACTACGACTTGTTTTATATAGACAAATATCCTAAACAAGAAATCCTAAACACCCTCTAATATGACATTAGTTGTGGGTAATAACTCAAATACTTGATTCCATTAACCTTGAGTCTTGGCTTATATTGTACTAGTCCTAATACCCGTACGATGTACGGTAGTTATATAGATTGTATCATAAAGAAATTCGAATATGCCTCATACATGATTCGTGAGTATGAAATAAATTGTGGTTAAAGTAAATCGATGAGCGAAGCTAAATTATAATAAACAGTAATGATAAATATAATATATGTTTAGTTAGAATTTTGGATTACCTTAAATTTTTAGAACCACATCAAAATCGGAACTTGTAAGCATAGTGGATGATAACAAATAGCCTTGTGATTTCGGATCGTAAACTCAAAATTTTGAAGTCTTCATGTTAATAACTTATTATAATTAATATAAGTAATAGGAGTTGAAGAATTGAGAAAGAAAAATAGACAATTTATTAATGAGAAAACGATCAATCAAATAAGGTTATAATATCTTTTGTATTAATAAGCCAAGAGTTATAGTTTAGTTCTAAGTCTAATAAGAAAATTGAATGTATATATATACAACTAAAAAAGCTAATTTAACAAAATAAATAAATTAAAAGGACATATGTCGATCAAGGATTACGCCACATGTCGTTTCAAGAATATGTCAATCATGTTTTAGTTTATTGGTAGATGTGTGATAACCCATCATTTATAATTAATGGATCCTTGTCCATGATAGTTATTTTGTAAATATATATTATAAATTTATTTAAAACTAGATTATATCCCGCGTAATACGCGGATAAATATATATAACTATTAAAATACTAATATTAAATGATATTTTATATTGATAAATTGTAAATAAAAAGTATTGAAAAACAATAATATTATATTTGTTTACATAGAATTAAATGAGTTAAAATATATGTTAAAAAAAGAATTGCATGATGTAGATATAAAAAAGGAAACATAGATTCTAGTGATCAATTCTCCACATACCTAATCTTCATATTATATTTGTATCACTTAATTTAACAGCCAATTGGTTGATGACCCATTGGTAAGGTATTAGACCTTGTAGAAATCCATCAGTATCGAATCTTACTTCCTATATTTGTAGGAGTGGATTATTAGGAGGATTTTCGAGAGTCCTGGGTTTCATTTTAGACATGCATGGTTCGAGCTCCACATACTGTCCATGTCAATGTGGTGTCTCGAATGCTAATTACTAACCACCAACTATTAACTCGCTGTTCAATTTTTTTTTAATAATTTAACAATATAAATAAAAGTTGTTGAAAAACGGTGATGTTGTCATTTTTATATTTTTTATTATTTTCTAGACCCCATATACATATCGAAAATATCTTTTATTTAAATATCATAAGATATTAATGATGTAAAATTAAATATTTATAACTATAACCAATATTTATTACGTTATATGATACAAATATATATAAAGTCATAATTTGACAACAAAAAAATCGAAAAAGTGGTTTTAAAAAATAATATAAAGCTTAGGAATTATTTTTCATAATTATATTATTAAATTAATTACTTTCTATAATTATAAGATGTAGGAAATTACTTTCCATAATTAGTGACCATATATAAATTTATTAAATTAAAATTAAATCTAAAAAAGTTATAAAAGGTATATGACATCAGCATTTGATCTAATGGTTCTAATTAAAAGTTGAGCTTCTATCCAAGGGTCCAAACTTCTCTATTTTGAAATTAAGGTTTCTCTTTTATATATATTTAGAGATTATTTAGTTGTCTTAAAAACTATATAAATATATACTCAGATTCCACTAGAACAATCTTTCACAAAAAGACCTTTCAACAACCTTACTAATTGTCTCACATATGGACAAACAAATGCATATTATACGGGAAGTGATAATCGTACCACATAAATTGATTAATCTACCACAATTGTGCATTAACTGTTTGTACAATATGTTTTAATACTTGTACAGTGTGATAGATTAATCAACTTATGTGGTGCGATTATCGCTTCCCATATTATACATCCATTATCCTACTTGTTTGTTCAAGAAACCAAGAAAGACTGCAGTATACAACAAAACATACTTGTGGTGCAAAATAAAAGGAGCTTTTAAAATAAACCCATGTACATTTTATGAGCTTGCAATATTACAATATATAGTCCCTATAAGACTCCAACTTAGCAACTGGAATTCTTATCGAGCTTTGAGTTATATACTTATATGTATGTTGTTATATGTGTATTTTGTATATATATTCAAGCGAGCTCGAACTGAGGATATAGTTCTGAATTATAATATATATACTTTTTCAGATTAGAGGTTATTGCATATGTATCCTGTATTTCGGAATAAATATTTGAGCTGAACTTGAACTGAGAATACAATCTTTTTCAAGTGTCTCATGCATTAAGTAAATGTACAGTTTTCATATATCACATTGAGCAACAAAATTGCACTAGAATCACCGACAACTTGTGTCACTTGCAATTTTAATATCTTGCACATTAATCTATATTTGCGAAAGAGGATGGGCAAAACGAGATAGACATTATATAAATCTAGTTTCGTTTAGTTGAAACTAGGTGGTAATTATTCTAAACTGTCTGCAAACGTTAATATACATTACTACCATAATAATTACAAGAAACCGACACAGGTTATCCTGTTACAACAAAGGGTGTATTAAGAAACAAATGAGAGATGGCAGAACAGTAACCCAGCAGCGTGCATTACAGAATTTTGAGTTCAATTACGGGGACTTTTTCCCAAAGAAGATGGCACAGTTGGACTAAAAGGTTCTCTTGCAGCAGATCGAGGACTATGCATTGCTCTCAATTCATTGACCCTGGGACTGTATATGGATAACCGTGGACTTTGAAGATTTTTGCCATCTCTTACTGGGGTTGCGGTGGTGCTTGTCACTCTTGAACTGCACGTGCGCCTGATCTCACCCCGGCTTCTTGTAATCACCTCATCGAGCACTTCTCCCACATCTGTAGTTGGAGTTCTAGCACCAAATTCACCATCCTAATAAAACAATCAAGCATAAGAATAAGGGGGTGTTTGGCAATGTGTTTTAAAAGAGATTATGTGATGGGAGTAATCAACTGTAACAAAAGAGGCTGCAGGAAATAATATTTGGACTAATCAGCTTATTATATGGCTTAATAACCAGATAGTCAAAACCAGTCTCACTTACCTGAGGATAATGAAAAGGTATCGCAGGGGTCTCTTCATACTCTGCGGCATCCAGATCCTGAAGGTGTACACCTTTAAAGAACTTTGGCAAAATGTATTGTCGCACGGGAACTAACAACATAATCATCAACGGGAACAGAAGTCCCGCTATTGGAACCCATGTAAGCCCAAAACAGATGAGTAGGTATGACGTTTGGAATAAGGTGAATGTAGCAATAGTCCTGAATGGAACAGTTTCCACAAATGTTGCATGGTAGTCTTCCAGAACTCTGAGACATATAACAAAGTTAAGTAATGTTATCCTTTAATTTCGGGTGTTAGCAATTTGAAAAAAAAATTAGGTCAGCTTACTTGAATCTACGGCTTGGTGCAGTGAAGAGGAGTAATATTCTTTCCCAGAATTGGTTTCCAGGTAAGCTTTCAATAGCCATGAAAGCAAAGTAACCCCAAAGAACTGAAGTTGGGATCAGTTTTAGCAACGGCATAGCTGCAACACACCCTCCAACCATACATGCCTGAAGTAGTCCACTAACACGCTGTTCTTTGACTTCAACAGGTAACAGATCATCTATCTCTTTCTCCACATCAAATATAGTCTCATCCACTGGTGCATCTATGTTCCCCATGTTTGAAGCTAATTGTACCGTTGATGCCTTTAGTTCCTTCAACCCACGATCTGACGGTGCTTGGTGAACTAATGGAGTCTGCATTTGATGATATGCTTCTTGCATGTTTCCATACAACTGTCCTAAGCTCGAGTTCATGTTCATACTTTCACGGGCAGTCTTAACAAGTCGATTTCTTAGCAACTGCATATTTAGATTCAGAAGATAGATCGGTTAGTCTGTGTTAACTTTTGAAACTGAACGCTGAACATGATAAATAAGTTACCTGGTGTTTCAGAGTAGCAAGACTCTTAGTATGCATTGGAGATTGAGGAATTACACCATTAGATGGAGGTATGCCAAGAAGACCACAAAGCAATGTCTGCCATTAATAGATACTCTATAAGAATCTTACTCAAATAGTTCAGAATACAAGCATTTGAGAACCAGAGAAGTTAGATGCAAACCAAAAATCCCAAAAGAAGCAAGTCATAATGGAAAGAAGGTGGCTTTCTTAAATTGAATTCTTTCTGCTGAGCAAGTTGAGATGCCACACTATGGTCAAAGTAGTACAGTACGGCGATCATTGTTGCTGGAACAAAAGCTCCAAATATGAAGATAATAGGCACATCTAGCATATCCTGCACATTATTTAGTGTTAAATGCAAATTAAGAAGAGCAAAAACAAGAAAAAATAGATAGTATATACAAAGAAAGATTTATACTAAGGCATATCAATGATCGCCTTAGTCTATACAAAATGAAAAAAAGATAGCATATACAAAGAAAGATTTACCTTGATAACGGTCCAGTTCTCATATGCACCGGGAGACCAGGGATTTGGGCTAAAGAGACGCCGTGGGATTCCTTTTGGAATACTTCCAGACGGTGCATAGGACACGCCTGTCCAGACAAGGACCATAAGGGGCACACCATAGTCTGCAATAAGGCTTCTAATCCATCCTGCAGAGAAAAACTCTATACATTAAACGACTGTAGGCCGTAAACCAAGGATTAGCTGCAAGAAAATGCAATGCTTTATTCACCGTATACCAGTATAGCAACGTATATATTATACTAACATTTAATGCAAAATACCTAGCCTCTTTTTACCATTCAATGCAGTAAAATTGCATACTTAGTTAAAAAAAAGTTATCAAATACCAAACATCTTGCATCAAATGGCAACAACTAACAAGAAAGAAAAAAGTACGCATCTGTTGGTGTTATTATAGAGTAGTATGCATACCAGAACCATATCTCCATGATCTAGCTTTTCGGCTTTTCAGTCCAGTCAGTAAAAGGCCAAAGGACAAAACAAGTGCAAACATTCCATTGGCAAATCTCCATGAAGGAATAAACTCGATTGACTTCAAATTTGCTCGTTCTGGTATGCCAAACTCATCTACTAGTCCCTAAAGTAAACATTTTCATTCAAAATCAAATCCCATAGATAATTCAAGCCTAAAAAAATCCATAAGTTGAAACTACTGAATACACTTACTCTAATTGCTTGTTGCATAAACAACATGGCAATAAGTAGACCAAAAAGTTCACCAGCAACACGTGTAAAACGGTTAATTATAGAACACGCTCCTAGTATCGCTAACATGAACAACAAAGCAGCAGTCCACACACATACCCTAAGAAATTAAGTACAAAACAATCAGACAATCAAACACCACGGATATTGTTAATCATACGAATGAATTGTTAACAAAAGGATAAGGACACTTACCATCCAGACCATGCGAGAAACAAGTTATGACCCAACTCGGGTCTTTGCTTAGCAAAGTTATACATGAAAGTATACATAAGTACAGTAGGCTCAGCAACACCTAAAATCAACAACGGTTGACCTCCAATGATAGAATGTATGATTCCACATATTGCAGTCGAAGCCAATGTTTGAACGGCCGTTAATGCTCCTTCTGAAAATACCAAAACAAGCACACAATGTTAAACAAATAACAACTTGAAAAAGAAATACATAAATCAGTGGCTTATAATATTCCTATATTACATACCGGTATTTCGTTCTAGTTGTTCCCCAAATGATATAACCGGAATTGCTGATGCAAAGAATATGTACGTCGTTGGAGCCAAAATTCTATAAATATCAAATGAGGAATCAGTATGAGATCTTATTACTAAAATTTAAGAAAAACGACACGTATAACTAATTTAGCTAGCCTAAAAATATGGTGCCGACACATAACAAAATCAACGGTTAACATTTAGCGAGAAAATAAGTTACTTATGCATTTTCTTTTCCCTGAATGCTCACCATTAACCGTTACTATGTGTCAGCACCGGATTTTTACTTCCAGTCTATCATAAGTATAAAAAATTAAAAGTTCAATGAAATACGAAACTAAATATTCGTAACAACTTCGAATAGATTCACAAATGTGCTAAAACTAATTTTGCATTCCGAGGAGCGAATTCACAAAACTCGTAGATTAGTTAACTGATACTCTAACTAAAGTCTATTTGTATACAATTAGCATCAACTAATAAGTCAAAGCACCAAAGTGCTTATAAACATATCTAACTTCATCCGAAAATATATTGTATCTATCATACTCTAAAACTTCCTACTGTAAATATCGAGCTTACAACTATGGATCTGACTCCATGACAAATAACTAATCAGATACATAATATAGCAAAAACCGAAAGTTGAATACATACAATATATATATATATATATACATTTCTAACACTTCAGCAAGTTTAACAAATATTGTACTTATTTTAACTATTTCACTGGATCCTAACACTAACATATATACATATATAAACATTTATAAACATAAATATATATACGAGTAATTATATATAGATATATAGAAGGTAAAAAAAAAATGTAAAAGAGCAAAATGTATATACCGAAAGCCGGCACGAAAACCGCCGGTCCAATCCTGTTTGTAACACTTTAATCTTCCATTGATATCATTTTTGATACCTTGAAATGGCACAAACGTCTCTTCCATTTTTCTTTTTTTTAAAAATCTAATCAAGCTTAAGAGAAACTATTACTCCGATAGATTCGGAGAATTTGTTAGAATGCTAGATTTATGGAGTAATATTATTCATTTTTATTATTTTTTTGCTAAAATGTAAGAAGATGAAAATGTGAATGAAACAAAAATGGAAAATGTGTGTTGGAAGAATAACAATGTGAAGAGGTTGATTTATAGAGATTGAAAAAAGGTGAGAGAAAATTAAAATGTGTTAATTATGAAGATTAAGATGTAGAATTAGAGAACATCCACTGTAATGTAAGTATGTAACAGTATTATATTTTTTTATATATATTTCCATATTTATGTTTATACTTTTTTTATAAAAAAATTGGTAGGAAAAAAAAAAGGAATGGAATGGGGGGTGTAAGATGTTGTGATTTTAAACACAAAGTAATATTACAGAGTGTGACAGAGTACAAAGCTGGCTATGTAGAAAGCTAGCTGGATTTATTTATTATTATTATTATTATTATTATTATTATTATTATTATTATTATTATTATTATTATTATTATTATTATTATTATTATTATTATTATTATTATTATTATTATTATTATTATTATTATTATTATTATTATTATTATTATTATTATTATTATTATTATTATTATTATTATTATTATTATTATTATTATTATTATTATTATTATTATTATTATTATTATTATTATTATTATTATTATTATTATTATTATTATTATTATTATTATTATTATTATTATTATTATTATTATTATTATTATTATTATTATTATTATTATTATTATTATTATTATTATTATTATTATTATTATTATTATTATTATTATTATTATTATTATTATTATTATTATTATTATTATTATTATTATTATTATTATTATTATTATTATTATTATTATTATTATTATTATTATTATTATTATTATTATTATTATTATTATTATTATTATTATTATTATTATTATTATTATTATTATTATTATTATTATTATTATTATTATTATTATTATTATTATTATTATTATTATTATTATTATTATTATTATTATTATTATTATTATTATTATTATTATTATTATTATTATTATTATTATTATTATTATTATTATTATTATTATTATTATTATTATTATTATTATTATTATTATTATTATTATTATTATTATTATTATTATTATTATTATTATTATTATTATTATTATTATTATTATTATTATTATTATTATTATTATTATTATTATTATTATTATTATTATTATTATTATTATTATTATTATTATTATTATTATTATTATTATTATTATTATTATTATTATTATTATTATTATTATTATTATTATTATTATTATTATTATTATTATTATTATTATTATTATTATTATTATTATTATTATTATTATTATTATTATTATTATTATTATTATTATTATTATTATTATTATTATTATTATTATTATTATTATTATTATTATTATTATTATTATTATTATTATTATTATTATTATTATTATTATTATTATTATTATTATTATTATTATTATTATTATTATTATTATTATTATTATTATTATTATTATTATTATTATTATTATTATTATTATTATTATTATTATTATTATTATTATTATTATTATTATTATTATTATTATTATTATTATTATTATTATTATTATTATTATTATTATTATTATTATTATTATTATTATTATTATTATTATTATTATTATTATTATTATTATTATTATTATTATTATTATTATTATTATTATTATTATTATTATTATTATTATTATTATTATTATTATTATTATTATTATTATTATTATTATTATTATTATTATTATTATTATTATTATTATTATTATTATTATTATTATTATTATTATTATTATTATTATTATTATTATTATTATTATTATTATTATTATTATTATTATTATTATTATTATTATTATTATTATTATTATTATTATTATTATTATTATTATTATTATTATTATTATTATTATTATTATTATTATTATTATTATTATTATTATTATTATTATTATTATTATTATTATTATTATTATTATTATTATTATTATTATTATTATTATTATTATTATTATTATTATTATTATTATTATTATTATTATTATTATTATTATTATTATTATTATTATTATTATTATTATTATTATTATTATTATTATTATTATTATTATTATTATTATTATTATTATTATTATTATTATTATTATTATTATTATTATTATTATTATTATTATTATTATTATTATTATTATTATTATTATTATTATTATTATTATTATTATTATTATTACTATTATTATTATTATTATTATTATTATTATTATTATTATTATTATTATTATTATTAAGCTATTATTATTATTATTATTATTATTATTATTATTATTATTATTATTATTATTATTATTATTATTATTATTATTATTATTATTATTATTTGAACAACATTATTATTATTATTATTATTATTATTATTATTATTATTATTATTATTATTATTATTATTATTTAGGGAGTATTTTGTTAGTCTAAGACAGGCCCACTTAATGACCCGGACTTGCAACGGGTCAGATTTTGATATAGAGGAGTATTTGGGTTTAAAGCTACTGGAGGGAAGAATCTGATCACATGGCAACCCAACAGCCCATAAGTCAGACCAAAACCCATCTAGGTCTACAGTCAATGAACCTACTAATGAGTATTAATTATCTATTAATGTTTTTCTTTAATTTTCAAGTATTATTATATCTTCCCAAGTAAGTTTTAAATGTTTGCTTTGGGAACTACTCTAATATCCAGCCTATATATTAAGGCTTCTCAGTTGTAGTTTTGATCAGTTTTTGAATATACAACAGCTTGTGAAGCTTTTCTTGAGTGTTTTACTCTAAAAAGGAGTCGATAGTTGACTGTTTTTAGTGTGGTGCTGCTGCTTTATCACTATTAACACCTTCTTTCGCCAATCTAATTAATCTTGGTGGTGTTTAAGTACTTTATCCTAGATTCAATCAGATTGTTAGGCTTGGTGGTGGCGACTTTATCCAAGTCATATCCATTGTTCTCTATTCTAAAATCCTCATATCAGTTTAACCTATTTCTCACGTATCAACTGGTATCAGAGAAAACCCAGGTTGTACTATATTTCTGTTCTTATCCTTCTACCATATCTTTTTCCAAAATCATCTTATGGCGATCCCTCCTAACATGACACTGGAAGAAGCTCAAAACTTTAGACGCGATCAACAAATTGAACTCCTCCAGAAACAAACAGAAGTTATCACTCAACAGCTTGCACGGTTACTTGATGAACCACCACGAAGGTTCAATAGGAGGAATCAAGATGATTTCCAGTATGGCAGTGATGGTGACTTAACTAACCCAAGTGATTCGAGTTCTGATTCAGGACAGTCTTCAAAAAACAGAAGGAGAAGGGTCAGGGATGATCTTAGGGATGTAAAGGCTGACCCGCCTGAATTTCATGGAGGTTCATTATTATTATTATTTGGAGGGGGAGATGGAGAAAGAGATATTGACTTCATTTCCATTTTCATCCCTTGAGGTTTCACCAGTTGCTACTTTTTTCCTTTGGTTAAAAGGGGATAATCGAGTTGTAATCGGTTTACTACCCATTCGATTCAAAATCTTGTGCTAAAGAACGTGGAGGTTTTATGATTAAAGGATATGAGATGTGATTTGAACCTAATGATGAAGACTTTATAAAATTTTTTGTGAAGGAAAAAAAAAATATAGATTACCTCCCTCTATAATAAAATGTGAGTTAAATACCTAAAGGTTCTAAGATGAAGTCTTAGAAACAAAACAGATGATCTCTCTTGGGCTAATCGGCTTGTAAAGCAGGTAAGATATATAGATTAACTAAAGATAAAGTGTTTGTAATGAAATTAAAGACCGCAAATTACCAACCATCATGGAGTGAAAATAAGATAAAATGATGATAACCTAAACTTGTAAAATAGAGTGTTTGCAATGGGGTGAAAGACCCCGGGTCGGGTCCCTTTGGGTGGTGGTGTGAATTGTTAAATTATCGTGGGCATTGACCCATTGTTGTGTCGTTACAGGATCGTTGTGGGGTGCAAGGCGTGTCGACATCGGGCATAAAATGGGTTGTTTATTAATATAAAAGTAATTGATATAAAAGAAGGTTATTGTAGTTATTTTAAAGGTTGAGGATGTATGTTGTAAATAATTTTCATTAAGGGTATTATAGATATATTAGGAGATATTTAAATTAATGATTAAATGAGATGGATAGTTTGGGTAGATCAAGTTCTTTTTTTGAGAAAATAAAATAATCAAATGCTTTATGATGCGGGTGCATCTGAGTATTTTGTTAGTCTAAGACAGCCCACTTAATGACCCGGACTTGCAACGGGTCAGATTTTGATATAGAGGGAGTATTTGGGTTTAAAGCTACTGGAGGGAAGAATCTGATCACATGGTAACCCAACAGCCCATAAGTCAGACCAAAACCCATCTAGGTCTACAGTCAATGAACCTACTAATGAGTATTAATTATCTATTAATGTTTTTCTTTAATTTTCAAGTATTATTATATCTTCCCAAGTAAGTTTTAAATGTTTGCTTTGGGAACTACTCTAATATCCAGCCTATATATTAAGGCTTCTCAGTTGTAGTTTTGATCAGTTTTTGAATATACAACAGCTTGTGAAGCTTTTCTTGAGTGTTTTACTCTAAAAAGGAGTCGATAGTTGACTGTTTTTAGTGTGGTGCTGCTGCTTTATCACTATTAACACCTTCTTTCGCCAATCTAATTAATCTTGGTGGTGTTTAAGTACTTTATCCTAGATTCAATCAGATTGTTAGGCTTGGTGGTGGCGACTTTATCCAAGTCATATCCATTGTTCTCTGTTCTAAAATCCTCATATCAGTTTAACCTATTTCACGTATCAACTGGTATCAGAGCAAACCCAGGTTGTACTATATTTCTGTTCTTATCCTTCTACCATATCTTTTTCCAAAATCATCTTATGGCGATCCCTCCTAACATGACACTGGAAGAAGCTCAAAACTTTAGACGCGATCAACAAATTGAACTCCTCCAGAAACAAACAGAAGTTATCACTCAACAGCTTGCACGGTTACTTGATGAACCACCACGAAGGTTCAATAGGAGGAATCAAGATGATTTCCAGTATGGCAGTGATGGTGACTTAACTAACCCAAGTGATTCGAGTTCTGATTCAGGACAGTCTTCAAAAAACAGAAGGAGAAGGGTCAGGGATGATCTTAGGGATGTAAAGGCTGACCCGCCTGAATTTCATGGAGGTTCAAATCCGGATGATTTTGGAGGGGGAGATGGAGAAAGAGATATTGACTTCATTTCCATTTTCATCCCTTGAGGTTTCACCAGTTGCTACTTTTTTCCTTTGGTTAAAAGGGGATAATCGAGTTGTAATCGGTTTACTACCCATTCGATTCAAAATCTTGTGCTAAAGAACGTGGAGGTTTTATGATTAAAGGATATGAGATGTGATTTGAACCTAATGATGAAGACTTTATAAAATTTTTTGTGAAGGAAAAAAAAAATATAGATTACCTCCCTCTATAATAAAATGTGAGTTAAATACCTAAAGGTTCTAAGATGAAGTCTTAGAAACAAAACAGATGATCTCTCTTGGGCTAATCGGCTTGTAAAGCAGGTAAGATATATAGATTAACTAAAGATAAAGTGTTTGTAATGAAATTAAAGACCGCAAATTACCAACCATCATGGAGTGAAAATAAGATAAAATGATGATAACCTAAACTTGTAAAATAGAGTGTTTGCAATGGGGTGAAAGACCCCGGGTCGGGTCCCTTTGGGTGGTGGTGTGAATTGTTAAATTATCGTGGGCATTGACCCATTGTTGTGTCGTTACAGGATCGTTGTGGGGTGCAAGGCGTGTCGACATCGGGCATAAAATGGGTTGTTGGAAATATATTTTTTTGTTTTCTTTGTTCTATTGTATTTTGGAATAAGTATTGGCTAATTTTAATGATTATCATGCTGACAAGGTATACAATGTTGTATTAAATTTTAATGCTTCAATCATAAAAAGCTATGCCTTTATATTTTCAATAGCAACTTGCATCTTGGAATATCCTAGTGGTTATGTGCATTAAACAAAGATACTCTACCACTGGCTTAAGGTTGGTAATAAAGTTAGCAAAATGAGGTTGGATTGGTGTGTTTACTTAACAAATACATAAAGAACTTATATTAGGTCAAACAACATAAACATGATGCCAATATAGTGATTCTTTTTGTGCATGGTGTAGTTTACTTTCCTTCACATCCCATGTGAAGACAGTATATTGCATAATGGTATATTGACTTGCCCATATATATAATTATTCAAGAATGTAGCTTTCATGTATACTTCCTAAAAACAAATAATCAATCAAATATATTGGTAAACACAAGAATGCTAAATAATATTGTAACAACTTACTCCAAATGTCATAATACTATATTCTTCAATTTTTAATCGCTTAAATTTGTCATATGTCATAACTCGTCATGTCCCATTCTATTTACCATGGTTCCGCTAATAATTTATTGCTTATTTTGAGTGAAAAATAAAAACATAACTTTATTATTGTAAATTTACCTTCGTTGATTTTAACATTATGGCTCCGGCTATAGTCTTTGGGGAAGATTAGCTTTCTTCAATCTTCATTACTTAACCCAAAGGTTTCTTAAATTTTTTGATGTGTAAGGTAGCTATTTGGCAACTCGGGTTGTCTTAATGTCCTCAATTTAGTATTTACTAGTATTTGAAGAGAAAAATAAATTGGGTTGGATCAAATAAAAAATATCTTACCCCATATACAGTTTAAGGGTTTAATTCTCATTCTCTGAAGGACGGAGGCCCTTATTAAAGTAGTCTACCAGCATCTTTACGTTAGGGTATGGTTTTTACATCTGACTTTCTCCATACATTGTAGAAAATGGTGTTAGTCATGGTGGTTACTATTTGAAGACAAACCTACGAAGTTGATCTTTAATGAATTATATTTATATGAGTAAACGGCCTAAATCGTCCCTGTGGTTTACCCTAATAATCAAGTTTCGTCCTTAACTATCTGAAATGACACTGGCAGTCCTTTTGGGAAGGATAAGGATCACATCTAGTCCTTTACGCAAACAGACGTTATCACTTCTCCGTTTTCTCTTTCACGTGCTTTCCACGTGAGGTTAGTATAGTCATTTCCACCAATAAAGGACCAGTCATAATATTTTTTTGCTTTTCTTTCTATCCTTCTTCTTCTCTCTTTGTACCTTCTTTCTTTTACTTTGTATAACAAAACTCAGATCTTCATATCTCTTTATCTCACATACTCAAATATGTATTCCTCAAATTATCATCATCAATCATATTACTTTGAAACTCATTTTAAATTCCCACTAAACCTATAACCGATTTCATCGAATCCAACCCCAAATCTAAAAAAATCATAAAAGAAAATATATACATACAAATATATATTGGAGATTTCCAATTCATTAATAGGTTTTATTCTTATTTGTGATATATAATTCCCATAAACTATGCATACATATATTTATGAAAGAAAAACATTGATGTTGATGATGATTCCAAACCCGATCCGTGATCTAATCATCACAGCCAACCAAAGCACTCATCCACTAAATTCAAAGACAAATATCTTGATTTTATCTTTTTATGTGTTACAAACCAGTGATCGCCCACCACCACTACCTTCCTTCAACCAACCACCACATCACTAGTAATTTTCCAAAGTGATGATAAAAGAAAAGAACATCATAATACCCTAGAAAAACTCAAGCTTTTTCAGATCTATACCCGCCAGTTGTGACGATGGCGGGATGGCCGGAGTATAAGAGAATAAGCGAGGAATTTAGATCCGGCCAAAAACCTACTTTTTTTGCTTTTTCCGGCCACCATCACCTAGCCGTTGTCCACCCAGCCGCCGTCTACCCAATTGTCGCTGACCTCTCACCTTACTTCGGCACCTTGCCGTCGTCAGACACCCAACTGCCTTCGCCGACCACCCTTTCTTCGGCCATATTCTTTTTCGACCTTCATGAATTTAATTCTCCGACCACCTTAATTCTTTATTTCATATAAGGTTTTTTTGGATTGGTATGAATACTGATATGTAATCATGGATGTATGTGTGGCCGTGGTTATTTTTCTTATGTGTTTGTAGATATGTAGTTATGGATATATTTGTGGTGTGATTTGGATCCAAACTTCTAATGTTATGTGTCTGACTATTTGGGTATATACTGGAAAAGTGTAGTGAATGATGAAATTAAAGATTGGTTTTTTTAGATAAGAAGGAGTGAAGAAACAGACAATAAAAAAGGAGTGCCAAAGGTCAAAAGTACCCTCATGTGCACAGCACACATGAGAGAGTTAACAGATAGAAGAAAACGTCCGTTTGAATAAAGGACTGAACTTGAACCTTATTCTCACAGAAAGGACTGTCAATGTCATTTCAGATAGATAAGGATGAAACTTGATTATTAGGGTAAACCACAGGGACGATTTAGGCCGTTTACTCTATATATATTTATGACTGATAGATAACATATTATCTATATCTATACTATATTATAAAGCAAAACCTCTAGATTTTCAACATTGAACTTAAATTTTCAATATTGATTTTAAGTA
This sequence comes from Erigeron breviscapus, assembly GCA_034093135.1. NCBI lineage: Eukaryota > Viridiplantae > Streptophyta > Magnoliopsida > Asterales > Asteraceae > Erigeron > Erigeron breviscapus. The sequence goes on from CM067167.1 coordinate 3,625,612, forward strand.
CTTCCCAATGTCCCCCATCTATTCTATATTTATCTAAAATAACTATATTACCCTCTCTCTTCTCAAATCTCAACCAATCATTTTTTTCCTCTCTCCTCCATAAATCATTTTATCATTCTAATTCATTCAAAATCTTTTATCACAAAAACCGTACATCGATAAATTATAAAAATTATATGGGTGTTCTTAAAATTTCATGTTCTTTCATTAGAGTGGTCATTCGATATACTTTCGACGAATTTTTAAATCCGAAGGCGGAGCCCGTACGGCTAAGGGCGGAGCCCGTCAGGTAGATCACCCCTCACCGCCACCGCCGCCGCCGCCATTACATCACCACCCGTCATCACCTCCATCACCGCCGCAACGCGCGGGTACCGTTCTCGTATATATTAAAATATAACTAATAAAGTAATCCAATGTACATAGGTGAAAGGCAGTGAGGTAGTGATGCAACAAAAGGTAAGGAAGTTATGCATAATGTTATATGTAGATCTTGGGTTATATAACAATTTATCAAATCAAATCACAAAGCACGCAGCGGAAAATAATCTATGTAGTTAATTAATTAACCAAGAATAGAAACGTGTACCTTTGATTTGGAGGAAAATAAAGTAAGAAAACTTTATGAGGATTTAAAATAAATCCCTCTACGTTTGCACACACGACACGTGAATGCACGTATGCTAGTACTTGATCACGAACCGCAACGTTTGCTTTATCTCTTGATTTTGTCAAACAACTAAACCGAAAATCCCTTTGTTCTTGGGAGGTTCGGCCGAATTAGAAGAGAAGGAGGAAGGAGGAGAAGAAGTAATGAGGGCTTTTTCTTTTTCCTTTTTATATCCAAAACCCTTTTCGTATTTGACATAGATTAGGATTCGTATTAGATATATACTAGGATTAGTCTATAAGAAACCAAGTTAAACTCAATGAGTTAAAAACTCATTAGTTAAAACCGGCCCCCTTTAGTTTATAATTAGGAAACTTCTAGAATCTCCTAATTACAAATTAAGCCTTCCTTAACTAACGCCGTTAGCTAGTAACCGTTAGTTTTAACGACCACTCGTTAATTGAAATCGTGATCATATTAATTAAATACATTAAATATATTAATTAATATTAAATACATTTGTGTCGAGACGTGTGACCCCGTAGGCTTAAATCATTTCTGGACATACGTTCATTTCTACGTGATCATATACTAACAGCTCCCACTTGAGCTCGTAACAAATGAAGGTAATAACATTGGTTAGCGTCTAGCAACACGCCAATGCTCCCAGAAATATTTAAGTATAGTTTCTTAAAGTATATTTAAATGGTTGAGGCATTTATTATCCCTTTGTTCAAATACCGTGTTAAACATGAATACGGATCAATGTCATTTCATGATTTAACGATTCTGTTTCTCATTCCATAACTAATTAGAGATTACCAAATATAATCGAGAACCATCTGGATTTATTTGGGCACGGCCATGCAAACATCTTAATTAGTCCTAATGAGGGCGCCAATGGTATCATACTTCAACTTTTAAGTTAAAGGAACAAATCCTGTATTGACTACACGTGTCAGTCATCATACTTCAATACACTTTCTGAAAATAGCCCTTTATGTACTCCCTTATTCAGGAGAGTTAGAACTATATCAAGTAAGTGCAATCCATACATGCTGACCTGCTTGTATCTCAAGTCAAAGGATCAATAAAGTAACCATTTACGAATTTCACTTAATGACGCTGATCCATAAAGTGATGAATTCGTTAGTGGGGTAGTCCGATATGCATCAACTATGGATATCATGTGAGTTTGGTGGGACCATCCATTATATATTCCAAGAATATAACCAATCGCTCAGATTTGTCTTAATTTAATTATATTCCCATATAATTAATCGACAATGGACAATTTAGAATATTTATTAAAATATTCAAGGATTAAACATGCAAATATGGGATACAATTAATATTAAATGAAATCAAACATATCAAGTACTTTATTTCATTATCAAAAATATAAATTGTTTAACATCCCTTATCCAAATACCGAAACAACAGATTTACATGAAATAACTAGCTAATTTAAGTCCTATGCCCTCGGCATGCCTTTCAAGCTTGGGCCTAGACAAAGCTTTTGTGAAAGGATCAGCTAAGTTAAAATCTGTGTGAACTTTGAGTAATTTGATTTCACCTAGTTCGATCCGCTCACGAACATAGTGATATCGTCTAGCATAATGTCTGGCACCTTTCTGAACTCGGGTTCGTTGGCAATGATTAATGCACCAGTATTATCACAGTACATATCAGTGGGTAAGTCACTTGAGGGGATCACGTCAAGCCTGCTAATGAACTTCCTTATCCAGACTGCTTCCATTGCGGCTTCTGAGGCGGCAATGTACTCAGACTCTGTTGCAGACATGGCAACTGTTTTTTGCTTGCTGCTTTTCCAATCCACAGCACCTCCGTTAAGAACGAAGACGAATCCTGACTGAGACTTCGTGTCATCTTTATCAGTTTGAAATCCAGCATCACAGTATCCGGTCACTTTGAGCTCTAAGTCTGGATTTCCTCCATACACCAAAAACATATCTTTAGTAGCCCGTAGGTACTTCAGAATGCTCTTAACAGCAGTCCAGTGACTTTCACCTGGATTCTGTTGATATCGGCTTACGATGTTTTGCGCGAACGCCACATCGGGTCTAGTGCATCTAACCGCATACATAATAGATCCCACAGCCGAAGCATAAGGGACTCTTCGCATACGCTCCACCTCATTAGGTGTAGTAGCACCCTGTTTGACAGATAAACTAAGTCCTTCTTGCATAGGTGTAAACCCACGCTTAGAATTCTCCATCTTGAATCGCTTCAAGACCTTATCAATATAAGCACTTTGACTTAGTCCAATTAATCGCTTTGATCTATCTCGGTAGATCTTGATTCCAAGAATAAATGTCGCTTCTCCTAAATCTTTCATGGCAAAACACTTTCCAAGATGGGATTTAACATCTTGCAACATTGGAATGTGTTTTCCTATGATCAATATGTCATCAACATACAAGACAAGGAAAGTAACATTACTCCCACTAGTTTTGCGATATACACATGGCTCATCGGGATTTTGAACGAAACCAAACTTTTTGATTTCTTCATCAAACCGCTTGTTCCAACTTCTTGATGCTTGCTTTAGTCCATAAATGGACCTTTGAAGCTTGCATACTTTGTTGGGATGTTCTGGATCAATAAAACCTTCAGGTTGATCCATATAGACTTCTTCATCCAAGTAACCATTTAAGAAGGCAGTCTTAACATCCATTTGCCATATCTCAAAGTCATAGTACGCAGCTATGGCTAAGAGAATCCTAATAGCTCTAATGTCCGCAACTGGAGAAAAGGTCTCATCATAGTCAACACCGAAACGTTGAGTATAACCTTTCGCCACGAGACGAGCTTTATAGGTGTGTACATTTCCATCCATGTCCGTCTTCTTTTTGAAGATCCACTTACACCCAACAGTTTGAGCATTTTGTGGAAGATCAACCAAGCTCCAGACTTGATTGTCTTTCATGGATTTCATTTCCACCTTCGTAGCTTCAAGCCATTTTTCAGATTCCGGATCTGATAATGCAGCTTTGAAATTCGGAGGCTCATCGAGATCTCCTAAAACGTTTTCTTCTACATCAGACATAATCTGTCAGTAGGACGTCTTGTCCTTTCGGACCTACGAAGTAGAATCGCTTCATCATCATCGACTTGAGGTTCATCACTTTGAACATTTTCCCCCCCAAGTTGATGATTGCTAGGAGCTTCAGAAGGTGACACATCTTCCTCTTGAATCTCATCAAGTTCTACAAATCTCCCACTGTTCTCTGGAACTAATTTCTTTTCAAAGAATTCAGCATATCGAGCAACGCGAACAGTGTTTTTGGCGGGATCATAGAAGTCGTAACCCATCGTTTCCTTAGGGTATCCGACAAAGATGCACTTAGTAGTTCTGGGTTCAAGTTTGTCAGGCGTATCGCGCTTCACAAGTGCCTCACATCCCCAGACTCTTAAGTAAGACAGATTAGGAACATTTCCATGCCATAATTCATATGGTGTCTTGTCAACCTTCTTGGTTGGAACCATATTGAGAATGCGTACAGCAGTCTCAAGAGCATAATCCCAAAACGAAAATGGGAGAGTCGTAAGGCTCATCATAGATCTCACCATGTCTAGCAAGGTTCGATTTCTCCTTTCAGACACTCCATTATGTTGAGGAGTGTATGGAGGAGTAAGCTGTTGGACAATTCCACACGCTTTCAGATAATCCTTAAACTCTTGGCTTAAGTATTCACCACCTCGATCCGAACGAAGAATCTTGATGGTCTTTCCGAGTTGATTTTCTACTTCATTTTTAAACTCTTTGAATGTTTCAAATACTTCATGTTTATGTTTAAGCAAGTAAACATAACCATAACGACTGAAATCATCCGTAAAAGTTATGAAGTAGCTAGCTCCTTTTCTTGACACATGTCTAAATGGGCCGCAAACATCGGTATGAATGAGTCCAAGAAGATCTTTAGCCCTCTCCGGTTTATGCGAAAAAGGTTTTCTCGTCATTTTGCCGGAAACACATGACTCGCATTTATCAAATGATTCATCATTTAATTGTAAAATCCCTTCACGTTGAAGTCTTTCAATGCGAGTGGGGGGGGGGGGGGGGGGGGGGGGGGGGGGGGGGGGGGGGGGGGGGGGGGGGGGGGGGTGACCCCCCTTCACGTTGAAGTCTTTCAATGCGATTTTTGCCTATGTGTCCAAGACGACAGTGCCACAGATAAGTAGAGTCCAAGTTAGTCTTGGCTCTTTTGCTAACATTATACATTGAATTATTTGAAACAACCACGCATGTCAAAAAAAAAAAAAAAAAAAAAAAAAAAAAAAAAAAAAAAAAAAAAAAAAAAAAAAAAAAAAAAAAAAAAAAAAAAAAAAAAAAAAAAAAAAAAAAAAAAAAAAAAAAAAAAAAAAAAAAAAAAAAAAAAAAAAAAAAAAAAAAAAAAAAAAAAAAAAAAAAAAAAAAAAAAAAAAAAAAAAAAAAAAAAAAAAAAAAAAAAAAAAAAAAAAAAAAAAAAAAAAAAAAAAAAAAAAAAAAAAAAAAAAAAAAAAAAAAAAAAAAAAAAAAAAAAAAAAAAAAAAAAAAAAAAAAAAAAAAAAAAAAAAAAAAAAAAAAAAAAAAAAAAAAAAAAAAAAAAAAAAAAAAAAAAAAAAAAAAAAAAAAAAAAAAAAAAAAAAAAAAAAAAAAAAAAAAAAAAAAAAAAAAAAAAAAAAAAAAAAAAAAAAAAAAAAAAAAAAAAAAAAAAAAAAAAAAAAAAAAAAAAAAAAAAAAAAAAAAAAAAAAAAAAAAAAAAAAAAAAAAAAAAAAAAAAAAAAAAAAAAAAAAAAAAAAAAAAAAAAAAAAAAAAAAAAAAAAAAAAAAAAAAAAAAAAAAAAAAAAAAAAAAAAAAAAAAAAAAAAAAAAAAAAAAAAAAAAAAAAAAAAAAAAAAAAAAAAAAAAAAAAAAAAAAAAAAAAAAAAAAAAAAAAAAAAAAAAAAAAAAAAAAAAAAAAAAAAAAAAAAAAAAAAAAAAAAAAAAAAAAAAAAAAAAAAAAAAAAAAAAAAAAAAAAAAAAAAAAAAAAAAAAAAAAAAAAAAAAAAAAAAAAAAAAAAAAAAAAAAAAAAAAAAAAAAAAAAAAAAAAAAAAAAAAAAAAAAAAAAAAAAAAAAAAAAAAAAAAAAAAAAAAAAAAAAAAAAAAAAAAAAAAAAAAAAAAAAAAAAAAAAAAAAAAAAAAAAAAAAAAAAAAAAAAAAAAAAAAAAAAAAAAAAAAAAAAAAAAAAAAAAAAAAAAAAAAAAAAAAAAAAAAAAAAAAAAAAAAAAAAAAAAAAAAAAAAAAAAAAAAAAAAAAAAAAAAAAAAAAAAAAAAAAAAAAAAAAAAAAAAAAAAAAAAAAAAAAAAAAAAAAAAAAAAAAAAAAAAAAAAAAAAAAAAAAAAAAAAAAAAAAAAAAAAAAAAAAAAAAAAAAAAAAAAAAAAAAAAAAAAAAAAAAAAAAAAAAAAAAAAAAAAAAAAAAAAAAAAAAAAAAAAAAAAAAAAAAAAAAAAAAAAAAAAAAAAAAAAAAAAAAATTCTCCAATAGCTTCAACAGGTGCTACCATTGCCCACGAACAGCTGCAAAGCTCCGGGCTTCAGCTTCCTCCTTTTCCTAAGTGCCTGTAATTCATTACAGATATGAGTTCCACAGCCAGTGTCATAAACCCATCGTTTACGCTTAGTTAAGGAAAATAATTCAATAGTGAAGATACCTGAAGTACTAGCAACGCTTGCTTGCTTCTTCTTCACATTCAACTCGGCAAGATACTTGGGACAGTTCCTCTTCCAGTGCCCGACTTCATTACAATGATGACAGGTCTGGTCTTTAGCCGGATGCTCTTTCTTAGCCGGAGGGGTTTTCTTTGGTTTTGGGGAATAAGCAGCTTGCTTACCCTTGCCTTTACCATCAAACTTGCCTTTAGCTTGGTGCGATTTCTTAGCTTTCTGGATCCGACCCCCCTTAATCATAAGGACATTTGGGTCATTGGCCTTCTTTGGAATCGTCTTCTCATATTCAATGAGCATAGCATGAAGTTCATTGACGCTTTTTTTCATAGAGTGCATGGTATAGTTTTGCACAAAACCCTCATATTCCTTCGTAAGGGATTTGAGAATCATGCCAACTTTTACCTCTTTATGATAAGCGTACTCCATCGAATCCAATTTGTCAAAAATGCTCTTCATTTTGAGCACATGACTGCTAACCGATTTGCCAGATTCAAGTTTCATGTCATGAAGTTCCACGACTAAGTCGAACAGTTCCACTCCAGCTTGTTTTTCATACAAGGATTTAAGTTCTGTGATCATATCATATGGAGTGTAGAGTTCGAATTGTTTTTGAAGCTCGGGAGACATGCTCGCAAGCATCAAACAACAAACTTCATTGAATCTAGTGTACTGAATCCTATATTCAGCTTTTTCAGCTGCTGTGGATTCAGCACTTGGTTCGGTTGGCCATTGCCTTTCAATGACATCCATGCGTTCCTCAACTCTTAGAACAATTCTCAGTTGACGATACCAGTCATTGAAATTTGATCCATTAAGCTTTTCTCTTTCAAACATTTGCCGAAAAGCATTGGTGTTTGTGGAAGGATTCATTGCCATCTACAAAACAGATTAAGTTCAAAAATCAGTATTTTCGATAATATATCCTTAAGAAATCAATTACCCAATGTTTATCAAATAAACAATTAATTTCATTAAGGCTAGGATCCAATTGACATACAATCATTTCATCAGTTGATCTGCTAGAAATGATTGCACTCAAAAGGTAAGTGACGAGCAGTAATTGCATTTCATGTGCAATTCCTAGTAAGAATAGGACCTACAAATCACACTTGATTCATCAAGTGATTTGTAGTCATGTTTTGTCCCATCTTTTGCCACGGGTCAAGGTCTCACCGCTTAACTCGCTTTAAGTCGTCCAACCAAGAACGCGCAAATTTGTCCACCACTGTGTACCAGTGAGTGGGATTTGCCATGCAACTGCCATTTCACCACTGTGTACCAGTGAGTAAAACAACAGCCACAAGTGTCCTTTACGAGTTGGGTGGCAATGACTTAAGTTTATTGGGTCAATCAATTTGATGTGTGATCAAAAAGTTATGTTTGAAGATTCATGCATATCTTCTAAACATAATATGTTTATAAAACTCATTTTTATTGCCTTTAAATACAAAAGAGCTCGGTAGCTCCATTCGAACGCACAAAGAAGCGCAAGGGCAAAGGTATGCGATAAACGCGATTTAAAACCCGCCCTTTTAGGAGGCTAGCGCACTCCGACTTATACCTCTCTTAGAGTTTGTTCAAATGGGTGAGCCGGTGTATCTTTTGATTTTAGGGCACCAATTTTATAAACAAAATCTTATTTCAATATATTTAGTCAAGTTTATTTTTCCAAAAACAATTTTGCACACAATTTTCATAAAAAGGCAAAATTAAACTTACTAAATTTACAACTTAACAATTAAGGTAATCAACCTAATTTGGTCACTATGGTATAAGATTGGCTCCTCTTTCATATGGAAAGAGACCACATACATCAAGTTACCTTGATTGCGTAAGCCAAAATATCTATAACAAGTTTATCTACCATAAAACAGGATGCTGATCTGGAAAATCCAGCAGCTTCACGACCAAATCTGGCCCTTAAGAAGGCCGAACTGGGCTTAGCACAAAACATAAAAGTTGTAGCCCTATGAGTCAAGCATCTACTGTAAAGATTTCAGCTTCCAACTCCTTACGGTTAATTAGTTATGATTTTTTTAGTGAACAGGTGTCAAACAGAAACTTTCACAAAACATAATCACATTGTCACACAATTAATTATTCAATTATCTAGCATAATTAACCCTTATAATCAAGATTTCATATCAATATATCTAAGTAATAATCATGAATAATTTGCATGAAAAATTCATGATTTTTACTTCTATTTAACAATTAAATAATTAAAAGTACACCATATATACATGCAATTTATCACATAAACATGTAATTAATCAAAACTTGGATTAGGAACCCTAAAAAAAAACAATTTTTTTTTTTTTTTATTTTATTTTCTGGAAATTTTCGAACCATATATATAATTAATAATATAGATATTATTTGTTTCTTATTTAAATAATGTAATTAAATTACAAAAACAATTTAAATATATATATATATATCCGAAAATTTGAAGATCAAAACCCTAACCCCCCTTCAAGTTTTGATTTAATTGGTAATTAAAAACATACATAGTAGGCTCGTGATACCACTGTTGGGTTATATAACAATTTATCAAATCAAATCACAAAGCACGCAGCGGAAAATAATCTATGTAGTTAATTAATTAACCAAGAATAGAAACGTGTACCTTTGATTTGGAGGAAAATAAAGTAAGAAAACTTTATGAGGATTTAAAATAAATCCCTCTACGTTTGCACACACGACACGTGAATGCACGTATGCTAGTACTTGATCACGAACCGCAACGTTTGCTTTATCTCTTGATTTTGTCAAACAACTAAACCGAAAATCCCTTTGTTCTTGGGAGAGTTTCGGCCGTAGGTTTAGAGGAGGAAGGAGGAGAAGTAATGAGGGCTTTTTCTTTTTCCTTTTTATATCCAAAACCCTTTTCGTATTTGACATAGATTAGGATTCGTATTAGATATATACTAGGATTAGTCTATAAGAAACCAAGTCAAACTCAATGAGTTAAAAACTCATTAGTTAAAACCGGCCCCCTTTAGTTTATAATTAGGAAACTTCTAGAATCTCCTAATTACAAATTAAGCCTTCCTTAACTAACGCCGTTAGCTAGTAACCGTTAGTTTTTAACGACCACTCGTTAATTGAAATCGTGATCATATTAATTAAATACATTAAATATATTAATTAATATTAAATACATTTGTGTCGAGACGTGTGACCCCGTAGGCTTAAATCATTTCTGGACATACGTTCATTTCTACGTGATCATATACTAACATAGATCATGTATGTAATTGGAAACACATTAATTCTCACGTGTTATTGTTCTGGTGACATAAGAATACCATTTTATGTACTACTATAACGCGTTATTTGACCTATGCAGACATTGAAGTAGAAAGGGATAAGCAATGATGGAGTTAGGATTTGATATTAGAGGGATCAGTTGTTTGACTGAGGAAGACCGATTAGAAAAATTATGTAGACGCAACCTAAAAATTATGTAGAAACAACTTATGAATTATGTAGACGCAACTTAAACAAAAAGTTATGTTAGTTGGAAGGAACCAAACATCCTCTAATTACTTGCTAGCCTCGCCTAAAGAAAGAAAAGTCAATTTTTTGGTCCATGGCCTTACTTAGGGTTGTGAGAAATGTAAGCCTAAAATAGTAGGGGATATAAAAGGGATCACACAGGAAAATAATATGTGGTATTGTCCCATTCCAATCAACTACAAACAAATCATTGTGCTCGGTATTAAATAATTTTGTATAACATCAACATGATGTACGTGCATGTCTAGTTAGCTTTTAGTGACACTCACAACCCTCAAATTAATTAGGAATTATAATTAATAATTACTCGGCAAACTTAAGGAAAATGAAGTGTCTATGGCCGATTTACTTGATGTTAACATCATTTCCATGATGTTTGAGATTACGTTTTGAAGTGATAATTTGATTATTACGTTTGCACAACGCAAATAATCTGAAAAAACGTTTGGATGAAAAAGTGATATCTGCCCGCAGTTTTGGAGAAGCATATATATACATGTTTTTCAAAACGCAGTTTTAAAAATGCAGAATTTATTTTGAAAACGCAAAATCAGTTTTGTAAACAAAGCACCAAACACCCCCTTAATTGTATGTTCAAAATTAGCTTTAATAGGGACCGGACCTCGAATAGCTAGCCTATGTAGAAAAGTAGAATATGAGGTCTAAAAACCTTGTAGTTTTGTTTTCTATTTATTGATGTAGCTAGACCCTTTGGGAAAAAAATTAATATGGGTAATATTGTAACAATAAGACTACAAGAGATAAAAATTAACTTTGTTTTAAATTTGTGGAAGAAAATACATGTGCAAAAGTATGGTATATTCATGGTCAAAGTAATCCCAGCGATCTCTTCAACTTACTCGTCCCTTTTTGTAAGTCAACTGACGCCACATCGTCTCGTCGTTGTTTTTTAATTTAATAAATGGTATGATAATAATATAAAAAGATAAGAAAAAAATAAGTGATTAAATATTGTTGACAATAGTGTGTCAGTTTAAAAGTGTTAGATGTGTCATTATTACAAAAGCTACGAGAAGTGACGTACATCGGCCTTAGGAAGAGTCTTACATTGGCTTTTACATGGTTTTGCCCTAGATTATGACAGAAGTTTAAGTATTAACTAAGATTATAGACTGTTATCCTTACAAGCAAACTCTTTGTCTATAGACTAGGTCATAAGTTACTTTACAAGTGATGTTTGTGTCAATCAATCTTGCAAGTCGCGAATGAGACGAGGACCTCACATATATATTTGTCATTAATTGATGAATTACTAGGTAGGAGATAATGTTTTTGGATGTTGCAATTGGTTCAAGTGGTTGGTTTTCGGAGGTTCAAGTGGTTGGTTTTCGGAGGTTCAACTTTCATTTCAAAGTTATTTCAATGTTACACTTGGTTTATTCATATGTAACAAAGTTTGCTGCTTCAACTTATGGATTCCTTGACAATGGCTTAAATGTTTCAACTTCAAATCACGTTCTACTGTTTATTATTCTATTTGTATATATGATGTATATCTTGAAATAAAAAAAGTTTTTTAGATACCTTATTTTATTACAAGGAGCTAGGATCATTATATTCTTGATTGTAAACAAGTTGAGATGAGATAAACCTAGATTTCACGAAAAGGGTATATCTTATTAATAATTAATAAGGTGTATTGGAATTATCCTTATTCATAATTCATAGTACTCTAAAAAGAATAATTGATTGATAAGTTCAGGAAGTAGTAGTCCTATAAAAATATTTCTAATTAGCGAAATGAAAGGCATGGCATAATTATAATTAAAAGTTAACTAATATAAGAAAGACAAATATGATAACTATGTCAAATGTATGCATCAAATTGATTATGTTTGCAGTTAGTATGCTTTAAACCCATCCTTTATGATGATTTTCTTGATATGTGTTAATTTATCAACTTAATTTGTACTTATTTTAGTGTATGAGATATGCAGGAAATTTATCTATGCATGGATTTGTGGAGCTGCTCATTGGACTTTCAAGGACTAAAGATGTCAAGTGCTAAAGCTTATAAAAGAAAGGGACTGGAAAGCTACAAGTTGAAAGAAGGAGGGCTGAAGATATTACATTTGTTTCTATATATATCCTGCTTTGGAAACCTAGGGAAATTAACATTCCCTGCCGTTTTTTCTCCTTGTTACCGTTGTGTCAAATCACAAGTATTTTCGATGTAATCGTCTATGGCAGTTAGGGTTTGTTCATCAAAACATTTTGTATTAAACCTTTTATGTTTATTAATCAATCATTCAGTTTCTTCGTTAAATTATCTATTGATATAAGTATCTTTCAAAACTATCTTTATGTTATAAATTATTTTTACAATATGTTTAAACTATTTTTTTTTTACGGCGAGCTCTTATCCTATCCTTAAATTATACGAATATCTGAGATAGAACTCAAGGCTCTTGTTATGATATCATCCTCACGTTACCGTTAATTATAGTGCGTTGTTAAACAAAATACAAAGTGCATAATGAAAAGGAAATCAAGTATCAAACAATCATTTATTTAGTTATTTAAGATTTACTGTTCAAAAAAAAACTAATTAAGATCTCCTTATGAATGATAAAAGCTAAATTCGTTAAAATATGTATAAAATTTAATGTTATAAAAAGCATTTCAACATAAATTATTTTGTGAAGAAATTTGTGTTGTTAAAAACGTAAATCATATGGTGAAGGTTTCTATTCAGAAAACCTGAGTTAGTGAAGGATATGGTAATTACTAATTAGGAGGAATCGAGAAAATATATTGATACATGTGGTTTGAGATCAAACAATCGATAGCTCAAACTTTTAATTTGATGTCAAAATGTCAACTTTTTCTTTTGCTTTCCAATTTGTTTTAAATGATTTTGTCTAGCACCATAACTTTGATTATATGTTCCAAAAATTTTCCAAGTAACAACAACAACAACAACAACAGTACCCAATCCCTGTGTGGGGTATGGGGGAGGTGAAACTGTAGACAGTCTTGCCTCTACCCAAAGGTAGAGAGACTGCTTCCAAAAGGACCTCCGGCCACAAAAGCGGTAAAAGTCGGAAGAGTAAAGGGTTTAGAAGTACCATACCTGACTGACAACGAAAATGCTTAGCAAGACATACCTGGGTCTGTTGGGGCCGACCACCTTGAGAGTAGGGGAGAGTGGCAAACATGCAACCTAGCAAAAAACCTTAACACAGAAAGACAAACAAAACATATAAACAAAAAGGAAAATGACTAAGAAATTCCAAGAGAGTAAAAGATTCCTGCTCAACCTACGAAGTAGGGAACTAGCGCCGCCTAAGAAAACTAAACTCCTAGTCCTCCACGAAACTTACAAACCCCTAAAGTAAGCCTAAACCCTAGTCCTATAGACAACCTATCATTGGTCATGTCCCCCTACTGAGGTTATAGAGAACCAAAGTCTAAACTAAAAAGTCTACTTAAAAACCTATTCCCATATGCCTTGCCTTCCTTGTTCAGATCCTCCGCTCGACCTACCTCTTCTCCTATCAGGTCTAAGTCCCCTGTAGCGTTGAGTCACCTTGGGCCCATTACTCCAAGCCACCCATCAATAGCCAGCCTTAGGCAAGGCAATATGGGTAAAAAAGTCGATCAAAAAGTCCTACCCTAACCTAATCCTCTGCTCTAATCCTAGTCCTCCAAGCCGTCCTATCTGACATCATGTTCTCCGACAAGCCAAGCTATTTTCCAAGTAACAAACCTTTTAATTGAACCATCTTTAACGTTAGGTCACATCTATATATCCATTTACATACTACTGTACCTCTATAGCTTATGTCACGGTTTTTTTTATTAGTATTTTTAATCACTAAAGCATTTTTCTTTTTCTTACAATGTAAATCAACATGTAATAATGAAAATGTTTTTGGAGTTACGGGGTTAATTAGCATCGAAGATTTTGACATATTTTGGTCGAGAAAATAGAAATATCAGGCTTGTATGTATTACGAACCAAGCATTACTATACATGTAACTGAATGAAATTTAGCAAATAATCAATAAATGATAAGTATACTATATGTGAACTATGGACAATATTTCATTTGATCTGACAATCAAAAGCTTATTGGAATTGGATTATGATTCACTAGTCATATGTCCGCGCGATGCGGCAATACAATGGTGGTGGCGGCTGCAACGGGTGGTGTGGTGGTGGCGGCGGTAGTGGCGGGATTATTAATATAAAATTAATTGATATAAAAGAAGGTATTGCAGTTATTTTAAAGGTTGGGAATGTATGTTGTAAATAATTTTATTTAGGGTATTATAGATATATTAGAGGAAATATTTAAATTAATGATTAAATGAGATGGATAGTTTGGGTAGATCAAGTTCTTTTTTTGAGAAAATAAAATAATCAAATGCTTTATGATGCGGGTGCATCTGAGTATTCTGTTAGTCTAAGACAGCCCACTTAATGACCCGGACTTGCAACGGGTCAGATTTTGATATAGAGGGAGTATTTGGGTTTAAAGCTACTGGAGGGAAGAACCTGATCACATGGCAACCCAACAGCCCATAAGTCAGACCAAAACCCATCTAGGTCTACAGTCAATGAACCTACTAATGAGTATTAATTATCTATTAATGTTTTTCTTTAATTTTCAAGTATTATTATATCTTCCCAAGTAAGTTTTAAATGTTTGCTTTGGGAACTACTCTAATATCCAGCCTATATATTAAGGCTTCTCAGTTGTAGTTTTGATCAGTTTTTGAATATACAACAGCTTGTGAAGCTTTTCTTGAGTGTTTTACTCTAAAAAGGAGTCGATAGTTGACTGTTTTTAGTGTGGTGCTGCTGCTTTATCACTATTAACACCTTCTTTCGCCAATCTAATTAATCTTGGTGGTGTTTAAGTACTTTATCCTAGATTCAATCAGATTGTTAGGCTTGGTGGTGGCGACTTTATCCAAGTCATATCCATTGTTCTCTATTCTAAAATCCTCATATCAGTTTAACCTATTTCTCACGTATCAACTGGTATCAGAGAAAACCCAGGTTGTACTATATTTCTGTTCTTATCCTTCTACCATATCTTTTTCCAAAATCATCTTATGGCGATCCCTCCTAACATGACACTGGAAGAAGCTCAAAACTTTAGACGCGATCAACAAATTGAACTCCTCCAGAAACAAACAGAAGTTATCACTCAACAGCTTGCACGGTTACTTGATGAACCACCACGAAGGTTCAATAGGAGGAATCAAGATGATTTCCAGTATGGCAGTGATGGTGACTTAACTAACCCAAGTGATTCGAGTTCTGATTCAGGACAGTCTTCAAAAAACAGAAGGAGAAGGGTCAGGGATGATCTTAGGGATGTAAAGGCTGACCCGCCTGAATTCCATGGAGGTTCAAATCCGGATTTTGTTGAATGGTTGAATGACATTGAAAACCTGTTTGATGTCAAGGGGTATTCTGACGAGAAAAGATAGAAAGTTGTTGTTTTGAAGTTCAAGAAATATGATTCATTGTGGTGGGAGAACGTCAAAACTAAGAGGGAGAGGAATGGAAAGGCTAAGATCAAGTCATGGAGGAAACTCAAGAAGCTGCTCAAAGAAAGGTTTCTACCAGATTCGTACAAGCAAGATCTCTATATCAAGATTACCAATTTCAAACAAGGTAATCTTAATATTGATGATTATACTCGTGAATTTGAACAGCTCATGTTGCGCAGTGGCATTCAAGAAAAGCAAGAGCAACCCATTGCTCGTTACATTGGTGGGTTAAACCATGATATAGCCGAGAAGTTGGAGTTGCAGCCTTATTGGACCTTTGATGAGGTGTGCAAGTTAGCTTCTAAGATCGAGAAACGCATCAAAGTTAAGAAGGTGGAAAAATCAGCCCCTAAGTTTTCTTTTAAGGAAGGTAATTCCTTTACAAATCCATTTTATGAAACAGAAAATCCTCCAAAAGTTGAAAGCTCAACCAGACAACCAAAGGACAAAGCACCTATCCTAGATGCCCCGAAGAAGAAGTGTTTCAAATGTCAAGGTAAATAAATAAATAAATAAATAAATAAATAAATAAATAAATAAATAAATAAATAAATAAATAAATAAATAAATAAATAAATAAATAAATAAATAAATAAATAAATAAATAAATAAATAAATAAATAAATAAATAAATAAATAAATAAATAAATAAATAAATAAATAAATAAATAAATAAATAAATAAATAAATAAATAAATAAATAAATAAATAAATAAATAAATAAATAAATAAATAAATAAATAAATAAATAAATAAATAAATAAATAAATAAATAAATAAATAAATAAATAAATAAATAAATAAATAAATAAATAAATAAATAAATAAATAAATAAATAAATAAATAAATAAATAAATAAATAAATAAATAAATAAATAAATAAATAAATAAATAAATAAATAAATAAATAAATAAATAAATAAATAAATAAATAAATAAATAAATAAATAAATAAATAAATAAATAAATAAATAAATAAATAAATAAATAAATAAATAAATAAATAAATAAATAAATAAATAAATAAATAAATAAATAAATAAATAAATAAATAAATAAATAAATAAATAAATAAATAAATAAATAAATAAATAAATAAATAAATAAATAAATAAATAAATAAATAAATAAATAAATAAATAAATAAATAAATAAATAAATAAATAAATAAATAAATAAATAAATAAATAAATAAATAAATAAATAAATAAATAAATAAATAAATAAATAAATAAATAAATAAATAAATAAATAAATAAATAAATAAATAAATAAATAAATAAATAAATAAATAAATAAATAAATAAATAAATAAATAAATAAATAAATAAATAAATAAATAAATAAATAAATAAATAAATAAATAAATAAATAAATAAATAAATAAATAAATAAATAAATAAATAAATAAATAAATAAATAAATAAATAAATAAATAAATAAATAAATAAATAAATAAATAAATAAATAAATAAATAAATAAATAAATAAATAAATAAATAAATAAATAAATAAATAAATAAATAAATAAATAAATAAATAAATAAATAAATAAATAAATAAATAAATAAATAAATAAATAAATAAATAAATAAATAAATAAATAAATAAATAAATAAATAAATAAATAAATAAATAAATAAATAAATAAATAAATAAATAAATAAATAAATAAATAAATAAATAAATAAATAAATAAATAAATAAATAAATAAATAAATAAATAAATAAATAAATAAATAAATAAATAAATAAATAAATAAATAAATAAATAAATAAATAAATAAATAAATAAATAAATAAATAAATAAATAAATAAATAAATAAATAAATAAATAAATAAATAAATAAATAAATAAATAAATAAATAAATAAATAAATAAATAAATAAATAAATAAATAAATAAATAAATAAATAAATAAATAAATAAATAAATAAATAAATAAATAAATAAATAAATAAATAAATAAATAAATAAATAAATAAATAAATAAATAAATAAATAAATAAATAAATAAATAAATAAATAAATAAATAAATAAATAAATAAATAAATAAATAAATAAATAAATAAATAAATAAATAAATAAATAAATAAATAAATAAATAAATAAATAAATAAATAAATAAATAAATAAATAAATAAATAAATAAATAAATAAATAAATAAATAAATAAATAAATAAATAAGGAAAATAAATAAATAAATAAATAAATAAATAAATAAATAAATAAATATAATGGAATAATAAATAATAATAATAATAATAATAATAAATAAATAAATATCTGAAGTGTGGATACATTGATTTGTATCATTGTTGTTGTGGGTAGATACTCTGATTGAATGGTAATTATGCAAATAACATGTATTTTCCTTTTCTAACTTTATTATCTTAATTAGACTTAGAAAATAAAAAATCGATGATATATTATCAACTCTAAGATGCCGGCCTATATCCTCGTATCTATTTTTTTGTTTGCGATGTATTTGTTGGTGGCAAACAATTTTTACATATTAATTAAACTAGGAAATAAATTGATGTTGATAGTATATAATTCTATTTTGTGACTGATATATATTTGATATTTCTTCTCTATTATAGAATAAATTTGGGAATTTATGATATCGTGTGTTAAATGAAATGATGTGTTGGAGCTTAAAATGGTTGGTGTCCCTTAGCTGTTTTTATTAAACAATTTTGCTTTCTAAATAATAAAACTAATTAAACGTATGCAGTTAAAGACTCATATTTGATAGGACGTTTGAACTTGCAATTAAACGGGCACGAAAATTAAGTTTTATGGATGGTATGACTATTTACTTTAATTGCATGATGATAGTATCATACTCTATATGTAATTACATTTTCTATGACGTAAGGTATTGGAGTTCTAGCCAACTGATGTAAATTTGAGGAGAAGTTGAATCGGAAATGTTTATAAACAGAGACGGTTCTTCCAATGTGGTAACAATTATCGTACTCCAAAGTCATAGATGACCTATAGAAATATTTTATTGCAAGACCCTTTTAAATACATGATAAATATCGATCACATTTATATTCAATGTGGTAACAATTGGTTATATATAAAATAAACGACATGATCTTCTTAAGATAATATATTAATTATTTTGGGCATAAAGTCGATATTAGGTATGACTTGTGTTATATTACCTCAGTTTGTATGTTATAATTTATGATGTACATGATATTTAGTGAACTATAAAGAATTATGACATAGATCTTTAGAAGTTAAGACTCAGTGTACAAAATGTAATTTGATGATAATTAACTCAACACAGTGATATGAAACAAATCTTTGATTGAATATAAACCTTGATATAGAGGACACCATCAAATGTTTATTTCATGTGTAAGATTGTAAGATAATTTATGTGCATTTAGTTCTGATATTGCAAAGATTATTTTGGCATGCACTTTATATGTCTCATATTCGACCAATTATTCAACCATATAGGAATTCCCCATGTTTATCATAACTACCATGCATTTATATGTATGTATATCTATTATCATTATCATGACATAATAAAAGAAGATAAGATAGAAATTGTGTACTTTGCAAGTCTGATTCTGTTGCTTTCATCCATATCTTCGTGATCAATATGACGATCTATTTCCATCTAATCACCAGTTTTATTCCCACATCTTTTCCTTTCCAGACTTGATGCCACACTTTTCAGGTGTACGGACTCGAGGTCCAACTTTTGCGTCTTTTCCTTTTGGCCAATCATATATATCTTAAAACTTTATTTTCATGCATGATTTCAAGATCCTCATATGTATTCATAGTACTTAGCGATATATCAAATCCAAAATCATTATCGACGTCGATTTCACTTATTCGATCGATTCTATAACTCTCTAGACATGATATAGTTTATTGAGATCTCAATGTTTATCATTCACTTTTTCAGGTACCTGAGGTTTCTCTAAAACCTTCATGTCTTATTTCATCAATAATCTTTAATGGGGTCTTTTATACCTCGAATTTGACCATCTTATTTTCTTGCTCCTTTTCTTTCGAGGATTTTTATTTGGAATCGACTTATGTACTATGCTTCAAACATATGTATACTTATTACTAATCGGAGCATTAGCAGCTGACGTATATAAATTAATCACTCTCTTTTTGGTCAGTCAACATATCTGGCAATTACTAAATTTAATATATGAATTATCCTATGAACATCATATTCATATTATTTGATGAGAGGATCTTTGATAATTCATCTTTTGGTTATTTCAATCTTAAGCTGCTTTTCATATCTCCTTAATGTTGGGAACATCTCCCCCTAATATTGGGAAAACTAAATCATATCAATGAGAAACATAAGCCATAAACAAATCTTTCAATGATGGCTTTATTGATTATATACACATCTTTCATGTGTCAACTAGTGTCTAGTTAATCAGACATTTTCGAACTGAATCAAAGCACGAGACTACACACTTCCAATGCATGTCTATTTTCCCAACATTATTTCCAACATTCTTTGAAGTCTCATCTTTGTGCATTGTGGTGGAGTAACTTAATTATATATTGCACATTCAAAACTCTTATGAGACATATGGTTTCTGACCATAAACCAAATTCAATGGGGAGGAAATACAATAAATTCTTGGCATGATGCAAATAATACTCTTACATGTTAAATAACATGGCCCCAAATAATTCATTTTGCTCTTAATGATCATTATAAAACCGATCATTATTGCCAATACAATATGAAACATGCTCTCAATCTTATAAGATGAGCAATCAATCACGCAAACTTCATGTTGTGACCCATTTAGACGATGCATCGATTTTAAACACTAAATGGTCTTTTAGACGATGTATAGGCCTACTTACATCTCTTTTGTATATGTTCCATTAAGACATTTAACCCTTATTGTATACTTTCTTATAGAGCAAAAAACCACAATATATATAACCACTTCGAAAAATCTCTTGACTTTTCAATTTATTTCGCATCATTTGACCCGGAATGGTCAATCCGGTCGTGCCAATCAATCAAATAATATAGATCTATAAACTTCTCGTTTATAACTCACATGTGCTTTGATGTAAGCCACATTATACATAAGATAATAGTATAACATCACACTTTCAATTGTTTCTCATATTAGTGAGAAAACATTCTTATACCATTACCAAAAAAAATGTTATAAAAAATACTGATAAATCATATAATGATGACAACGATACTTGCAATATCACAAGAAAATGTTTTTCAACCACTAAAATATTAGTAACCATACGTTCATATCAAAAGAGATATAAGTTTTAAGTAAACCATCATAGTACCATAAGATTACTCGGATCTAAATATTAATAGACCAAATAATAAACCTTTAACTCAATAAATATAATTTGCAAATACATATATACCTCTTAGAGCCAATTTTACATTAATTTTGAATATCAGGCTAACACTGGATAGAACAATATTTTAAAGTATATATAGATTTGATGCACTAATAATCTTAAACATGACAAAAGATAAAGGCTTCGATTTCGTATTTACAAAAAGCATTCAAGTAATTTCGTACTTCGAATATAGTGTTTGACATTAGCCTATAATATTACTAGTGAGAAAATATCTCACTATCTAGTGAAGTTCATCCACATGTTTCATCACCGATCTATTAACATATTGTCTCAACATAAGACATATATATATATCATTCCAACCTCTCCATATACTATTATATTTATAATCAAATGCATATAAGGCACATGTATATTATATATATATAACACGTAATAAGGAAAATTAACCATTAGGCTCTCTTCCAGGGACCAATGGTACTAAGAACATGTATGATCGGGTTGACTAAAACGGTGAGATATATTCTTATGAAAACTCCTTTATTATACACAAAATGTGATACGATATGGTTCTTGTTTACACAATACAACCCATAGGATAAAACTTTTACTATGCATGGATAATTTCTTTACCATGCATGGATAATTTCTTTACCATGTTTGTGCGAAATAGTTTGAGTACATTCGATGTCATCCATAATTCCATATCTACCGTTTTTAAGATGGTAACTATTTTTTTTTCTTTTTCTTTTGGAAGATCTCAAACTTAATAAAATTTTTGTCTGAATTTAATAGAATATAATAAGTCATTTATAAATAATTAAATACTTTAGTACAAGAAAATAGGATAATATCCGCTCTGTCGAAGCCCTTAATAACGTTAGTAACTCCCGATATGATAGATTTTCGTGTTGGCAGTAAACTCGTGAAAAGTATTTTAAGATCATCCAAGGATTTAAAAATGTAACCGTTTTTATGATATATTGAAACAAATTGCATATCCTGGCGTTGTACCAGGTTGCTTTACACACAAAACATTTTTGTATTCAAACAAAAAGTCTATGTTGGAACTTGGAAAAATTGGTATGATGGCTTATATAACGGTATTCGAATATTAAAATTGTCTATGTAATTGTGGTGGTAATAGTATATGATGATGCATTTGGTGAACCAACTTATGTTTTCATATATACGTGTTAAAAGGATATACATGGAATTTTTAATGAAATTCAATACCATTCTAAAATAATAATAATAATAATAATAATAAATAAATAAATATCTGAAGTGTGGATACATTGATTTGTATCATTGTTGTTGTGGGTAGATACTCTGATTGAATGGTAATTATGCAAATAACATGTATTTTCCTTTTCTAACTTTATTATCTTAATTAGACTTAGAAAATAAAAAATCGATGATATATTATCAACTCTAAGATGCCGGCCTATATCCTCGTATCTATTTTTTTGTTTGCGATGTATTTGTTGGTGGCAAACAATTTTTACATATTAATTAAACTAGGAAATAAATTGATGTTGATAGTATATAATTCTATTTTGTGACTGATATATATTTGATATTTCTTCTCTATTATAGAATAAATTTGGGAATTTATGATATCGTGTGTTAAATGAAATGATGTGTTGGAGCTTAAAATGGTTGGTGTCTCATTATAGTATTAATAATAGCCAAACATGGAACATGCTCTCAATCTTATAAGATGAGCAATCAATCACGCAAACTTCACGTTGCGACTTTAATGACCCATTTAGACGATGCATCGATTTAAAACACTAAATGGTCCTTTGGACGATGTATAGGCCTACATACATCTCCTTTGCTTATGTTCCAATAAGGTATTCAACCCTTATTAAACTTGGCATATAAATTCTTATAGAGCAAATAACCACAATTTAGATAACCACTTTGAAGAATATCTCCTAAATTTTATATATTTCGCATCATAATTGACCAGAGATGGTCTATCCGGTCATGCCAATTACTCAAATAATCTTGATTCATAAACCTCTAGTTTATGACCACATGTGTTTAGATTGGAGAATTTAGTACAACGATACTTTAAAACTCTAATTTCTCCAACTTGATTTCAACTTCTTTTGAGCTAATGTACGATTCAATGTAACATTTTGATTGTGACAAAGAATGACAAAATTTGTGCCTTTAAACGATCAATGGAGTGTTTTATAAAGCATATAAAGCACACATGAATATAACTCACATATATGAGAAACTTAGATCCAACTAAGAATTTTTTTTCTTTATATTTTATATCAGTAACTCTTAACAATCTTCGTAATATTGAATATACACATATATCTTATCTTTTATTCATGATTCAACATTTAGACAAATGTAATTTTCATATGCATGGCCATAATATGTATTTAGTGACATTTTTACCTTTTACAATGTTACTGGCATTTGATCTTTTCATAGCTAATACACCTTATTTTATCATTAACCATGTCACTAATCAAATAATCAAGGTACATAAATATAATATATGATATATATGTGCTTTTCGATATATAAGCCATAATACCAAAAATATTTAGTGTCTCGACACTTTTGTTTTCTCGAAACAAACTACATCAGCTCTTCTAAAGCCTAATATAATCAAATATAATATTTGCATTGGCCTATAACCATATAAATTGAGCTTTTGTACAATTCAATGTAACATTTATATTCCTATAAAGCATACTCTAGCATACGATACATAAGTGACATGAAGAAAACGTTCAATACAATAGCATAAATAAAATCGTATAATGCATCTTGATGAAGGCTACCTCTAAGTTTAACTTAATAAAACTATCGTAGCTAATATTGGATCAATTAATTTTCCGTAATGCAAATATACCTCTACAGAATCAATCTGAAAAGCTCAAATTATCAATTAGGATGTAGTTGTAGTTATCAAAATAAATATATATCTCATATACAGTATGTTTAGTTTTTGTTTCTTTGGAAACACAATACATTAATCATTGATACTCAAAATATAATAATAAGATCCTTAACTAGCTAGCCATGCAAAAATAACAATACAAGTAACGTAATAATACAAATTAGACAACTCTTATATCATTAAGTCCACCTACCAAGATAGTGTCAAACTTCTGTATGTTGGCTTTACATGACATTAAAAAAATTTCAGTAAGTAAGATAAAGGACATGAAAAACTTCTCGTAAATTTCATGGATAATAATAACTAAAGTTTGTAAAATCATACGGGGTGGGTCGATGAGTATCATTTATGACTGATTAAATGATACAATAAGAAAAACTATCTTGAGGGAAATCGTTTTAATAAAAAAAAAAAAATATTTAACACCTTCGGAATTACTGAAAGAATAAAGTTCGATGAAGTATTTTATATTTCATGACAAGTCTTAACGAGATAAAGTATTTTATATTTCAACCATGAAAATTTCTATATCCTTTAATTCTTTGACAAATTCTTTTTGTTCCTACAAAACTCTTGGTTCAATTATACCTTCTTATTAATTAATATTGCTTGAGTTAGTCACACGTTTCAGTTTCGTCACCATTATAGGTGATTTTAAAAGTCTTGACTCAACAATAAACCTCATATAACGCGAATATAATATATTAAATTAAATTAAATATAATAACAGGAACCAAGTCACATGTATGTACTCTCCATCTTCTGAAACAATTAGACAAGTTTAACATGGGTAATCTTCCGAAATCTTAATCAAATACATCAACTCAGCTATAACTTAAAGACGATTATTGATCTGGTGGTAATCAAATAACCAAAATTACTATTGTAAGTCAATGAGAGTGTTTAACAAATTAAATTTCATAAACACATGATCGGGTGTTAATAAAATCGATAAACCATCAAAACTTTCGGATGTATGGAACTTTGACTTATCGATCGGGATCTATAGCATTATTTAAACATATTCATCTAGATATTATTGAATAATAGCATTATAAACTTGAAATTTTATGTCATAAAATCACTAGACAAAAGAGTAACACGTAAAAGTAGAATTAAAATCACATTCATGCATATAGATCGATAAATAATGAAATTTTACGGTTGAGAGTTTACCTCAATAACGTGTATTACAAAGCTGCAACTCACCACATTGAACAATAGGGTACGAGAGACCTTGTACAATCAACTCATTATTGATTACCGAGATCTCAAAAACTAACATTCGAAATTGAATTTGATGATTTGACATCATAACTAAAGAAAATATGGGATGACAAGAAGATTGCCTCAAAAAGGTTAATAGCTGACAAATAAGCGATTAATATAAACTTAAACAAATAATTGTTTTCTCCCAATATATATTCATGTATGTATAGTATGCCAACGAATGATTATATTTATAATTAAAGAAAAAAATTCTTTGTTTAAAGAATATAGATTAATTAAAAGAAAACCAAATCTGAATGTAAATCATGAGAAAAAGATTTACGATTTTTCAAGTAACATCAATATACCTCAAAGGAATTTGTCGGTCAAAACAATTAGCTAGAAACCTCAACTTAATCCTTAAGCTTTCGTGCTGATAACGTGTTGTAAAACAACGACCTAATAGCAAAGTATAACATAACATACAACAATTATAGAATGAACAATAGAGAGAATACATGATCATTTTCTTGATATGATAATTCAACATACATGAGCCATTATATATAGGCTTCATAATACTAATACAATTAATACATACATAATGATGGATATAAATATATTGGGAGTTTTAGAATGTGGATAGCCACATTAATGAATTCATAACACTATTAATGTTTTTCTTTAATTTTCAAGTATTATTATATCTTCCCAAGTAAGTTTTAAATGTTTGCTTTGGGAACTACTCTAATATCCAGCCTATATATTAAGGCTTCTCAGTTGTAGTTTTGATCAGTTTTTGAATATACAACAGCTTGTGAAGCTTTTCTTGAGTGTTTTACTCTAAAAAGGAGTCGATAGTTGACTGTTTTTAGTGTGGTGCTGCTGCTTTATCACTATTAACACCTTCTTTCGCCAATCTAATTAATCTTGGTGGTGTTTAAGTACTTTATCCTAGATTCAATCAGATTGTTAGGCTTGGTGGTGGCGACTTTATCCAAGTCATATCCATTGTTCTCTATTCTAAAATCCTCATATCAGTTTAACCTATTTCTCACGTATCAACTGGTATCAGAGAAAACCCAGGTTGTACTATATTTCTGTTCTTATCCTTCTACCATATCTTTTTCCAAAATCATCTTATGGCGATCCCTCCTAACATGACACTGGAAGAAGCTCAAAACTTTAGACGCGATCAACAAATTGAACTCCTCCAGAAACAAACAGAAGTTATCACTCAACAGCTTGCACGGTTACTTGATGAACCACCACGAAGGTTCAATAGGAGGAATCAAGATGATTTCCAGTATGGCAGTGATGGTGACTTAACTAACCCAAGTGATTCGAGTTCTGATTCAGGACAGTCTTCAAAAAACAGAAGGAGAAGGGTCAGGGATGATCTTAGGGATGTAAAGGCTGACCCGCCTGAATTCCATGGAGGTTCAAATCCGGATTTTGTTGAATGGTTGAATGACATTGAAAACCTGTTTGATGTCAAGGGGTATTCTGACGAGAAAAGATACAAAGTTGTTGTTTTGAAGTTCAAGAAATATGCTTCATTGTGGTGGGAGAACGTCAAAACTAAGAGGGAGAGGAATGGAAAGGCTAAGATCAAGTCATGGAGGAAACTCAAGAAGCTGCTCAAAGAAAGGTTCCTACCAGATTCGTACAAGCAAGATCTCTATATCAAGATTACCAATTTCAAACAAGGTAATCTTAATATTGATGATTATACTCGTGAATTTGAACAGCTCATGTTGCGCAGTGGCATTCAAGAAAAGCAAGAGCAACCCATTGCTCGTTACATTGGTGGGTTAAACCATGATATAGCCGAGAAGTTGGAGTTGCAGCCTTATTGGACCTTTGATGAGGTGTGCAAGTTAGCTTCTAAGATCGAGAAACGCATCAAAGTTAAGAAGGTGGAAAAATCAGCCCCTAAGTTTTCTTTTAAGGAAGGTAATTCCTTTACAAATCCATTTTATGAAACAGAAAATCCTCCAAAAGTTGAAAGCTCAACCAGACAACAAAAGGACAAAGCACCTATCCTAGATGCCCCGAAGAAGAAGTGTTTCAAATGTCAAGGTTTGGGACATTTTCAAGCAGAATGCCCTAATAGAAGAGTGATGACTTTGAAGGAAATTGAACAAGTCACCATGATTGAGGAAGAAGCAGATCCCGTCTATGATAAAGAATATGATTATGAAGAAGGAATCAAACCTGATGAAGGTGAATTGCTAGTCATCAGGAGGGTGTTACATGCAAATGAGGTAAATTCCAATGAAGAGCAACGAGAACAAATATTCCATTCGAGGTGCACGATCAAGGGAAAGGTATGTAGTTTAATTATTGATGGTGGAAGCTGTACAAATGTTGCATCCACCACACTAATCAGCAAACTCAACATACCAACCTCTACTCACCCGAATCCTTACAAGCTTCAATGGCTGAATCATGGAAACGACGTAAAGGTAACTAAACAGGCCTTAATCTCTTTTTCTATCGGCAAATCTTATCAAGATGAGGTTCTTTGTGATATTATTCCAATGGATGCATGTCACGTGTTACTTGGTAGGCCATGGCAGTTTGATAGACATGTTTTACATGATGGTCGGCAAAATACCTACTCTTTTTTCATGGACAAGAAGAAGATAATTTTGGATCCATTATCTCCTACCTTACTCCTGAAAACTGATCTTGGGCTGAGTAACAAGGCTGTAAAAAGTTTATTCATGACTAAACCACGGATTGGGAAAGCCATTAACAAAGGGAAAGATGTTTGTGTTTTGCTTTTAGCTGAAAACGGGTCAAAAGAACGCGAGAGCTCTTTGCCTGCTAATGTTTGTCTCCTTTCAAACAAATTCAAAGTTGTATTTCCTTCTGATTTACCACATGGAAGAACTCGGGAGCAACTTGTGCAATTTAAGCCCCTTCCTAAGGGTAATGAAGTACAGTTTGAAACAGCAACCCATGCGAAAGACATGCAGAAAATACTTGAACAGTTGACAAGGATTGAGCATGCCAACGACATGTTCAAGAGAGGGGTAAACAAGCATAGCAAGAAGGCTCTATCTGGCCTGGTGATCTCGTATGGCCGCACTTAAGAAAGAAACCATTTTCTTTAAAAGGAAAGAACAAGGTAATGCCGAGGGGTGATGGACCATACAGGATATTCGAAAGTCTTGGAGATAATCCCTGTAGGCTTGATCTACTGGGAGATTCAAAAGTTTCAGCAACATGCAATACAGAGGATCTCGCCCCTTACCTTGAAGATGGACAACTGGAAGAATTGAGGGAAATTTCTACTCAACCCGAAGAGGTTGATGCGGGTGCATCTGAGTATTCTGTTAGTCCAAGACAAGCCCACTTAATGACCCGGACTTGCAACGGGTCAGATTTTGATATAGAGGGAGTATTTGGGTTTAAAGCTACTGGAGGGAAGAATCTGATCACATGGTAACCCAACAGCCCATAAGTCAGACCAAAACCCATCTAAGGTCTACAGTCAATGAACCTACTAATGAGTATTAATTATCTATTAATGTTTTTCTTTAATTTTCAAGTATTATTATATCTTCCCAAGTAAGTTTTAAATGTTTGCTTTGGGAACTACTCTAATATCCAGCCTATATATTAAGGCTTCTCAGTTGTAGTTTTGATCAGTTTTTGAATATACAACAGCTTGTGAAGCTTTTCTTGAGTGTTTTACTCTAAAAAGGAGTCGATAGTTGACTGTTTTTAGTGTGGTGCTGCTGCTTTATCACTATTAACACCTTCTTTCGCCAATCTAATTAATCTTGGTGGTGTTTAAGTACTTTATCCTAGATTCAATCAGATTGTTAGGCTTGGTGGTGGCGACTTTATCCAAGTCATATCCATTGTTCTTGTAACATCCCAAACTTTTCGTTGACTGTCGTTAAGTCATTAGATGATTTAATGCATATATGTAATTTATGAAATGTGCATTAATGTATTAACATGGTCTAGACGTGCTTAAAGAAGAGTATGTATTCCCGATAAAGATCATATAGAGCTCAAATAGTTATTAGAGAGTTGCTTGGAAATACTTTTTCATATTTATACTATCAATAATAGTTTTGTGAATAGTACCGTATTCGTGAATAGTGCCGTATTTGTGAATAGTACCGTATTCGTGAATAGTAACCGTATTTATGAATAGTACCGTATTCGTGAATAGTGACTGAATAGTTACTATGAATAGTAACGGTAAATAGTAAAAGTAAAAAGTAAATTTTAAATGGTAAAGGTAAAAAGTATATTCCAAAGCATATGCCAAGGCATATTCCAAAGATATGCCAAGGCATATTCCAAGCATATGCCAAGGCATATTCCAAAGCATATTCTAAAATTATTTTCTATAAATAGCGACTTCAGTTTAATTATAAAACTCGCACCATTTATATATTCACTTCTAAAATCTCTCTATAATCACACAAGACTAAGTACGTCTAAGTGATCTTCTTCTACAACACTAAGGTGGTCAGGGATACGTACAAAGCTCGGTAACTTACGTTGTGTGCTTCTCCGAGGTAAGATAACTACCTTTTTGACACGAGGAACACAATGAAAACTTAGTTTTTATAATTAACGATTGGTAAAGCCCTTCATACGCTTGTTAAGTTATGGGAACTTTGGGAGGGCTTACTGTGGGTGTTTATGCATGCTATGCCTTAGTTAACTTTAATTATTAATGTTATGCATGCTATGACTTACGATGAAGGATATGATTGATTTGATAGAATAACGATGTTTTGGTTGCTTGCATGATTGATTAAGATTATGAGTTCATTCTTGATAGTTGATTGGCCTATACATGTAGTACACTAGACTCATGTAGGATTGCCATGATTCACGGTTGCACGATAAGGGCCCTAAAAAGATGTAATTGTAATAGTTGACACAATACATAGTTGAAATGGTTGTTAAAACTCGAGTATAAATATACAGTTGAAAGTGTTAAGCTTAACCCATACTATTCCTCGGTGGGACTAGTGTGCTGAGTTGGTCGGACGGGGTAAACGTGATGCCTCTGACGACATGGTCAAAGTTGTTTGAGTATACCGGGTGATTAGGACCGATCACTGAGTTGCTAACGGTTTGCTCCGGGATTTGGTTATGCCTATCCTTAACGAAGCCGATGGACCCCGAAAGGACAACCCATCATGTCGGGTGCAAGGTTCCTTGAAAGGTTGAATGACCGCCTATGCACAACCTGTTGTTGATTACTTATGTATAGTTGAAATTGGCATAACCTGAGTTGTTGACTGTGATTGTTGTTGATTGATGAGGTGATTGAGGTTGCTAGGCACATGTAGGAATATAATCTTCCTATTGTGTTATATTTTGATATGTGATGATTCATGATGGTTATATGCTTGACATGCGTATGATGTTTTATAAAATGGTTTAATTGGCAACTGTTTTATACAACCTGTGGTTATCTTACTCAGCTTTTTAAGCTGACACTTGTTTTTGAAAATGTTGTGTATCCTCAGGTTAAGCAGTGAAGTTGCTAAGTGTGAGGCATGGATAGATGAAGACTTATTGATGCCATAGATTGCCTCATTTGCTAGTCTATTTGTATTATATCATATAGACTTTAATAATGTTTGGTCGTGTGGTTTGTTATGGATTTCTTAAAGTATCGTGTGATGCAATAAGTAACACCAAAAACTTTGGTTGACATTTCCGTTAGGAAATGACTATGTATAAAAGGGACCTTTCCGCAATAAATGTTTGTTTATAAAAAAAATTTTGAAATCCATTTTTTTATAAAGTTGGGTGTTACAAGTTGGTATCAAAGCGATGGTTTAAGCGAACCATATTCTATGAGGCATAGGATTGGACTTAAACCCTGTGATAAATTACTTTTAGGAGGGGTTGGGATGAGTGAGAGTGTAGGATTGATGCCTGTATACATGTTGCTTGTAATGTATAATTCGATCGTTGATTCTTAATTCTATCATATCTCGCTAGATTCGTCGCTAAATCTTTCGTCTATTACTGATAGAATCATGGTAAGTACTCGAGGGAATCTTAACCGTCAGGATGGAACTGAAACGAGTGCAGGTGCTAGTAAATCATTTGTATCTCTCTTATTTGCTTTACAACTTGGTGTTCCTGCTAGTCGTCTAGCTCATGCATTAGAAATTGAGATAGCTGATGGTCGTATGTCTAAAATTCGTGAGTTATATCGTGAGTGTTCTATTGAGATTGAGGGCATGACTTTCCCTATCCATTTATTGCCTATTTCGTTGGCTGGGTTTGATGTGGTTGTTGGCATGGATTGGTTGGGAAAGAATAATGCTACCATTCTTTGTTCTGAAAAGATGGTTCGTATCCCTACTTCTGATGGAAAGGTGGTTTCTGTTTATGGTGATAAAAAGCCGGGGGGTCTCAAAATCATTAATTTGATGAAGGCTCTCAAGTATATTCGACAAACGAACACTCATTTTCTTGCCTATGTGATTGATACACGTAAGGCTAAACCTTCTGTGTCAGAAATTGATGTTGTTGCTGACTTCCCTGATGTTTTTCCTGATGATCTTCCGGGTCTTCCTCCTGATCGTGAGGTTGAATTTCGAATTGATCTCGTGCCTGGTGCAACTCCTATTGCGAAGGCTCCTTATCGATTGGCTCCTACATAAATGAAGGAGTTAATGTCCCAATTGCAAGAGTTGTTAGATAAGGGTTTTATTCGTCCGAGTTCGTCGCCTTGGGGAGCTCCTGTTTTATTTGTCAAAAAGAAAGATGGTTCGATGAGAATGTGCATTGATTACCGAGAGCTAAATAAGCGAACGGTAAAGAACAAGTATCCTCTTCCACGAATCGATGACTTGTTCGATCAATTGCAAGGTGCCTCTTACTTTTCTAAGATAGACTTGCGTTCAGGCTATCATCAACTGAAGGTTGAAGAGAAAAGTGTGGCTAAAACTGCTTTCCGTACTCGTTATGGGCATTATGAGTTTCTTGTTATGCCCTTTGGTCTAACCAATGCTCCAGCCGCATTTATGGACTTGATGAATCGAGTCTGTCGGCCTTTCCTTGATCATTTCGTGATAGTATTCATTGACGATATTCTGATTTATTCTAAGTCAGAAATGGAGCATCGGGGTCATTTGCGAGTTGTACTTGAGGTTCTTAGGGCGAAGAGGCTATACGCTAAATTCTCAAAATGCGAGTTCTGGCTTCGAGAAGTTCATTTTCTTGGCCATGTAATCTCCAAAGATGGTATTAAAGTTGACCCTTCAAAGATTGAAGCTGTAATGAGGTGGGAGCAGCCTAAGACTCCTACTGAAATTAAGAGTTTTCTGGGTTTGGCAGGTTATTATAGGAGATTTATACAAGATTTCTCCAGAATTGCTAAACCTATGACAGAATTAACTAAAAAGGGAGTGAAGTACGTGTGGACTGATTCTCAAGAACGAGCTTTTCAGATTTTGAAGAAAAAGTTGTGTGAGGCTCCAATCTTAGCACTACCAGAAGGCACAGATGACATGGTTGTTTACAGTGATGCCTCCATTACTGGGTTGGGTTGTGTTCTTATGCAACGCGATAAGGTGATAGCTTATGCTTCTCGTCAGTTGAAACCTCATGAGAAGAATTACCCTACTCATGACTTGGAGCTTGCTGCTGTAGTTTTTGCTCTTAAGATATGGAGACATTATCTGTATGGCACTAAGTGCACTCTTTTCACTGATCATAAGAGCCTACAGTATGTATTTAATCAGAAAGATATGAATGTTCGTCAGAGAAGATGGATGGAACTTCTCAAAGATTATGATTGTGAGATTAAATACCATCCTGGTAAGGCTAATGTGGTTGCAGATGCATTGAGTCGCAAAGTGCAAGGTGCCACTTGTAAGTTGCTTTCTATGGTTGTTCAGGCTGAATCTGGGTTACTCGAGCGGATCAGGTCTGCTCAAGTGGAGGCTTTGTTACCTGCAAATTTTCGTGGTGAAAGAATAGGGAAGAAGAAAGAGCGGTTTAAGGTGAATAGTCGTGGCTATCAGACTTACAAAGGTAGAAAATGGGTGCCATTATTTGGGGGTAATCGAGAGTTGATACTCGAAGAAGCCCATAGATCAAGATATTCTGTTCATCCTGGTGCTACCAAGATGTTTCATGATCTTAAACCTTTGTATTGGTGGCCTAATATGAGAAATGATATCGCTAGCTTTATTAAAAAGTGTGTGATTTGTGCTCAAGTCAAAGCAGAACACCAAAAGCCGTATGGTAAGTTGCAGCAATTGGATATCCCAGAGTGGAAATGGGACCATATCACCATGGATTTCGTGACCAAATTGCCTAGAACCAGGAAGGGTCATGATATGATATGGGTTATTGTGGATAGACTGACCAAGAGTGCTCATTTCTTAGCAACTCGAGAGAATGCTTCATTAGATAAGTTGGCAGAATTGTATATTGATGAGGTAGTTTCGAAGCATGGTGTACCTATGTCTATTGTTTCAGATCGTGATGGTCGCTTCAATTCAAATTTTTGGAGGGGTCTTCAACGAGAATTGGGAACACGAATACACATGAGCACTGCTTTTCATTCTCAGACTGATGGACAGAGTGAGAGGACTATTCAGACACTCGAAGATATGTTACGTGCATGTGCTTTAGAGTATGGGGGTTCATGGGATGACCATTTACCATTGGTTGAATTTGCATATAACAATAGTTATCATGCAAGTATTGACATGCCACCCTTTGAGATGTTATACGGGCGTAAGTGTCGGACACCTAGTTGTTGGTTAGAACCAGGTGAGAAACAGTTTACTGGGCCAGAAGTTATTCAAATAACGGCTGATAAGGTGAACATTGCTAAAGATGCCCTGAGAGCTGCTAGAGATCGCCAGAAAGCATATGCTGATAAGAAGAGACGACCAGTGACTTTTGAAGTGGGTGAGATGGTTATGTTAAAAGTTTCTCCTTGGAAGGGTGTTCTTCGATTTGGTAAGCGTGGTAAGTTGAGTCCTCGCTTCATTGGTCCTTTCAAGATTTTGAAACGGATCAAAAGCCAAGCATATCAATTAGAGCTGCCTCCAGAGCTGGATGGTATCCATAATACCTTCCATGTTAGTTATTTGAGGAAGTGCTTGGCAGATGAGATCAATGTGATTCCTTTAGAAGATATAAGTATTGATCCTAAGAAAAAGATGATAGATGAACCAATTGCCATCCTTGATCGGAAGACGAAGAAACTTCGTAAGAAGCGAATTGATCTTGTGTTAGTAAAATGGAAGCATAATCGAGGTGAGAGCATGACTTGGGAGACTGAATCTGTGATGAGGGATCGTTACCCGCACCTCTTTGTTGTTAACCCGATTCTGAGGACAGAATCTTCTTAAGGGGGAGGTAATTGTAACATCCCAAACTTTTCGTTGACTGTCGTTAAGTCATTAGATGATTTAATGCATATATGTAATTTATGAAATGTGCATTAATGTATTAACATGGTCTAGACGTGCTTAAAGAAGAGTATGTATTCCCGATAAAGATCATATAGAGCTCAAATAGTTATTAGAGAGTTGCTTGGAAATACTTTTTCATATTTATACTATCAATAATAGTTTTGTGAATAGTACCGTATTCGTGAATAGTGCCGTATATGTGAATAGTACCGTATTCGTGAATAGTAATCATATTTATGAATAGTACCGTATTCGTGAATAGTGACTGAATAGTTACTATGAATAGTAACGGTAAATAGTAAAAGTAAAAAGTAAATTTTAAATGGTAAAGGTAAAAAGTATATTCCAAAGCATATGCCAAGGCATATTCCAAAGAATATGCCAAAGGCATATTCCAAAGCATATTCTAAGGCATATTCCAAAGCATATGCCAAGGCATATTCCAAAGCATATGCCAAGGCATATTCCAAAGCATATGCCAAGGCATATTCCAAAGCATATGCCAAGGCATATTCCAAAGCATATGCCAAGGCATATTCCAAAGCATATGCCAAGGCATATTCCAAAGCATATGCCAAGGCATATTCCAAAGCATATGCCAAGGCATATTCCAAAGCATATGCCAAGGCATATTCCAAAGCATATGCCAAGGCATATTCCAAAGCATATGCCAAGGCATATTCCAAAGCATATGCCAAGGCATATTCCAAAGCATATGCCAAGGCATATTCCAAAGCATATGCCAAGGCATATTCCAAAGCATATGCCAAGGCATATTCCAAAGCATATGCCAAGGCATATTCCAAAGCATATGCCAAGGCATATTCCAAAGCATATGCCAAGGCATATTCCAAAGCATATGCCAAGGCATATTCCAAAGCATATGCCAAGGCATATTCCAAAGCATATGCCAAGGCATATTCCAAAGCATATGCCAAGGCATATTCCAAAGCATATGCCAAGGCATATTCCAAAGCATATGCCAAGGCATATTCCAAAGCATATGCCAAGGCATATTCCAAAGCATATGCCAAGGCATATTCCAAAGCATATGCCAAGGCATATTCCAAAGCATATGCCAAGGCATATTCCAAAGCATATGCCAAGGCATATTCCAAAGCATATGCCAAGGCATATTCCAAAGCATATGCCAAGGCATATTCCAAAGCATATGCCAAGGCATATTCCAAAGCATATGCCAAGGCATATTCCAAAGCATATGCCAAGGCATATTCCAAAGCATATGCCAAGGCATATTCCAAAGCATATGCCAAGGCATATTCCAAAGCATATGCCAAGGCATATTCCAAAGCATATGCCAAGGCATATTCCAAAGCATATGCCAAGGCATATTCCAAAGCATATGCCAAGGCATATTCCAAAGCATATGCCAAGGCATATTCCAAAGCATATGCCAAGGCATATTCCAAAGCATATGCCAAGGCATATTCCAAAGCATATGCCAAGGCATATTCCAAAGCATATGCCAAGGCATATTCCAAAGCATATGCCAAGGCATATTCCAAAGCATATGCCAAGGCATATTCCAAAGCATATGCCAAGGCATATTCCAAAGCATATGCCAAGGCATATTCCAAAGCATATGCCAAGGCATATTCCAAAGTATATTCTAAAGCATATGCCAAGGCATATTCCAAATAATATGCTAAGGCATATTCCAAAGCATATGCCAAGGCATATTCCAAAGCATATGCCAAGGCATATTCCAAGCATATGCCAAGGCATATTCCAAAGCATATTCTAAAATTATTTTCTATAAATAGCGACTTCAGTTTAATTATAAAACTCGCACCATTTATATATTCACTTCTAAAATCTCTCTATAATCACACAAGACTAAGTACGTCTAAGTGATCTTCTTCTACAACACTAAGGTGGTCAGGGATACGTACAAAGCTCAGTAACTTACGTTGTGTGCTTCTCCGAGGTAAGATAACTACCTTTTTGACACGAGGAACACAATGAAAACTTAGTTTTTATAATTAACGATTGGTAAAGCCCTTCATACGCTTGTTAAGTTATGGGAACTTTGGGAGGGCTTACTGTGGGTGTTTATGCATGCTATTACTTACGATGAAGGATATGATTGATTTGATAGAATAACGATGTTTTGGTTGCTTGCATGATTGATTAAGATTATGAGTTCATTCTTGATAGTTGATTGGCCTATACATGTAGTACACTAGACTCATGTAGGATTGCCATGATTCACGGTTGCACGATAGGGGCCCTAAAAAGATGTAATTGTAATAGTTGACACAATACATAGTTGAAATGGTTGTTAAAACTCGAGTATAAATATACAGTTGAAAGTGTTAAGCTTAACCCATACTATTCCTCGGTGGGACTAGTGTGCTGAGTTGGTCGGACGGGGTAAACGTGATGCCTCTGACGACATGGTCAAAGTTGTTTGAGTATACCGGGTGATTAGGACCGATCACTGAGTTGCTAACGGTTTGCTCCGGGATTTGGTTATGCCTATCCTTAACGACGCCGATGGACCCCGAAAGGACAACCCATCATGTCGGGTGCAAGGTTCCTTGAAAGGTTGAATGACCGCCTATGCACAACCTGTTGTTGATTACTTATGTATAGTTGAAATTGGCAACTGTTTTATACAACCTGTGGTTATCTTACTCAGCTTTTTAAGCTGACACTTGTTTTTGAAAATGTTGTGTATCCTCAGGTTAAGCAGTGAAGTTGCTAAGTGTGAGGCATGGATAGATGAAGACTTATTGATGCCATAGATTGCCTCATTTGCTAGTCTATTTGTATTATATCATATAGACTTTAATAATGTTTGGTCGTGTGGTTTGTTATGGATTTCTTAAAGTATCGTGTGATGCAATAAGTAACACCAAAAACTTTGGTTGACATTTCCGTTAGGAAATGACTATGTATAAAAGGGACCTTTCCGCAATAAATGTTTGTTTATAATTTTTTTTTTTTTTTTTTTTTTTTTTTTTTTTTTTTTTTTTTTTTTTTTTTTTTGAAATCATTTTTTACTAGTAGTGCACCCTCTTACAGTTCTCTGTTCTAAAATCCTCATATCAGTTTAACCTATTTCTCACGTATCACTTTATAAGGTTGTTAAGATCATATGTCCGCGCGATGCGGCGGTACGGTGGTGGTGGCGGCTACGACGGGGGTTGGCGGCGGTAGTGGCGTGATTATTAATATAAAAGTAATTGATATAAAAGAAGGTATTGTAGTTATTTTAAGGGTTAAGAATGTATGTTGTAAATAATTTTATTAAGGGTATTATAGATATATTAGGTGGAGATATTTAAATTAGTGAATAAATGAGATGAATAGTTTGGGTAGATCAAGTTCTTTTTAAAAAAAATAAAATAATCAAATGCTTTATAAGATATTTAAGATATAGGAAATGATATATAATGGGTGGACTTATGTAAGAATATATATTTACCCTTGGATTGAATAACATTCAAAGTTTTTGTTAGGGTACAGTAACATAGTTTCTATGTACATAATGCGATAAGAGTGCAGATTTTTTGTTAGTGACATTCAATGATTTTTTCTACTGATTCTCGTAGTTGGTTTAATAGTTAAAAAAATAACGTAGTTTCATCATTTTTTTGGAAAGAGAAAAAATTATTAAAAAACTAATTTATGTGTATTTTAATTTTCTTAAATTTTTAGCAAAATAAAATAATATATATATATATATAGGGGTTGGGTATTGTAAAACAAGTATTAAAGTAAAACAAATAAGACAAGATCTTGACCCTTAGATCATGGTTAAATTGATGCACGAAGATTCACGAAGCAATTGATGCACGATGATTTTCATGATGCACGGTGATCTTCAGTGAAGAGAAACCTATTGTTTTATTTGTTTTACTTTAATACTTGTTTTATTTTACCTAAAACTTATATATATATATGTTATATAAATAAAACAAAATTCTTATGACATCATTATTGTCTAAGCAATGCTTACTTGTCATTATTAGACTTATTTATATTAATTATTTCTTTTTTATTGTTTTGATTTATGACATCATCCTATTTAAAGTTTAAATCATTTTTTAATTGATTTATGATTTATTTTTTTCTAGCCTAAGTCTCATGTAAATTAAAATGTAATCTAATTTCTTTTCCTTGAAACGACTATATGCCAATTTTCAAAAATAGTGTCACTATCTCTTTTCGTCTTAATATTATCAATCAGCCTGAGTATATTAAATAAAAGACGATTGTTATGACATCATCATTTTATTAAAATAACTTATTTGTTATCTCCAAATTCTTTTTTAAAGTTTAGTTTTTTTGTTTAATTTACTTATGATATCATAAGCACTTTATTTCTTTAAATTTATTTCATTTTTATTTTTGTTATTTATGATGTCTTTTTCTATAAAAAATAAGTTTTATTTTTTTGTAACTCTAATATTTTATACATGGTCTTTTAAATTTTAACTATTCATTGTCATAACAGATTTTTAAACTATCCATATATTATGCGGCTTAATAAGCTAATAATATTTATTCGAAATATAAGGTATATTATTTCGAGGTTATGAGTATGGTTGAACTATCCCAAAATTCTTAAACATCAACGTAACTTAATATTACAAAACTTTTATTAATAAGTCCGGGTTGAACCCGGGTTAATTAGCTAGTATATATATATATTTTATATTATAGTTAAGATTTTAAGTTATAGGAAATTTCTATAACATGGGAATATATCATGTATTTTGCACATTTAGAATTTAAAATAACTTAACATTTTTTAGATTATTTTTTTAATAAAGAATTATAATATTCATGTATCATTTAAACAAGTCAAAAGAATTATTTGAATGAAATGATTGTTGATGGCAATGATTGGCGTTCCTTTAATATTATGAGATTAAGAAATATAAACAGAGAACCACCAATTGAGTTCATGAATCATTGAAGCTGTGGATGTAACCCACCACAAACTATTGTTATGATTTGTTTCTATTTTTATATCACCATTTTGTTTTCCCTTCTTTTGTCTTCTATGATCCTGCTTTTGTGGATCATGAATACCCAATCTGGAAGACTGGAAGTTGTTTATACCAGTTTGAGTATTTTTTTTTTTTTTTTGAACGACAGAATAATTATATATAAATAAATAAAGTCACTAGCAAGATGCTAGAGACAAACAATAGTACAATTACAAATCTATAATTCGAAAAAAGCTACCTATTCTAGATTCATCCGAGGCCTTTAACTGCAAAAACTACAAAAGAGGTGAAAAAACTCGTGCCAACATACGATGATAAGGCAGGAGAAAAACCCCCACCCACAAAGGCCGAGCCACCGGTTTTCACTCCGTGATGTTTTTGATGTAGTCTCACACTAGCCCCGGGGACGATAAAATTCGATACTAACAGAGGAGATACAGTAATCTTGAACAATAGAATTATTACTCTTAACAGCGTACCTCCAAGATTGGCTACAAAAATTACTTGAGAACTCACTTTCCCATGTAGCAAAACAAATCAATGATACGCACCACACTAGCCCAATGCAACAGTCTCCTTTGTAGCAACAGAATAGCCAACGTCCAAATATATCATCCATTCTCATAGCTTTCCTTCGTGACCTTCAGAAGCGGATTCTCGAGCCAGTCGGTCCAGTATTTTTAAAGTTTGAGTATTTTTAAAGTTTTGAATATGCATAAATTTTCTACTGAACTTCCATATCCATATATAATACTAATCAAACAACTCAAATATTTTTGATATTACAAGAGTTTGTTTGGTTAGACAAGGTATACTTCTAAAGTTTTAAGTCATGTCATTGTGGATTTCTATCAAAGATCTCGTTGCAAATTGTTTTTCTACCCTTTCTTTGTTGGACAAAGCAAAATTCATATTTATTTCTGTACAATTTATCGTGAGAAATGATCCTTAAACAAAGGATAGTGATATTCTCACAACACTTTTAAGCCATCCACAACATATGTATATATTATACTGCACAGTGTAAAGTTGTGTAAAACAATGATTGTTATGGATGGTTAATTTGTGTTGCGGGGATATCACTCCCCTTAAACAAAACATGTTGTTATATACAAAAAAATATATATGATATAACTATATGATGCATATATTTTTATGTATGACAAAAATGTGTTGTGTAATACTCACTTCTCATTTATCATAACAAATATATGTCTTTTTGTCCTAACTGGTATTGACAGTTGGACGAAATACATATATACATCTCATTCTTAGCTTTGTATTTATCTTTTACGATTGGTAACCAAATAGATCATTGTTAACTTGGTCGTAATGCGTAAGTTTAATAGATAAAAGTAGTAACTTTTCGTGATCAAATTGAATGCATGCAACAACATATAGATGAAATGATGCATTATGTACATTTTATGCAGTGCCGACTAAAGTGAATCTTCTAATCAATTGCTAATGGTCATACGATAAGCAAAAGTTTTTTTGTTTTTCATTTTAATTTCACTTTTTAAAAATAGTTTTGCCAACTCAAAAGTAAGCTCTTTTTTAATTAATCACCAATTTCTATACTTCGATTGATTGTCTTAGTTAATTTCAAGTGTCTTTTTGATTATTGATTATCATATGTATTGGATTAAGTTAGAGGGTATCAATCATGTTTTAGTTTATTGGTAGATTATTGATGCGTAAATCTCACGCGAAACTAAGCACAACGGAATGTATCAACTTAAACAAAGAACTTGCACAGCGGAATAACTATTTTTGTGAGGATTTTCTGAATTTTATATGAAACAAACAACAAAACAAGACAATAAAATAAAAGGATAGATAAAAGAATCCACCACCAAGATTCGTAAAGGACAAGCCACCGGAATCTAGGATAAAGGAAACACTCCAACCCACCACTATGTTTGATAAAGGTCTAGCCACCACAAACACAGATAAAGGAATCGAAGATTTTGGATCTCACCACTATATTTGATAAAGGACGAACCACCACAAATATAGATAAAGGGATCACTTCAAACCACCAAGATCAAAGATCTCATAAAGGTAAATGAAGATTTTTGGATAAGAAATAGAGGCTGCTCTATTAATTTCATTCAATCAATCAAGTCTGTCTTACAATGAGAAATGAGCCTCTATTTATAGCCACTAATGCTATTTTCTAGAATTAAAGAAATACAATAATAAAAGAAATATAAAGGCTGTCACAAACAACAAGGACCACCACTACTTTAGACAACCAATAGAAAAAAGGGCATGTGCAGCTTCTAGAATTATTCCCTTTGAAATGGTCCCCACAATTGGCACATGCAAACCGTTAGGAAAGGTGTCACATCTAGTTGTCCATCCTTATCCATTTCCATAGCTGCCTAGCATAAACTTGGTATATTCCTTCTTTATTGGGTCCACTGCCATGTCACCGAAATAAACTGAACTGAACAAAACTGGTGACATTATTCTGGTACATCTGGACTGGAGTCGTTCATTGGTAAGCTTCACTGAAGGGTCTTGACTGGAGCTGGAGCCTGGATCTGGAGGATCTTCACTGGAGCCTGGATCTGGAGGATCTTTACTGGAGAAGTGATCTGGAGGATCTTCACTGGAGACTGGATCTGGAGGATCTTTACTGGAGCCTGGATCTGGAGGATCTTTACTGGAGAAGTGATCTGGAGAATCTTCACTGGAGAAGTGATCTGGAGGATCTTTACTGGAGAAGTGATCTGGAGAATCTTCACTGGAGAAGTGATCTGGAGGATCTTCACTGGAGCTTGGCAAGTTCACTGGTGGATGCTCGCTGAAGTATAACTTAAATAAGACACTGATCACCCATCTTTTGCTAGTGTCACTGATGAACTTCAAGACCAGCAACGTTTGATTTGGTTGCATAACTTTAGTGCTCGACTTTGCATTAACATCAATATACACTAGTGGCTTAATTCCAATAAAGGATATCCAAGGGTAATTTGTTACTTGCTGATCCTCGATCAACAAATACACGAACCAACCTTTTTTGTGGAAATGGTTCGGGGTCATTTCCGCATCAGGATTGCTTTCAAAGTAGCATCTTTGAATTAATTCTCTATATATATTGTATGGAATTAACTTTGTGTTTTTTTTTTTTGAAAACATTGGATTTTCAGAGCCTATTAGACCTTGAGTAGTTCGGACAGGATGTGATCTCAAAAAACTTAGAAAAAACCTTACAGACATGTCACTTCAAAGAGTCGAACCCAAAACTTATGGAAAAACCACTTATATAATTAAAGGGGTATTCTCATATTTAGATAAATTTATGTTTGCATTCGTAAAATTATTACCCCAAGTGTATTGGATATAAAGCAATCACCCTTCAACAATTAAGTTAAATCATTTATCCTATGATCAATCAAAATGACATCCAATGATCTTCAGTTGAGTTAACTAACACTTTATATGCATTATTTACCCTTTATATTTTTTTGTTTATTTTGAACAGCAGTGGTGATTGGACTCAGCGGCATTGCCTCTTCATTGTCCGATAGAGATCGACCACGTCACCAACACAGTCAATCCGAGGGCATGACTGGCGGTGGAAGTCCCACTACCGTTCTGGAGGAAACCAGCTAAATGCTAGAGAAAACCCCCATGCCCCACCTCATTGGCAAGGACTTCCCAATATGCCTTTCAAAAGTTTCGAACCCGTGACCAACATTTGGCTGAAAGACATAAGGGGCATTAAATAACTTCTTTTGAATTTTTTAAAATTGACTTCTAGATTAGCCTAGGTCGAATTAAACTTTTATGTCTAATTCAGTCTCACGTAAGAGTTCAGTCATGTCTGACCGTAAATATTTTTGTGAGATTTGAACTTAGCTTTTCCCGACATAAACCCTAACAAAATCAGACTTTAGTGTCTAAACTTTAATTAAGTCTAATAGGTGCACGTAAGGTTAAGTTTTTTCTTGTTTTTTTTCAAGCCCTTTTAGGTGAGTTAGTATCAACCTCATAATCTAAACCATTTGTAAACCTAATGATCAAAACATAATCAAATAAAAACATGAAGACCCGCTAACCCGACCCATAATCAACTCAACGAAAATAAAACCCAAAAACAAAAATAAAAAAAGGTCCATTGGGCCATAATACATTTACAACTTACAAGTAATAACTAAAGCCCATATGTAATATTCCGTCCAAACAGATTATATACATCACCATACATATATACAACTCATAACCCTATTAACCAGTCTTTATTCGCCGCCTTAAGAGAACAAAAATGGTGTCGCTGAAGCTACAGAAGCGGCTCGCCGCCAGCGTACTAAAGTGCGGGAGAGGCAAAGTGTGGCTTGATCCAAATGAAGGCAATGAGATCTCCATGGCCAATTCTCGTATGTTTTCATTTCTTCCTATTTCTTATTTCATATTTTATATATTATATATATACATGTATATAAGTTTTTGTTTCTATTGGCTGTTATGATTTTGTTACTGTAATTTATATTTTGTTTGACTTAGAATATAAATCTGGCTTAATATATAATATTATTTGTTTGTATATTTTGTATTTATGTGTTATGTGTATAATAGATAGATTATCTTTATGAAACTGGTTTGCTGAAAAATGAAAAGGATGAAATTTGTGTGTGGCTATATATATATATATATATATATATATATATATATATATCTGTATGTGTGTATGTATGTAATTAACTTTGAGTTTACAAGATGATACAATGGACGGAAGCAAAAATATAGAAAGTGATTGTTATTGTATGTGTTTATCAGTTTATGAGACCTTTGTATATGGTAAATTGGTTAAACAGGTAAAAATATTGAAATGTGATCAAAGCGGAACGGGTCGAATGGGTAAAACTGTATTGTATATGCTAAAAGGGTCAAACAGGTAATATGTTTGAATTTACTCAAAATGGAAATTGGTTGAGTTGGTTTAGCTTGTTTTAGGTTATCAAGTGTGTTGAACGTTCTAAGGGCCTTCATTGAATTTTAGCATCACACCTTTGCAATGTGCGTGTGGCGAATGTTTTTGATGCTTTTTAGGAGATTCTGGGTTGTTTTTGATGGGGCATTGTTTGAGATGAAGATTGGTTGTGAAACTAGGGAGGGAGGGATATGGCACATTTCAATTAAAGTGCTTTAATTTGTAAATAAGGTTGGGTAAATGCTTTATCGTATAACAGGGTAGGAGACCAGGACTATAGAACAATAGATATTGTGTTTCTGTTTGTTGGTCACTTAAAGATTGTATTGTAAGGTTTGACTTATATTCGTTGCTAACTCTTGATTAAGCATGTTATACGATGTCATCATTGTTAATGCTGTAAGATTATTTTTTAAAACTAGGATGCAGTTATGGATGATGACATGAATGGAATTTACTGATTTTTCGGGTTTATAGTTATCTGTTGAAGCTTATTAGT
Organism: Erigeron breviscapus; assembly: GCA_034093135.1. Classification (NCBI taxonomy): domain Eukaryota; kingdom Viridiplantae; phylum Streptophyta; class Magnoliopsida; order Asterales; family Asteraceae; genus Erigeron; species Erigeron breviscapus. Next base: position 3,670,353 of record CM067167.1, read on the forward strand.
TTTTGAGATGGTTCTAATTTGTTGGTTTGTGTTTGCAGGCCAGAACATCAGGAAGTTGGTCAAGGATGGATTTATCATTAGGAAGCCAACCAAGATTCACTCTCGATCACGTGCTCGCCGCATGAACGAGGCTAAGAGAAAGGGGCGTCACTCTGGATACGGTACCTTCTAGGCTTTTTATTTGAGTTCTAGATAGCTCTTGTATAGAGGGATGGTTATAGTCTATTTAATATATGGTTTTTTATATGTTGTTTGATTAGTAGCAGGTAAATTTGTTGCTTATGTGATTGTTAATTTTGTGTTTCTGACTATTAGGAAAGCGCAAGGGAACCAGGGAGGCAAGGTTGCCTACCAAGATCCTATGGATGAGAAGGATGAGGGTGCTGAGGAGATTGCTTCGGAAGTACCGAGAGTCAAAGAAGATTGACAAGCACATGTATCACGACATGTACATGAAGGTTAAAGGTAATGTGTTCAAGAACAAGCGTGTTTTGATGGAGAGCATTCACAAGAGTAAGGCTGAGAAGGCCCGTGAGAAGACCTTATCTGATCAGTTTGAAGCTAAACGTGCAAAGAACAAGGCTAGCAGAGAAAGAAAGCTTGCTCGAAGAGAGGAAAGATTGGCCAAGGTATGATATTGTCACTATGGTTGTTTGAATGTGCATTTTGAATGTGAGTTTCTGTTTAGACAGGTTGTAGGTGATAGTGTTGTGCTTTTGCTATTTTAACCTGTACTGTAAAGATGGAAATAGGTATTTAGGTAATTCATATTTATACTTTGGTAATCAGTTATGTTGCAGTCAGATTTCAACCGTTTACTTGACCATATAAGTCGATTATAACATAATCAGACTATCAGAGCCTAGTTGGTATCGTTGTGTCACCGTTTTAGTCTTTTCACATATGTTATTAATATTTTTAGGGTCCACAAGAGAGAGCTCCTGCTGCCCCCGTTCCAGCTGCACAACCTGCACAGTGAGTGTCGAAGAATTTTTTTTTGTCGAACACATTTGCTTACATTTGTAGAATGTTTGTTTTGATAAAAATATTGATTCTTTTTCAGGCCATCAAAGAAATCCAAGAAATGAGGTCACTTCAATATGTTGGATACCATGGTAGTCTGGTGGTTCATTTTACTAATCTGCTTGTTACAATTTCATTTTGTTTTGGAATATTTCTATCTAGAAAGAGATTCAAACTCTTGATACAATGAATTTTGTCTGGGTATTCCATGTTTGTTTTGTTGTATTCTCTCTTCAGTATATTTTCTGATTCAGCACCGAGTGTTCAACATGTTATTTTTTTAAGTGAGTTGATAGTGTGTAAAGCTGCAAGGGTTGTAGAAACAATCACTGTCCTGGTTCCCCCCAGCTTTGTTGGTTGGATGTAAAAGCTCGATTCTTACATCCATGTTGGCGGTCAGATGGTTAGGGCTAACGAAAAAATGTAGTTATTGTTGAACTTTAGGATTTTGTTCTGATGTAATCATAGTGCTAACCGGCTACCCCTTGGACTAGCAAAGTTTAAGTGATTGTCTTTTGTAGATAGAATGTTCGAACTAGTAATTATACTTTCATTTCTTTGCTATGAAATAGTGAGCCGAACCTCTGCCTCATCATTGTCAGTCGTCACATAGTCATGGCTAAAATGTATATAGCAACACGGTGTTGATAAGTTGATATTAACATAAAAACCATCAAGTTTGTTAACTGCATTGGTATTTTCTGAGATTCGTTGCCTGTATCTGGTCAAATATGGAAGTACGTTGCTGTTCTATGGCTTGAAACATACATTTTGATGTTTTTAGCTCTAATTTTTTTTTGTACTTTTTTATTTATTTATTACTTATCAAAGGATGGTTTTGTGCCTCGATTTGGCTACCCAAACCACACACAAAACCTTGGATTATAACTAAAATATGAACAAAAAAAGAAGAGTAGAATGATAAATGATTAAACGAGGTAAATGTAGAGAAGGGTTTGCAGAAAGCCCTTGTTTTTTGTTTAGTTGAATGTAAAACATGTAATTTTCTATTTGTGCAGGCGTATATAGTTCACACTGTTTATCTTATTATTAGTATATAATAATTAGTCTTGCAATACTTGGCAGTCAAGGAATTAGATAAAAGAAAAGTGCTTAAAATCGGTTAGATAATAGGTCGGTCGGTGATTATATTGTAACATGCTAAGGATTTATATATAAATCTCCCCTCTATAAATACGAGTATATACAAAAACCCATACAAATTAACTAGTCGAATAAAAAAGAGTTAATTCGGGCCAATATATCTCATTCTTCTTTTACTTTCGTTTTCGTAAACTTCCGTATGTGAGTTTCTTCAACTATCGAATAGTTAGTTGTAAGGTTTCTTTGTGAGGGTTCTTTTGCTACAAATACAACAAGGTTTGCACAAAGATTTAACAGTTTTAGTCTTGGGATTCGACTAAACAGAGAATAAAAAGATCTTTTGTTTTGTTTTATTCGATAAAGAAGCAAGCTTGGTGCTTTTTGCTTTTGGTGATTCAAGATCTAACAATCGGTTAATCCTGGTTAAATATCACTTCTTTGGTCAATTCACTAATATTATTAGATAGTAAAAAAAAAAAAAAAAAAGAGATCATGGCAGAGCGAAAGGTGCTAAATAAGTACTATCCCCCTGATTTCAATCCAGCAAAGATTCCAAAGCGATGCATGCCCAAGAATCAGCAAATAGAAGTTCTAATGACGCTCCCAATGAGCATTCGTTGTAGCTCATGTGGAAACTACTTGTACAAAGGTACCAAGTTTAATTCACGAAAAGAAGATGTTATTGGAGAGACGTATCTTGGGATACAAATATTCAGATTTTATTTTAAGTGTACCAAATGCTCATCCGAGATTACCATGAAGACCGACGCTCAAAACTCTGATTACATTGTCGAGTCAGGGGCTGTAAGAAATTTCGAACCTTGGCGTGCAGAGGATAAGGCTGATGAAGAGAATACGGGGGGAGATGCAATGAGGTCATTGGAGAATAGAACAAAGGAGTCAAAAAGAGAAATGGACATCCTTGCAGCACTCGATGAACTGAAGTCAAGACATAATGCACACGTAAGCGTGGATAAAATGCTTGAAGCCTTGCAGCAGCGATCAGCTCCGGTACAGGAAGACAACCTTGAAGAGGAAGATGAAGCCCTTATAGATTCCCTCTTCCATAAAGGATCAAGAGAATATATCCGCAGAATTGATGACGATGATATGATTCTTGCAGAATCTTCACAAAATGGCTCTAAGAAGCAAAAGGTTTCTCAAGGAGTCTCTGATAGCCCTGTTGCACTGAAGTCTTCAACGATAAAGTTTTCTATTGTGAAGAAGCAACCAGAGGCCAAAATGCAAGCAAATGAAAAAGAAGACAAGGCCAAAACTACAAGCGGTAATATTGGGTGACAATTGTTATGCCAACAGTATGACGACAGTGATGAAGAATAACAAGAGTAATCAAGTCTCGCGTTTTTTTTTAATCAGAATTGTTATATCTGCCTCTATTTTGCTTGTAACTGTACCATATTTGGATAGCATACAGTAACTGATTGGTTTTTTAACAACAATTCATGGTTTTTTTGATGGCGAAATTGATGTTGTTTTTTGTAGATAAAAATCCAACTAGTAAGCATACTTGTATCTTTTTGCTCTGAAATAGTGAGCAGAACCAACATATGCCTCACATTGTCACGCCTAAAATGTTTATGGTAACACTGTGTTGATAGATATTTAACACGAAACCAACGAGTTTCATTGACTACATTGGTATTTTTTGAGCTTCGTTGCCTGTATCGGGTCAAAGATGAAAGTTTGTCGCTGACTTGCTGTTCTATAGCTTAAAACCATATAGTTACATACATTTTAATGAAGTTTGCTCTAATTTTTCCCTACCTCTTATCAAAGGATGGTTTTGTGCCTCGATTTGGCTACCCAAACCACACACAAAACCATGGATTATGACTAATATGAACAAAAAAAAAATGCAAAAAAGCCCTCGTGTTTTGTTTAGTTGAATGCAAAACAATGCATCATTGAAAGAGTGATATAAAACATGTAATTCCAATTTGTGCAGGTGTACTAATGTGGTAGCTCTCTTATTATACAAGATGGGCAAACAAAAAAGTGATCGTCTGCGCACAATATGGACGCCTGAAATGGATAGATATTTCATTTGATTTAATGTTAGAACAAGTTGGAAAAGGAAACAGGATTGATGGTCATTTGTTTATTAAACGAGCATGGAAGGACATGACATTGTAGTTCAATACATAGTTTAAGAAAAAGATATTTTGAAAACAGACAAGAAACTTTGAGAAGTCTATATAAGACGATAAACAACCTTCTCACTGTAGATGGGTTCACATGGGACCAAAGGCGACGAATGGTCACTGCTTGGCCTCATAGTCATTCTCTCAACCTGAGTTTGTACGAGTGTGTTCCGTTTGGGGATTAAGAAGGGCTAACTGCAGTGGCTGAGCCAGCAGAGGGTGGTGCTTGGCCCTCCCAGCCTTCCATTGCAAGTTTTGTCTATGACCATCATCATAGACAAAACTGTCAATTTTATGCTTCGGGTAATTAATATTCAAAAAAGTTGTTATAGTAATATGAACTATAAACGTGTCCATAACTTCTGATCATCTTCAGTTTTACTTCTTTGAAGTGACATCTAAAAACCGGTTATGTTAGGTAATTACCTTCAGTAATTTTTCTTGGAACTTTGATGAATTTTTTCAGGCCTACAGATTACAGTAAGTTGGTTGCCAAAAAGTACTTTCTTTAGTTAGCCGGATTGGGTATCAGTTACTTGTAAAACTTATGAGCATGTATAACTTCATATGCAGGTACACCCTGGTGCTCATATCGCATCAGAAATTCAGAACCATTCCATATTATAGTGATTTATGTCAAATATATACAAGCATACATGTGGAAGGTAATCTTGACAGTTCTGTCAAAAATTCAGATTTAGGAACTGATGGAGGTGATTATATGGTAAAATCATCATCAGAATCTGTTGGTGATGTTCTTCTTGAGAGTACCGAGACTGATATGGAGGTTTTTCATAAAATATGATTGATGAAGATTTTAAAGTCTCAATATCTTAAGAGTTCTCTGACGTCATTTTTCCGTCTGAAGATATATTAGGGGGAGGCAGCCGTGTTAGGACAAACTGGCAGCCACCAATGGACCGTTACTTGATTGACCTTATGGTTGACCAAGTTCGGAAAAGAAACCAGATTGATGGTTTGTACCAGAAACAAGCTTGGTTAGAGATGATCAAGTCATTTAATGACAGGTTTTGTTTCAAATATGATGTTGATATATTAAAAGACCGATACAAGACCTTTAAAAGACAGTATAATGTCATTAACAAACTTTTGACATCAGAAGGTTTTTTATGGGATGATTTACTTCAAATGGGTAATTGCTGATGATCGTGTTTGGCCAGATTACATTGAGGTTTGCACTACATGATCAGTGATCGTTATTTTCTTATCGTTTATATCTGTTTTTATTACAGCTTCAAATAGCAGAAATACATCTAAACCCTTCGTTCATAATGCCGTCTTTCTTAAACTTAAGCATCTGATGTTGATCCATCCGTGTCACTTGATCACTTTGAAAACGCAATACAAACACCTTTATAAGTTTTTGGTTTGGCAAGAAGGTACAATTTGTTCTCACTGTTGGTTATCATTATTTATTTTGATAGTTATAACCTTTAACAATGTGCAGTCAAATTCAGATGCCAGACAATATATGACAAGTCCCGTGCCTTACTACAAAGATTTGTGTGTTATATGTAAAGAAGTGAACACCAACGAAAATGCAGTCTTTCGGATAGTCATTCAAACCAAAAAGGCAAAGTTTCTGTTTCAGCGGGGCTTCAACTAACGAGCTGGATCTTAAGCGAGCTGTGACAAACTAGTCTTCCAAACAATCCAAGATTGTCAAAGAAAACAGGGCACTTGTCACAATTTAAGTGGTGGTTGAATATATGCTTTTCAATATACATATTTAGTTTAACACCTTGTTAGTTTTTCATTAAGATCTTATAATTTATAACTTTTTATATAAATATAAAAACATGGTATTTGAGTTAGATTGGGTTGTATAGGTGGAAGAGAGAGAAATTAATTTTTAATTAAAGATTGGGTTGAGTTTAGTCTAATAGACAGACAGTTATACTCAAACAACAACAATGATACACAATCCCCTCAGGGGTGGGGTATGCGGAAGGTGAGGTGCAGATAGCCGTACCTCTAATCCAAGATAGAGATTGCTTCCCGAAAGACCTCCGTCGAGAGTGCACCCTACTCACTTTAGCATACCAGTTTATTAATTGTAAACTAAGCCTTGTGTGTTTAGGGAATTGGGCTTACATTTTCATTTTGTAGGTTTTATGTGTTGGATCTATATCTGACCCATCCTTGTTAACCTATGTCGAGAGTTTGCTTTGCTATTTTTACTGATGTGCTATTTCGTGTGCTACGCTTACCCCATATTTCATCATCATAGCCACGGGGGGGTGACCTATTTCATACACGAGAGACTGGTTGAATATTAGTTCTTTAACCCAAAGTGATCATGGCCCGACGTCATGCTGATCAATAAAAAGTTAACCCTGTACTTGGTTTCGAGTTGGTTTTTATCAGAACAATCATGGGCATCATGTCTCCAACTTCAAATTCACTTCAAAATGGCTCTTCTTCGTATATGAATTACGAATATCTTTATATTAGACAAATATATGCAGACGCATAATGCTACATGGATATACAATATTAATAAAAAAAATATTCACTATGTATCAGACAGATAAGCCATGTTTATATTGGAATAATAGTCATTTGCCCAATCTTTCAATGAAATAATTCAATTGGAAGCATCATCTCCCATGAAGCTGTTTTTAGTCTCACACGATAAATTAAGGGCTCGTGACCCACAAAGGCCACGAAAGCTTGAAAAGGTTGACCTTCTAATTTAAACCTATATATGGGCTACAAGAAGGGAAAGAGTGCCACATCTTTTAATAGTTTACAAAACAAGTTTGGCAACTCTATTCACTTATGATCACACAATGCAGACCTCAAACTTTTGGTTTAATAATGACATTTCACAATTGCACAAAGGGTTCGGACCCCATTTAACCACAAAGAAATGTATGGCGTAATGGTCAGACGTCATAATATCTACCGACTTAAAGATTCGTTTGGGTAAAAGTTCAGAAACGGTCACAGATTATTCAAAGACTCGTCCTCCCTAAACAATCGAAACAAACAAAATATTGTACGTTTATTTTACAATTGCACAAATAGTTGGGACCCTGATTGATTTTGATAATCAGCATCGTGTGTAGCAATACTTGTAAAATCAACATTTTGTCATGTTGGTACGGATATGGGATGCTTTCTTTCATGTTCTTTTAAAAAGCTGCTCTCTTTTATTATTCATTGTAATCTGTGCATTGTTAACTGTACATAGCAATACAACTGGAAGATGCTCACAGTGGAATATATATATATATATGTGTGTGTATATTATATATTATATGGTCCCTATTGGAAGTGTGTGAATATGAAAAAGAGCTGGCCGCTTGCTAGCTGTAAAAGAAATGTTCTCATTTTCTATGGGGCTACCATCTTCAACATTTAACATGACATATATCCTAGCTTGTGTAACCATGTCCATTGCCTAAAATATTGCTATATAAGTCGACAAATACATACAAGACAAAACGATCGTCGTCAAGGGTATTAATTAAGACCATGGTTTCGACCTATGTATGAATCGATAAGTACGGTGTCGTTTTTGTACCTGTATGACTCGTGTTAGATGTTACATAACTGAACGACGATAAATATAGTTAAAATTTTTTTTTTTTATGAAATAATGTAATGTGATAATAATATTATCTTTTTCTAGTTATTTTTTTCTTTTATCTTTTGCTTTGAAAGGTAAGATATAATATACCAAACAATAATTTACATGAGACTTGAGCATATAACTTTTGGTTGACGGGTTAACAAATATACCTATTGGGCTGGAAAATGTATACAACTAGACAATCATCTAAAATGCTTGAAAATGTATCATTATGACCTGAATTCTATAGTATGTAACTATATATCAACTCCAAATACTATTAGACTGCCTCCAATGCATCCATCAATTCTTACTACAAATTTGTCCACTCAGCATGCCACATCAGCTTTTCATAAATTCTTACTACAAACACCTTTTTGACCCCAATGCCAAAAATCACATTCTTACTACAAACACCCACTATTAAATAATAATATATATAATATATGTGAGAGAGGGGAGAGGAGAGAGGAGATTTGTGGGGAATTTGTGGGGAAGGATTTTGGAGAGAGGAGAAAGGAGATTTTTGATGCCACATAGGCCAAATTTTTGCCACATAGGCTACAAATTTGCTACAAATCTCCCATTGGAGATAGTCTTATTAACCTTAAGGCTTAAACAACATAATAACACGCCTTTGATTAGAGATTTATAGGCCTATAACATTTGTTGTTTCAAAGTCAATGGGGGCTTTCTCCCACCTCTTGCATGGTGGATATGTTCATGTCGGTTGGGGCCATTAGAAAAGTAAACATATAACATATGGTGATTTATGCAACAAAAGGACAATTAACTTAGCAATATTCAAAATGATCTATATATTGATACGTATGTAGGTCATTAACTTCTAATTTAATGTCTTATAATAAGATAATTCATTTATCGACATAGTTTTCTAGCCCATTTAAATATGAGTTTGTTTTTATTCATGCTGATTCTAGTGAAATATAAGCCTGAAAAGGTAATAAAACGATTTAAAGAAATACTTTTAACTTTATCAAGTCAAATCGAAAAGCTTTCTAGCATGATACATGTGAGGGAGTTAGCTTTAGCAGATATTGATGGTTAATAAAGTGTAAAACATTGTGATATTTTTAGTGTTCTTTTAATTACCTGCAAATATCATGATATCTAGCATACGTTGTTTTGATCGAGTTTGCGTTACCGAGTCTTTTATAGAGTAGATCCAGGTTAAAATCTCCATCATACTCAAACTCAAAAATAGAAAAGAAATTTCATCCGAGCCCACCATAGATGTATAGTTTGAAACACTGTGACCCAATCTAAACGAAGTGGTTTGATATTTTTAGTTTTGTTTATAAAAACAACCGTCCATCTTGAACGAAATGTAATTTTTTTCCTTTCTTTTTAAATATATACAAGTATTTCTATCCGGGTGTTGCCCCGGGAAAAAAACAAAACTTTCGCGATAATAGTTAAAAAACAGTAAGCCGAAAAACAAAATTTGCATGGCAAAAGTTAAGAAAACAAAAGTTGTGGTCAAAAGTAAATAAAATGAAACTTTGGTAACAAAATTTAATAACCAAAAGTTATGTGGTAAAAAACAAACCAAAGAAAATTTTCGGAGCAAGACTTAAAAAAAACAAAGTTATGTGGAAAAAATTACAAAAGTTAAGAAACTTAAACTTGAAAACAAAGTTTGTGTGGCGAAAGTTTAAAAAACAAAAGTTATTTGGCAAAAAGTAAATGGGAAATGTAAATAAAAGTAAGTTTCAGTGACAAAAATTTAAAATGTAAAAGTTATGTGGTAAAAATAAGAAAGAAATAAATTTTTGATGGGGAAAATTTAAAACCAAAAGTTATGTGGCAAAAAGTAACTAAAGCAAAACTTTGGTGGCAAAAGTTAGAAAACTTAAAGTTGAGAGAAAACTCCGTTAAATTCCTTTTTGTAACTAGTGTTAGTTAGCCAAACAACACTTAACGATCGTTAAAGCCGTTAACTATTCTGGTTGTGCAACAACAACTTGTATCTTATGCATTGAAGGGAGTATTATTAGCTACCGGACTCCCCTCTCACAAACCAACTTTGATTTTTAGTGTTCAGATATAACAAGAATTTTTAACCCGGGCGTTGCCACGGGAGACATATCGTCGCCGCATCATGTAAACATACATCTAGCATTACCTAAAAGTTTGGACACTTAAAGTTTACTATAAGTAGTAGAAAGTAATGGATAGATAAAGTTGAAAAAACCGAGAGTTCGATGGTAAAAGTTAGAAACCTTATAATAAGAGATAAAAAGTAAAAATAAAGATTTGATGATTAAAGCTAAAAACCCAAAAGTCAATTGGTAAAAATTAAAAACTTTGTTACTTAAGTTTGTATAAAAATGTTAGACTAAAGTTAAAAAACCTAAAAGTTAAGTGGTAAAAATAAGAAACTTTAAAAGCATATTATGGTAAAAAAAAAATTAAAAAAAATAAATTCAAGAAAAAGACAAAATTGCTGACGTCAGCATGATACTGTAGCTAAGGGGTTTGTGAATTGTTATATATATTAATTTGTCGAGAGTTTGGGGAAAAAGTTACAGTATCTATAATCCTTTATAATAATTATCAACCCCCTAAGTGTTAGAAAAATGGTTAGATGCAAAAGTACTAAATTACCCTTAATGAACACCCCCTATGGAAAGGGTTATTAGAGATTACCAAATTTGCCCTTAATGAATTAATTTACACTTTAAACCCTTATCTTGTTAATTTACACTCTAAGTCCTTATCTTCTAAAATATTTCAACTATCACCATTACATCAACTACCATTACATCAACTTACACGGTTACACCACTCGACACCAATTGTCGATGTCATAACCACCCGTCACCGACACCACTATCACCATTACATCAACTTACACGGTTACACCACTCGACACCAATTGTCGATGTCATCACCACCCGTCACCGCCGCCGCATTGCGCGGGTACAATGCTAGTTAGTTATTAATAATTGTATTACTATTGTCATTATAAATTTCTAAATACTACAAACTGCTTATTTAGTCAACATTACACACCCCACTTTTTTTTTTGAACGTTACACCACATCTAGTTAAACATTGGCAACGTGAAGAAATAAATAGCTAACAATTTGAATTGATTATGAATTAAGTAGCTAGCATTGACTACGTACTGAAATAAATAATTTTATACGTTTATAATTATAAATATATATATATATATATATATATATATATATATATATATATATATATATATATATATATATATATATATATATATATATATATATATATATATATATATATATATATATATATATATATATATATATATATATATATATATATATATATATATATATATATATATATATATATATATATATATATATATATATATATATATATATATATATATATATATATATATATATATATATATATATATATATATATATATATATATATATATATATATATATATATATATATATATATATATATATATATATATATATATATATATATATATATATATATATATATATATATATATATATATATATATATATATATATATATATATATATATATATATATATATATATATATATATATATATATATATATATATATATATATATATATATATATATATATATATATATATATATATATATATATATATATATATATATATATATATATATATATATATATATATATATATATATATATATATATATATATATATATATATATATATATATATATATATATATATATATATATATATATATATATATATATATATATATATATATATATATATATATATATATATATATATATATATATATATATATATATATATATATATATATATATATATATATATATATATATATATATATATATATATATATATATATATATATATATATATATATATATATATATATATATATATATATATATATATATATATATATATATATATATATATATATATATATATATATATATATATATATATATATATATATATATATATATATATATATATATATATATATATATATATATATATATATATATATATATATATATATATATATATATATATATATATATATATATATATATATATATATATATATATATATATATATATATATATATATATATATATATATATATATATATATATATATATATATATATATATATATATATATATATATATATATATATATATATATATATATATATATATATATATATATATATATATATATATATATATATATATATATATATATATATATATATATATATATATATATATATATATATATATATATATATATATATATATATATATATATATATATATATATATATATATATATATATATATATATATATATATATATATATATATATATATATATATATATATATATATATATATATATATATATATATATATATATATATATATATATATATATATATATATATATATATATATATATATATATATATATATATATATATATATATATATATATATATATATATATATATATATATATATATATATATATATATATATATATATATATATATATATATATATATATATATATATATATATATATATATATATATATATATATATATATATATATATATATATATATATATATATATATATATATATATATATATATATATATATATATATATATATATATATATATATATATATATATATATATATATATATATATATATATATATATATATATATATATATATATATATATATATATATATATATATATATATATATATATATATATATATATATATATATATATATATATATATATATATATATATATATATATATATATATATATATATATATATATATATATATATATATATATATATATATATATATATATATATATATATATATATATATATATATATATATATATATATATATATATATATATATATATATATATATATATATATATATATATATATATATATATATATATATATATATATATATATATATATATATATATATATATATATATATATATATATATATATATATATATATATATATATATATATATATATATATATATATATATATATATATATATATATATATATATATATATATATATATATATATATATATATATATATATATATATATATATATATATATATATATATATATATATATATATATATATATATATATATATATATATATATATATATATATATATATATATATATATATATATATATATATATATATATATATATATATATATATATATATATAATATTATATATTAAGATATATATACTAATATACATTATATAATATATGTGATATGTCCATTTATATATACATTCCCATATCGTTTCTAAGTCGTTTTAAGCTTAATTATGTGTAAATTACATACATATTCGATGCTTTGATGGTATTGTTAGTGATTTCAGGCTTAGAACAGGTACAATGGTTAGAAATGGCATTTGGAAGGTTAAAAGATGCATTAAGATGGTTCGTGAACGAGTTCGTGTGAAGACCGAATGAAAAATACAAGTTTTGTGGAAACTGATGGGTTGTGCGGCGCATGGCAAGGATATGCGGCGCATGGAATTGTGTTAGGACCAGTTCACCTGGAACTGTCCAGTCACCAGTTGCATCTGGAGACCAGTGAAACTGGTGACCAAGAAGATTTGTCCAGAAATATATTGAAGTCCAGTTGCACCGTACAGTCAACGCAACTGAATACTTCCTCCAGTTGAGAACTGACCAGTTGAAGAATCATTCCAGTTGAAGTCGAAGACAACAAATGGAAGATAGAGAATGGCAATGGCAGCGAAGCCCAGTTGGCATTCTAGTCAGTTACAAACTGGAGACCATCAGTGGAAAGCCCTTACAAAGCTTTACACTGATTACGAGGAATTGACTTGTATGCTTTATGTACCTTTACCCGGATAATAAGCCTTGTCTTATTATTTAAGTAATAAAAGGTACATAAAGGTGGTTGATTAAAGTTGCTTTATCATGCGACTTTACACTGCTTTTTAAGGAATTAAATGTTATTCCTTAAATGCTCTCAACCACATTTGTACGGCTAAAGTTAACATCCCAATGTTACTTCTTCGAATACTCTTCGATAGAATTCACACTTTGCAAACCTGCAATATTCTTGGTGAACTTGTGCAATATTCTCTCAATCGCTAAAAGGAACATTTCACAACTTTAAGTGTTTCGATTGTCTTGAGAAATTCCGAGTGTAGATCAATTGTATTTCATAGGTTGTTAGGATATGTGAGTCCCTCGATAGCTACTGATCGCTCTCGAGATCGTCTATTGTTATGTCGTGAGTGCGGAATCCTCACGAGATAACTAGTTTGATTAGTTATCGTATATATTGCTAATTATATCAATATAATCGGCCTTATGTGATCTATCTTCGTTTTCTATAAGCTAGAAACGAACTTAGTCGCTCTTGGTGTGTGAAATCTGAACTGGAATCCTCAATTTAGGGTTTCCATTCGTTTATATATGTTTCAACTCGATATTGGGCCTGCTGGGCTTTGTTCTTACGAACTTAGCAACCCAGCCCATATAACGAAGATTATCTTCGTTAGTTCCTAACGAAGATTATCTTCGTTAGTTCCTAACGAAGATTATCTTCGTTAGTACTAAATACCATCAACATCTATAATTAGTTATTTTCCAAGTACTTTATGTACAAGAAACCTAACATATATTATGTTTGTACTTGTATAACATACATAACAAACATCATATATAAACATATAAATAACACCAAAACATGTAATCGATCATTACTAAAACACGAAGTCCATAATCTATCAATTACATATAAATGAATAAGACATAAAACAACATAATGTCTTAATCTAAAAGACTAATCAAATCTAAGTTGCTGTTGTCACATCAACATGCATCAACAAACTCCCCCTTGACAGCAGCATCTTCGATTTCTTCAGTCTTCAAAAAGTCTTCATCATCCATCAAATAACAATCGTTTGCTATTTGCATGGATATTTTCATGTAAGCAGACTTGAAGAATCTTACGATATCGATCTTCTTCATTCTTCCAAAATGGTAAAAATGAGCATTCAGTATCGTATAATTTTCTCTGATCATTTCTTGAGAAGTTAACCAACTGCATTGGATCATACATTCTTCTCAACAATATCTTCTTCTTCGAGTCCGCATACATCTTGGCTTCACCAGAATTTCGATCAATCTCCCAATTATCCATCTTATCCAAGACATCTTGTGCCCATTTCTTAGCAGGGACTTTGATCATACATTTGATATCACGTTGAATATACTCAACATTTTTATCTGGCTTAACCACCTTCTTCTTTCGTCTTGGTTCAATATGAAACTTTGATTTTTCAGAGTCTTTCATATTCAATCTCAACTTGAAATCTTCGTGAAGGTTCTTACCAACCACATCTGCAAGACCATAACCACTTGGATTGATAATCCTGTTATTTCCAAGTTCATGTAAGTCTTCTTCACACAAACTTCTGAAATGTCTCTCACGCCATGCTAGATACTGACAACCTTCTGGTCTTTTAAGAACGAACAGCTTCAGTTCTTCATCATAGAACCAACTCCAGATTATTGTCTTATATTTTGCAGCATCTTTATCTGAGATGTGAGTCCAATACATGATGGGCTTCATAGTATCCCATGTGACTATATATTCATTAATTCTTTGCCCAGGCACAAGTCGATCAATCTCATGTAGTGGATCATCTTCTCTGAGAGGTACAGGATAATCATTTGGATCAAAAGGTCTTGTCAAGTTGATTTCCCAGTGAAAAGGAATCAATGCATCATCAATCTTAGCATATACCACAAAGTTTAAAACTTTAGCAGAACTACTAATTGAAGCTTGAAGCATTCTTTCCTTAACTTCTTTCCTCTTAATCTCTAACTCTTTTCTTTCTTCTAAGAATGGATCTTCAGAAGTTGAGTCCCAAACATCATCAAACCCATAAGGCTTCTTGAATATGTTTATATCCGGTTCAGGAACAAACTCACCTTCCTCAAGTTCATCACCATCAAAGAGTAATTCTGCATCATCTGTATCATCTATTAAGATTACACAAAATGAACACCAGAATAAAATGAATAATCATGATAATAATAATAATAATAATAGAGATGAAATATAATTGCATTGAAATAAGATAGATTACATTCACATGTCGTAAACTTATTACATGCAACCTAATATACACTTTATCAATCTTTATCAAAATCATAAGTTGAATCAGAATCAGAATCAGATTCCAAGGCCGTTTGCCTTTGAATCTGTAATTCTTTTCCTCTTTCAGTTTCTGCTTCTTGCTGTTTATCTAATAAGTTATCAAATACAGAATGAAAAGCATTATCATCATCATCATCATCGTCATCATCATCATCATCATCGTCATCATCATCATCATCATCATCATCATCATCATCATCATCATCATCATCATCATCATCATCATCATCATCATCATCATCATCATCATCATCATCATCATCATCATCATCATCATCATCATCATCATCATCATCATCATCATCATCATCATCATCATCATCATCATCATCATCATCATCATCATCATCATCATCATCATCATCATCATCATCATCATCATCATCATCATCATCATCATCATCATCATCATCATCATCATCATCATCATCATCATCATCATCATCATCATCATCATCATCATCATCATCATCATCATCATCATCATCATCATCATCATCATCATCATCATCATCATCATCATCATCATCATCATCATCATCATCATCATCATCATCATCATCATCATCATCATCATCATCATCATCATCATCATCATCATCATCATCATCATCATCATCATCATCATCATCATCATCATCATCATCATCATCATCATCATCATCATCATCATCATCATCATCATCATCATCATCATCATCATCATCATCATCATCATCATCATCATCATCATCATCATCATCATCATCATCATCATCATCATCATCATCATCATCATCATCATCATCATCATCATCATCATCATCATCATCATCATCATCATCATCATCATCATCATCATCATCATCATCATCATCATCATCATCATCATCATCATCATCATCATCATCATCATCATCATCATCATCATCATCATCATCATCATCATCATCATCATCATCATCATCATCATCATCATCATCATCATCATCATCATCATCATCATCATCATCATCATCATCATCATCATCATCATCATCATCATCATCATCATCATCATCATCATCATCATCATCATCATCATCATCATCATCATCATCATCATCATCATCATCATCATCATCATCATCATCATCATCATCATCATCATCATCATCATCATCATCATCATCATCATCATCATCATCATCATCATCATCATCATCATCATCATCATCATCATCATCATCATCATCATCATCATCATCATCATCATCATCATCATCATCATCATCATCATCATCATCATCATCATCATCATCATCATCATCATCATCATCATCATCATCATCATCATCATCATCATCATCATCATCATCATCATCATCATCATCATCATCATCATCATCATCATCATCATCATCATCATCATCATCATCATCATCATCATCATCATCATCATCATCATCATCATCATCATCATCATCATCATCATCATCATCATCATCATCATCATCATCATCATCATCATCATCATCATCATCATCATCATCATCATCATCATCATCATCATCATCGACATAGAGCTGTCTTCAGTAGTACCATCTATTGAGTTGGGACTTACAAGTGGTATCAGAGCAGAAGGCTAATAAACTTGCCTAGATCTGCTAAGATGAACACTACTGAAGGTGGAGATGGTTCTAGTCAAGGTGAAATCCCTTTGAATAATAATGCCCAACCTTTTCAAAATGTTAATACTAATCCTCCTCCTCCTTCTACCCCAAACCACGTCCATGTACACTACTCTAACACTCCTGTTCCCAAATTCGATGGAAACAGTGAGACTTTCGGTACATGGAAGGCTAGAATGCTTTTGCATTTTGGTGGTATTGAGAGGTATATGTTGAAAATCCTTAAGGATGGACCATATATACCCATGTCTCTTGGGGTGAGTCCTCTTCTAGATCCAACTGGAAGAAGAGGTTCAAGAGAAAAGCCCGAAGACCATTGTCTGATGAGGATCGTAGACTTGTTGATCTGGACACCAGACTCAAGAACATGATCCTTGGGGCTGTTCCTGAAGATCTAATTCCAACACTTGTGCTGTTCCCCAGTGCAAAATCAATGTGGGACGAATTAGTTATTCAGTTTGAAGGAGGTGATGACACTATTGTCACTAGAAAAGTTGCTTTGAACAAGAAGTATGAATCCTTCTTTGCCTTGCCCAATGAAAGTCTAACTGGTACATACACCAGATTTTCTAGCCTCATTAATCAGCTGAGAGGCTTGGGTGTAGAGAAGGATAAGGATATTCTTCTTGAGAAGTTTTGTGATATTCTTCCTTCCAAATGGGAAAACATGGTTCTTGTCTTGAGACAAGGTAAAACCTTGCACAGCCATACTCTTGCATCGCTCTATGGAGCCTTCAGATTCACTGAAGATAATAATGCTGCAAGACTAGTGGCTGAGCAAGATGCCATGAACCATGCCCAGAGTTCCAAGGTTGCTAGTGTACCTGAGCGACCTTGTGCTGCTTTAATTTCTGCAGAGAGTGTCCAGGCACACTCAATGAAGGAGATGTTAAACAGTTTCTTGAACTCTGGCCTGACCACTAAAAACAGTGATGGTTGTAATGAAACTGACGATGATGATCTGGTCGCCATGATTGCTAAAACCTTTAACAGGTTTAAGCATAAATCTAAAAGATTTAATGGCCCCAACAATGCTTCCAGCTCCAGCTCTCTGGATAAGACCAATCTTACATGCTATAAGTGTGGTAAGAAAGGTCACTTTATGAAGGAATGCAGATCTAGTCAGTTGAACAACTAAACTGGCCCCCCTGTCCCTAATTTCAATCGGCCTGATGATAGCTACAAAGCTAAATACAAGAAGCTTAAGGCCCAGATTGCCCTCCTGTCCATGGAAAAGAAAAAGGATCAGTGCTTAATGGCACAAACTGAGGGAAAATGGGAGTACTCTGATGACTCATCAGTTGATGAAGAAGAGGAAAGGGACATGTGTTTCATGGCCTTGGAAGATCAACAGCAGCAGCACGTGGCAAAAGAAGATGTCATCACTGGAAGATGGGTGGACGTCATCTTGAAAAAGGTATGTGATTATGATCACCAGATTGACCCTGATCTGAAACTGGACCTGGCTGAATCATTAAGTGGTGATTTAGCTTTTGTGGAAACTGTAAGAGCTGATAGTGAAAGATATCTTGATACTATCTTAATTGAACTGAACATTGTTAAACCACAACTGAATGATTTGCAAAGTGTCCAGTTGGCTCTCAAGGAGTCAGTTTTAAAGATCGAGGCTTTAGAACTTGATAATCAAAAACTATTTTCTGATCTTGAAAAGGAACAAAAGATTATCAAGTCATGGGTAAAAGCATCTGGTAAAAACTATGATGCATTTTCAAGAACTATCGATGCCCAGAAGAATGCATGGAAATCTGGAGATCTGGAGATGGCAGCTCTCATACCAGATCTTCATCCATTGCCTCCAGCTCTCAAGGTTGAAACACCTTATGATCAACCTGAAGCTGTTGAAACTAAAACCTTTGAGACCACCCCCATTGAGGTTAAAACTGGAGCCAAACAAGCTAAAGCTCCAGTCAAAAAGGCCACTGATAACAAGCCTTTACCTCAAAAGTCTAAGGTGCCCAAGACCCGACAGACTAAAACTCCAGTTGAACCAAGGTCCAAGGTTCAACTGCCTGAAGAAAATAATCTGGAAAGTCAACTCCAACTTTTTTCTCGACAGGTTCAGAGTTGTACTGCCCGGATTAACAATCTGGAAGGAGGTTTATCACCTCCAGTTTTCAAACAAAATATTAAACCACTCCCTTCAAAATCAAAACAAAAGTTTGTTCCATCTGGAACAAAATCTGGTAAAAATAAGGGGAGTAAGTATCTAGTACCAATCGTTTTTACTCCTGCACCTGGAGCTGGTGAAAAAGCTCCAGATGCAACCTCCAGTTCAACACTACAACAATCTACTGTGACTTCTGTAGAGAAGTCTAGTGAACCCATCAAGAAAAGATGGGTTCACAAAAAGAACTAATGATTTTTGTGTGTGTGTAGGGCGATCGAATGAAGAATATCTGGTATCTGGACAGCGCTGCTGGCCGGACTATGACCGGATGTAAGTCCCTACTGGAAGAGTTCACTGTCCAAGATGGACCGACAGTGACGTTTGGTAACGATCAATCTGGAAAGACTGAAGGATATGGTGTGCTCAATAATGGACAAGTCGAATTCAAAATAGTTGCATTTGTGAATGGTTTGAAATACAACCTGATCAGTGTAAGCCAACTTTGTGATGATGGCTTCAGAGTTTTGTTCGATATTGCACAAGGCACCATATTTAACAAGGATTGGAAAGTGGTGATGATTGCACCAAGAAAAGGAAATGTGTACATCATGGATATGGAACCTGCTCCAGAAGAGCAATGTTTCTATACCAAAGCTGATGAGAACACCAACTGGCTATGGCATAAAAGATTATCCCATCTTAATTTTAAGAATATCAACAAGTTGTCTCGCAAACAACTGGTTGATGGGATACCTCAAATTTCTTTCAATAAAGAAAAACCATGTCCAGGGTGTGAGATGGGCAAGCAGAAAGAGCCAGTTTCAAAACTAGGCAAAATTTTAGCATCACTGAACCTCTTCACATGCTACATATGGATCTCTTTGGTCCAGTGAATGTTCAAACTAGAGCTGGAAAGAAGTACACTCTAGTTGTGGTTGATGAATTCACCAGATACTGCTGGGTGGTGTTCATCAGATCCAAAAGTGATGCACCTGCTGAAATCATCTCTCTCATCAAAAGAATTGAGCTCAAGTATACTCGAAAAGTTTGTCAGTTGCGAAGTGATAATGGTACTGAATTTCAAAATAAGGTACTTGAAACATTTTGCAATGACACTGGCATCTCTCAAAACTTCTCATCAGTTCACTCTCCAGAGCAAAATGGAGTTGTGGAAAGAAAGAATCGTACACTGATAGAAGCAGCCAGAAGTATGCTATCTGAATCTGGTCTTCCCACCAGTTTTTTGGGCTGAGGCAGTTGCAACTGCTTGTCACACCCAAAACCGGTCAGTCTACATCAAGAGACATAAGAAGACTGCCTATGAAGTACTCAGGAATCGTAAACCAAATATTGGATATTTCCATGTATTTGGTTGTCCAGTTTATATCTTAAACGATTCCAGTCAGCTTGGAAAGTTTGATGCAAAAGCTGATGAAGGGGTATTTTTAGGTTATTCAGATATTCGAAAGGCCTTTAGAGTTTATAATTATAGACTCCAAAAGGTTCATGAGATAATTCATGTCACATTCGATGAGTCAACTGAAGCAATCAACAAGAGACCAAGCCTTGATATTACTCCAGTCGTTCCAATCAACTTTGGTAAAACTGACCAAGTTCATCGGTCAGTTGTTTCACCAGAAGATGTTTCCAGTTACAACAAATTGGAACCAGTTAAGAAGAAGAACACCACCAGTGACACATCATTCTATCCCTCCATCAATTTCAACTTACCACAAGAAATGGTGATTGGATCTGATGTACGTGCCACTCCAATATCAGCACCAGTTCAAACACCTACTTCTCCAGTTCTTCATGAAATACCTTCTAATGAGGAATTTCATGATGCCAATCGAGACCTCATTGACTCTGATGAGGATGTAGAAGTTGTTTGGACTGATCCTTCTCCAGAAGCTGTTGCAACTGAAGAAGATCGCCAGGTGACTTGCACTGATATTGTAGTTCACCAGCCTAGTCAATACACTAGATGGACTCGAGCACATCCAATTGAACAGATTATGGGAGATCCAACTAGTGGGGTTCAGACTAGAAGAGCCACCAGTGAGCAATGCTTAAACGTCACCTTTTTATCTCTAATTGAACCAAAGAAGATTGACGAGGCTTTGGCAGACCCAAGCTGGGTGGAAGCTATGCAAGAAGAGCTCATCCAGTTTGAAAGGAACAATGTTTGGGAGCTTGTTCCTTGTCCACCAGGGTTAAAGAAAGAACCTATTGGTACCAGATGGGTCTACCGAAATAAGATGGATGAAGATGGCCATGTTGTAAGAAACAAGGCCAGACTAGTTGCCCAGGGTAATTGTCAAGCAGAAGGCGTTGACTTTGATGAAACTTTTGCTCCAGTTGCAAGACTTGAAGCCATAAGAATATTTCTGGCTTATGCAGCCCATCTGCAGTTCAAGGTCTTCCAGATGGATGTCAAAAGTGCGTTCCTTAATGGAACATTGGAAGAAGAAGTTTATGTTAAGCAGACTCCAGGTTTCATCGATGAGAAGCATC
The DNA here is from genome assembly GCA_034093135.1 of Erigeron breviscapus. Lineage (NCBI taxonomy): Eukaryota > Viridiplantae > Streptophyta > Magnoliopsida > Asterales > Asteraceae > Erigeron > Erigeron breviscapus. The sequence continues at coordinate 3,692,885 of CM067167.1, forward strand.
CTCATTGGGTTTATAGACTGAACAAAGCATTGTATGGTCTAAGACAAGCCCCAAGATCCTGGTATGATACTTTAACTAAACATCTTCTTAAAAATGGCTTTCAAAGAGGTGCAATAGATAATACCTTGTTTATCTTGAAAGAAAGAGGTAATATCTTATTGGTACAAATTTATGTTGATGACATTATTTTTGGTTCAACTGATGATGCAATGTGTAAAAAGTTTTCTAAAATCATGTCATCTGAGTATGAGATGAGTTTAATGGGTGAATTAACATTTTTCTTAGGTCTTCAGATTAAGCAAACTGAAAATGGAATTTTCATAAACCAAGGAAAATATGTCAGAGATTTGTTAAGAAAATACAAATATGATTCAATCCCATCGAAAAACACACCTATTGCAGCACCATTGAATTTAGACTCTGACCCAACTGGCAAATGAGTTAACATAACTGACTATAGAGGTATGGTTGGTTCACTGATGTACTTAACTGCCAGTCGACCAGATATAATGTTTGCAACATGTTTATGTGCCAGGTTTCAGGCTAACCCTAAAGAATCACATTTGCACGCTATAAAGCGTATCTTTAGATACCTGAAAGGGTGTCCTAATCTTGGTCTTTGGTACCCCAAAGGCTCAGGATTAGATCTAATGGGTTATTCAGATTCTGATCATGCAGGTTGTAAGATAGATAGAAATCAACAACTGGTGGTTGTCATTTCCTTGGAGGAAAACTGGTAAGTTGGACCAGCAAGAAGCAGACTTCAGTTTCTATGTCCACTGCCGAGGCAGAGTACATTTCTGCGGCCAGTTGCTGTGCCCAGATTCTCTGGATCAAGAACCAGTTACTAGATTATGGTCAAAAATATACAAGGACCCAATCTTTTGTGACAACACCAGTGCAATTGCTATATCTCACAACCCAGTGATGCACTCCAAGACAAAGCATATTGACATCAGGTATCATTTTATTCATGATCATGTTATGAAAGGAGACATTGAAATTCATTTCATCCCCACTGACAAACAGTTAGCTGATGTTTTTACAAAACCTCTCGATGAGAAAACCTTTAAACATCTCATCAGTGAACTGGGAATGTTAAATCCTTAAAACTGGAGCTTTCTTTGTTATTGAACGCGTCAGTGACACTGATGAAGTTCTCCAGTTGAGGAGGTCCAGATAATCTCTGCTCGCCAGGCTATCGAACGCCTTTGTGATACTATCTTGGCACTAATTGATTTCTGGATCATCATTTTAGGGGGAAAGACTCAAAATAATTTTCTGACTAAAATTCGTTTTTTTTTGTTTGAAAATGCAACTGGAGAACTCTTCAGTTGGAAACTGGTACTGGACTGATCCTCCAGTTACCAGGTTCAGTCTTGTCTTAATTTTTTTATAACGTTAGAAATACTTGGTCAATATTTGTGACACGTGATGATACTCGAGTGATTTTAACCACTTGGTATTGTGATCTGACGTGTTTATAGCCATTTTAGTACTTGACAACTGTTTGTATTGGGAAAATAAAAAGTGAGTGGGCGCGTGGGTAAGATAAGTCGTCGTAGCATTTAATGTTGACATGGTAGCATTTAATGTTGACATGGGAAATTATGATTTTATTTCAAAATTCAAACTAACTTTGTGAAAATATCTTCAAAAGAGATTTTGTTTATTAAAATATGATTTTTGGTATTTCATTGGGATCTTGAATCCCTTATAAATACCCTTATTTACTCCGAACTCATTTACTTCTCTTCTACATTCTTTCATTTACTTCCCAATCATCAAAATTGCTTCATTTCTCTCTCTGCTTCACAAATCAAGAACCCTAATTCACAAATTTTCAATTTCAATTTCCTATGGCTCCTAGATCATCTCGTTCAAGAGATGTAAATCTCTTGACTGTTCCATATGCTCCTTCACCAGATGTCAAACCGGCATCTGGTGCTCCTAGTAATGCTTCGGTCATCAAATTAAATCCAAACAATCCGATGGCAAGCTTACGAGGATCTCAAGGGTCCAATACCCTTATTGGAAGAATCCAAAAGTTTTTAAAGGATTATCCAATAGGACCCTCATTCTCTCTTAACCCACGCAAGTTGTTTCGCAACTACTTGTGTGAGCTCTGGTACACTGCCAGTCTTTCTTCTGATTGTTCCTCTATCAGTTTCACATTAAAGGATGAAACAATCCAGTGTACCTTGTCCGCCGATGTATTGAGGGATGCCTTACACCTCAATTACTGGAGAGAGGGTGAATCTCCAGTCGTCTTACCCCCAAACATAAATTTTCGTCAAGTACTTCTTGAAATGGAACACAAGGAGTGCTTGGACAATGGGGTGTTGAAAACGAAAGGTGCGATGACAATGAAGGGCCTTACACCTTCATGGAGGTATTTTTTCATCCACCTGGTGGAGAGCATGGGTGGGAGTTCTGGTGGACTTGACCAGATTAACTCCTCACAAGCAGAAATGGCTTACTGCTTGTGGAACGGATTGAGAGTGGACTTTGCAGATATTTTGTTTAGAAGCCTGGTCCAAAAGCTGAAGGGCACAAGGGGTGTATGTATCCCCTTTTCAAGGTTCCTCTCTCTTTGTTTTAAGCATATTCTGGGCAGAGAAGCATATAATAGTACAGATTCACCGTACACTGCTCCAGATATGTTAAGGAATTTAGACTCTCTGGTATCTGAAGCTGGAGAGGTCGAAATTCCAGAATGAATGCAACTGGAATTCGCTTCAACTGATGCACCTATTGAAGGTGAGTCAGAAAGGCAACTGGGCGGGCCTCAAAATAATGAGGGACCCTCCAGTTCGTCTAATGTTGTGGTTTAGGATAGAGCAACCATAACTGAAGCAACCCCAATTACATCTATCCCTGGTGAAGATACTTCGGTATCTGATCCACCAACAGATGCACCCAACCAGGAAACTGGGGAAGGTCATCTGGAGACTGACCAGGAAACTGGTCAGCCCTCAGTTACATTCATGGATCTGGACATGAATGTTAATGACGAGGAAATCCTTATAGAATCTTCGGATTCTGAAGGTACTGATACAGACTTGGAGATTCTTGATGCTTCTGTACAAGCTCAAGACCCTTCATCTCCAGTCTCCCTTCCAGACGCATCAATTTCACTTTCACCCTCCCAAGAAAATGTGCCTACTGATATATCTTTCCCAATATATACCGCTCCTTCACCAACTGGGCAATTCTCATTTGCTCGAGAAATGCCACCCCCACCGACGCTGTTGTTCACACCTGAGCATTCTCAGCATGAACAACACTTTGATTTTCCAGTCCTTTCTTCATCCACCACTCCTATTATATCTTCAACTGCTGGTTTGACAACTGGGGAGACTTCCTTAAGTTTGCCTCCTCCAGTTGCTCCAGTAGTAACTGCTGCTGGTCCAGTGACACCTTCTCCTTCGTCACTGGACAGTCAAGTTGTCTCACTTCAAGCCGATCTCCAAAACCTTCTAACCAGGGTGGAGGAGATTCAGAAGACACTTGACAAAAACACCAAGTCATTCTCCAGATACCACAAGGATCACCTGACAAACATCAAAGTGGTTGATCTGGGGATAAACAAGTTTTCATCTAATGAAGACTTTGTGTTTAAAAAGCTAAATGAGTTGGTCACTGGCTGCAACAATCTGGCTGGTACTTTAAAGGAAGCCTTTGACCTAACTCACTCCAAGGTTACAACCTCAATCTCCAACTTGCTGGGAAATACTGTCAGAACATCAGAAGTTGATTTAAAAGAGATTGAAAGGCAGGTTAAAGAATTGATTGAAAAACCTGGCCTAGATGTAACTGGACTTGGAGAGCAGTTGATGACTTCGGTTGGTCAGAAAATAGAGGATACGCTGGGTGCTAGAGAAGCACAATTGGTTGAAAGGGTGATATCTGAGATCACCAAGCTGGCCACTCCTCAGGTTGATCTGGCCCCACTCACCAGTGAGATCAACCAGTTGAGAGGCAGCATTAAAAGTTTGAACACCCAGGTATCTCTACATGCTCAATCTTTAGATAGACTGACAACTGAAGTAGAAAATCTGAAGAAGAAGGATGATGAAGTGAAGGATAAGGTTGTCTCCGGTTTGGATGAAGACTCCAAAATTTTAAATGAACTAAAAACTGGTCAAGAACAAGTTAGTACAAATGTCTTGATTCAGTCAAAGGAGACGAACCATTTGTGGAGATCCTTCAGGATGATGTGTGGGATCTTTAAGGAGTGTAAGGACATGCAGTCATGGCAGCCTCTTGACCGGTTGCCATCTCACCCCTCTGAATGGGAAGGTATTCGGGCAGGTCTAGATGCTGCCAAGGGGGAAAGAAGTGCAGTCCTTCCACCAGTTGCACCTAGAAGGACTCCATCTGGAAGAGAATTGATTATGGCTACCAGTACTGAAGCTGGTGAGCAAAGAGTTGGTGGATCTGGTGATGATGGTGATAGGGGGAATGTTGTTTTGGATAAGGGAAAAGGTTTAGCTGGTGATGCATCTGCCCAGCCGGTCACTGATGTAATGCTTGAAACTGGTAATGCTGATGTACTTCCTCCAGTTTCAGATAGTGATAACAAAAGACTGGCCAGACTTGGAAATGATATCAAAGAAAGAAAGAAAAAGAAACAAAGAAACCAAGCTGAAGCCAGGGCACATCTTGCACAAATCAAGTTACTTGATATGAGTGATGCCAATCTTTTGGGTATCACTAAGGAGGAGTATGTTAGGATCAAGAATGATCCCAGGATAGTTGACCAGTTGAAAGAAATGCTGGATGTAGAACTGGACAGACACTATCCTGAGGATGAAGCTGAATTCGATGCCAGAAGCTTGAATATTTCAGTGGAGAAGGCCAAGGAGAATAGGGCCAGTGGGATTCTTAAACGAATTGAAAATGTTAAGAAGGTTGTGAAGAAGGTTTTGAATCCACCAAGAAGGATTCCACAACCAAGAAGACCACTGTCTAGAGATGCTGACCTTAGCACATTTGTTGAACCAACTGGCGAGGTTTCAAATGAAGACATCAAGTCCGCTGTACTGGCTGCTGGTGCTGGGAGTATAAGAATTACAAATGAATCTGAAGCTAGAAGCTACTACTCCCAGATCATGTCAACCAGAAGACATAGTGGTACTATTAATGGTGTAAATGTAACAATCAAGCCAGGCACCAAAGTTTTTCAAGTCGAAGTTAGTTATACCAGGGGGCCACTGGTTAAAACTGACAATCCTGGTGCTATGCAATATGGGTTCAGCGAATGGGTGGAGATGGTGAATGTTTTGGATGCGAAGGCACAAAAGAATAAGTTTGAGAAAGCATGAGCAAACTTTCTAAGGGGCAAAATTCAACATAAAGAAAATCTTGAGCAAAAGTTGAATATTGATCCTGAAGACTCTCAGCCTATTTCTTTGGTGACCAAGAGAAGAAGAACTGGCGAAGGGCCATCTCATTAAGTTCTTTCTTCAGTTATCTACTTGTAATTTGTATTTACATTCTGTAACTTGTATAAATTCCATTTCCTTGTATAAATGAAGTTACAAGTTTGTAACCACAAGGTAGATAAAAGATTAAAATCTAACAAACCTAAAAGAAAAACCTAAGGCATTTATTGATCTATAAAAATGCCTTGGAAACTTAGATAGATTTAAATCGAACAAGTCTCTATAGTTCACACTTGTATAGATACAAGAACTAGAAAAAGACTTAGACTATATTTCTAGACAAATAGGAGGAATTTGTTAGGACCAGTTCACCTGGAACTGTCCAGTCACCAGTTTACACTTGCCAGTCACCAGTTGCATCTGGAGACCAGTGAAACTGGTGACCAAGAAGATTTGTCCAGAAATATATTGAAGTCCAGTTGCACCGTACAGTCAACGCAACTGAAGACTTCCTCCAGTTGAGAACTGACCAGTTGAAGAATCATTCCAGTTGAAGTCGAAGACAACAAATGGAAGATAGAGAATGGCAATGGCAGCGAAGCCCAGTTGGCATTCTAGTCAGTTACAAACTGGAGACCATCAGTGGAAAGCCCTTACAAAGCTTTACACTAATTACGAGGAATTGACTTGTATGCTTTATGTACCTTTACCCGGATAATAAGCCTTGTCTTATTATTTAAGTAATAAAAGGTACATAAAGGTGGTTGATTAAAGTTGCTTTATCATGCGACTTTACACTGCTTTTTAAGGAATTAAATGCTATTCCTTAAATGCTCTCAACCACATTTGTACGGCTAAAGTTAACATCCCAATGTTAACTTTGCCTATAAATACAAGTCATTGCACAACCAAGAATATTACTTCTTCGAATACTCTTCGATAGTTCACACTTGTATAGATACAAGAACTAGAAAAAGACTTAGACTATATTTCTAGACAAATAGGAGGAATTTGTTAGGACCAGTTCACCTGGAACTGTCCAGTCACCAGTTGCATCTGGAGACCAGTGAAACTGGTGACCAAGAAGATTTGTCCAGAAATATATTGAAGTCCAGTTGCACCGTACAGTCAACGCAACTGAAGACTTCCTCCAGTTGAGAACTGACCAGTTGAAGAATCATTCCAGTTGAAGTCGAAGACAACAAATGGAAGATAGAGAATGGCAATGGCAGCGAAGCCCAGTTGGCATTCTAGTCAGTTACAAACTGGAGACCATCAGTGGAAAGCCCTTACAAAGCTTTACACTAATTACGAGGAATTGACTTGTATGCTTTATGTACCTTTACCCGGATAATAAGCCTTGTCTTATTATTTAAGTAATAAAAGGTACATAAAGGTGGTTGATTAAAGTTGCTTTATCATGCGACTTTACACTGCTTTTTAAGGAATTAAATGCTATTCCTTAAATGCTCTCAACCACATTTGTACGGCTAAAGTTAACATCCCAATGTTAACTTTGCCTATAAATACAAGTCATTGCACAACCAAGAATATTACTTCTTCGAATACTCTTCGATAGAATTCACACTTTGCAAACCTGCAATATTCTTGGTGAACTTGTGCAATATTCTCTCAATCGCTAAAAGGAACATTTCACAACTTTAAGTGTTTCGATTGTCTTGAGAAATTCCGAGTGTAGATCAATTGTATTTCATAGGTTGTTAGGATATTTACATTCTTTGTATTATCTTGGTTCCGCAACAACCTTGTAATTTGTTTAACATCAATAAATAAATTACACATTGAAAATTACATATTGTCTCATCAAGTTACTTTACAAGTTATTTGTATTATTGCATTGTTCTTTACTTATTGCCATTTACATAAGTAATCTATCTAGAACTTGGTATATACACACTGCAACTGGTCGTCTCCAGTTCAGTGCATATATTGCAAAGTAACTCCACCATCGACATAGAGGTGTCTTCAGTAGTACCATCTATTGAGTTGGGACTTACAAATGGTGATGCGGTGCACAGCTATTCGCCCTCCGGCTATTTCAGTAGATTTCTCCTTGAAAGGAAATCACCTCAAGAGTGTTGAAGAGGATAAGTTTGACGGGATTAGAAGAAATGACTCATATGCACATCTTGAGAGATTTAAGATGATTTGCAGGTTATATCAGTATGGTCAAGGGCAAGGTGAAGTTGTGAAATTAGAACTCTTTCCATTAACTCTCGTTGGAGAGGCATCTGCTTGGTTCAAGGAGTTACCAGATAATTCATTCACCACTTGGGCTGAACTCCGTGAAGGATTTATTGATGAGTTCTATTATGTAAGAACTCAAAGGCAATTGGAAAATCAAATCAGGGCTTCTACTCAAGACAGTGGTGAAGATGTAGTAGATGCTTGGAAACGATTCAAGGAAATGCTAAGGAATTGCCCTGGACATGGGATGGGTACTGAAGTGAGCTTTGAAATTTTCTACGATGGACTGGATAGAAAAACTAAGAGGGAGCTCGGTTATGCATTTGGGGGTAGTCTAAACAACATTTCCCCGAATAAAGGATATAAGATTCTGGAAGATATGGCAAAGGAGTGTTCAACCAGAGATGAGGACTAAGCCAAGAGATCCAGCAGAAGCACTGTGGCTAAGGTTGAGAGTAGTGAAGATTCAAAGATTGTTGCTGAAGTTAAGGCTCTTTCTAAGCAAATGAATGAGAGGTTTGATAATCAAGAAAGTAGATTTAAGAGCCTTGAAAGGGATGTGAAGGTCATGGCGGATGGATGTGACCACTGTGGAAACTTGCATTATACTGAGGATTGCCCGGACAAGCCAGCCCAGGATGTTAGCTACATTCAAAATCAACCGCAGGGGAACTTCAACCAAAACACCGGTTATCAAAACCGGCAGTCAGGTACTTCTTACCCCTCTTCTAATTTTAATACTAATAATTCTGGTTTTGGTGGTAACAGGTTCAGCAGGTTTAGCAATCAACAAGGCGCGGATTCAGAATTAAGAGAGATAGTGAAGGATTTCATTAGTGCCCAGAAAGCAACTAATGAACATGTTGCAGAAAGAGTCCAAAAGGTGATTTATGTGTTGGACGCTTTGACTACTCGATGGATGGGCTCGGACATAAGCTGGATCAAAACGTGAAAAACCAGCAAGCCACCATAAAAGATTTGGAAGGAAGGATTGAGAGACTTGGGAACTCTAATAGACAGCCCGGTACTCTACCGAGCAACACTCAACAGAACCCGAGGCCTCCATCAAACGACCACGGACAGAAATATACTCCTCCGAATGTCAGAAATGAGCATGTTAACGCCATAACAACTCGGGCAGGTAATACATATAATTCAGCTAATCCTTTACCTGATAATGTTACCCCAGTTGTGCAGGTGCGTGAAGAACAGGAGGTGGTTGATGATGAAGTAGAGATGGAGCCGAACCCAGCCGTGCAGACACCGGCCGTTCCATCTAAACAAGCTGAAAAACCGGAAGTAAAGCCTTATAAGCCCAAAATCCCATTTCCTCAGAGATTGGCGAAAGAGAAGCTAAAAGAGAAAATGGAGAAATTTGTAAGTCACCTCAGTAAATTGCATATTAATATTCCATTATTAGATGCAATTGTGCAGATGCCAGGGTATGCAAAGTGTTTGAGGTAAATTCTGATGAACAAGAAAAATCTGGCGGGGGTGGCAACTACAGTTCTTGAGGATGTTTGTTCAGCAGCAGTGACAGGTAAGTTACCCGAGAAATGTAAGGATCCAGGTAGTTTTACTATCCCTTGTAAGATTGGTAACTTATCTGTAAAACGTGCCTTAAATGATTCAGGAGCAAGTATTAATCTAATGCCTTCGTCTATCTATTCTAAGCTGAATTTGGGAGAACCAAAACCGATTAATATGAAAATCCATTTGGCCGATAAATCTGAAATTAGACCCATGGGGATTCTAGAAGATGTGTTAATAAAGGTGGGCGGTTTGGTTTTTCTAGTAGATTTTGTGATTATTGAAGCAGATGAAGCATTAAATGTGCCTCTTATCTTAGGGAGACCATTCCTTGCCATGGCCGATGCTAAACTTGAGGTCGGTCGTGGAAAACTTACTTTGAGAGCAGGAAATGAGTCGGTGACATTTACGAACACTAGTTCTGTTTATTCACCTAATGTGGCCAACTCTGTTGAAACTGCTTGTGTTAGTTCTTTGGATTCGCAGGTTGACGAATTGTTAGATAAGAAGCTTGAGAAAAAGGAGGTTGAGTTAAAGTCAACAGCAGTGACAGTTTCTTATCCAACGGATGGCCCGTGTGCTAAGATCCGTAAACTTTACAGTCGTTTGAAATCTGCTGTCTCTCATGGTAATGCTAAGTTGTCTGAAGAGTTGTGCTTGAATTTATCAACAAAGGAGAAAGAGGAGTTGATGATGGTTGTTGATACTTCCGGGCGAGCTAATGATTGGATTTCTGAAAAGGTGAAAGGTAACTGTTTCTCTCCTTTCAAGGGTAGACCGCACAACACTTTAAGTGTAGGGGCGTCGGAGTCCCCACCATGGTAATTCTCGTGGGTAGGAGTCTAGCTAACGACTCATAAATAAATTAAGCGCTTCTCGGGAGGCAACCCGTGTGTTTTTATTTCATTTTCTTTACTTTCGTTTCTTATATCGAAAAATCCAAAAACATTTGAAAAATTGAAAAAACCAAAAAGATTTTTGTTTTCTTAGTTTTGTTATGTTAATTTTTCGTTTTTATAGCTTTTTGTTGAGACGTGCAGGTCCCGAAGTGTCCAGAAGTGTTACGGTAAGTCAAAACGCGCCAAGGTAAGTTTCTAGTGTGGGGGAGGTGATTTATGCACCGCATGTAGTTTTGGTGCGGGGCATATGCAAATCTGGGGAATTTTCTGTGATAAATTTGTTGAACTTGTGCGCCGCATAATACCCCCATGCGCCGCATATCGGGCCCTTATAAAAATTTGAGTTTCTGAAACATTAATCTGTGCGCCGCACAGCTCTCTTGTGCGCCGCATAAGTTGGCTTTGACCAGTTTTGACTTGTTTTAAAAATTGGATATGGATTTTGAATGGATAATGGGGGCCCACGAAAATCTGCTTGATCTTTATTTTGGGTTTCTAGGTGTCGACAAAACACACACACAAACATAAAAAGTTCAAGTCTTTGTTTTCTCTCAAATCAAAACCGATCCCACACCCTTTCAATTCGAATTTTCTTCCTATTTTTCTTGATTTATCATCATGGTTCGTGGAACAAGGGTATGTTTTTCATCTATTTTCTATTTCCATTGATTTCTTGCATTGGTGGGTGATTTGAATCCGAAAATTTTCAAGATTTTTCAAATTAATTTCAATTAAAACAAAATTACTTGATTCTTTGCTATGGGTTATGTGTTAAATGATGAGTACACTTGATTTTAACAAGTAATTTGTGTTTAATTTGAAATTTTCGGATCTAGGGTTCATGGGGAATTCGAACTTTAATGGAGGGTGATGAGGCTGGAGGTAGAGCGACCACGGGTACACCTAACATTATTCCGGGTGGTGATTTTTTTTCTCTCAGCAGGATGGTGCTCACGCGGGAGGGAGTATTCCTTCAGTTTTTCTTCCTCCGTAGAGTTTGTTGGTTGGTTTTGATGATGAGAGTTTGTATATGGCGGTGCCGGTAACGTGGGCATTGAGTCATCGTTATTGATTGAATTTCAGCTTTGGTTGCAGGATGCTTTGGAGTTCTACTTGTTGAACTTTCTCATTTTAGTTTTATCTATTTGGTTTGTATCATGCCTCTGTTGGCATTTAAACAATTTATTTTCTGTTTTTTCGCTTTATTTTTCTTTTATTCGGATGGACGACAGTGTGGGGGGGGTTGTGTTTATTTGAACTAATGATAATGTTGGAAGTTTGTTTTTGGTGTGTTTTATGCATTTTAGAAGGTAGCAATTAATGTGCATATGCTGGCAGTAAGTTCAGCGACCGTTCATTTAAGGAGATTCTACCGCGCATAGGAACATTACCAACATCCGGCAAGTTCTCATGATCTTTATTTTATTTTTCTTTTGCTTTTCCCTATTTTCATTAGTTTTTACTCATTCATTGTACATTGAGGACACTGTACAAATCAAGTGTGGGGGGGAGGCAAATAGGAAAAAGCCGGGTGATTTTTGGAGAAATTTGAAACTTTTGCTTGTTTGTCCTTATAGTTTAATTACTTTGTCACTTAGATTTAATCATATTTAGCAAGTAATTGAATTATACTTCCTTTGGTAAAAATTTTAGTTTGTGAAATGTGTTTTGAATGATCGATTAGGCAAATCCCTTCTGGATTGATTATATGACTAGCACGCTCAAAGCACCAAAACACCCAAATTGTGAGATTATTGATTCATTGCTAGTTATGCTAGGTGTTACGGTTTTGGATTTATTAGCCTTGTAAATTTGTCCCTCTCGTAGGCTTTTGGATTTATTAGCCTTGTAAATTTGTCCCTCTCGTAGGCTTTTGGATTTATCCAATAGTAAGGGTTCTATTTAGAGCTCTGAACTATGATGTGCAAGTTTGAGGTTGATTTTCCATTTCCGGATTATTTTCATTTGCTATGAGTGTGCCGGTGATTGCGTTGATTCTAGAACTTGTCCTGGTTGATCGTTCCGTGTTATTTATCAGAAGAGGCAAATTTAGGATAAAACCCTTTGTTCTTTGTATATTCACCCCTTGTTTCGTACAAATTTGTTATATGTGCATGTTTTGTTAATGTACTTAGTAGCTAACTACACTGGTTAGTGAACCACCTGTTAAAACCCTTATGTTGCACTCACTTTTAGTGCAAGAAACAATAGAAAACATGTTGTCATTAGCCTGTTATTTGTTATTAAATCCACCTTTAATATACACATTTTCCTCGCCATACCGATAGTCGAAGTCCTGGTGGGTCATTGGTTGCCTATGCTAGTGGATGGTTTGGGGTTGTCCTTTATGTCGGGTTGGGATATTCTCGGTTACTGGGAATAGATTGATTTCGTCATGCTTGTTTGGATAAAGTCTGGATCGTTCATTTGAGCATATGAGTATATGATTTGTCACTATTTCAACATTATTAAGAGAATGCCAATTAGTCAGAGTAAAAGTAGCTCACAAAAAAGAGAGAAAAAAGAATAAAAGAATTGAAAAACAGAAAAAAGAAAAAAAAATAGAAAAAAAAAATAAAGTTTGGACATGGCAAAGGATATGCGGCGCATATCAAGAAGGAATTTTGGTCAGAAAGTTTGGGAAAATCGAGCCAAAGAGTATATGCGGCGCATATCAAGAAGGAATTTTGGTCAGAAAGTTTGGGAAAATCGAGCCAAAGAGTATATGCGGCGCATATCAAGAAGGAATTTTGGTCAGAAAGTTTGGGAAAATCGAGCCAAAGAGTATATGCGGCGCATATCAAGAAGGAATTTTGGTCAGAAAGTTTGGGAAAATCGAGCCAAAGAGTATATGCGGCGCATATCAAGAAGGAATTTTGGTCAGAAAGTTTGGGAAAATCGAGCCAAAGAGTATATGCGGCGCATATCAAGAAGGAATTTTGGTCAGAAAGTTTGGGAAAATCGAGCCAAAGAGTATATGCGGCGCATATCAAGAAGGAATTTTGGTCAGAAAGTTTGGGAAAATCGAGCCAAAGAGTATATGCGGCGCATATCAAGAAGGAATTTTGGTCAGAAAGTTTGGGAAAATCGAGCCAAAGAGTATATGCGGCGCATATCAAGAAGGAATTTTGGTCAGAAAGTTTGGGAAAATCGAGCCAAAGAGTATATGCGGCGCATATCAAGAAGGAATTTTGGTCAGAAAGTTTGGGAAAATCGAGCCAAAGAGTATATGCGGCGCATATCAAGAAGGAATTTTGGTCAGAAAGTTTGGGAAAATCGAGCCAAAGAGTATATGCGGCGCATATCAAGAAGGAATTTTGGTCAGAAAGTTTGGGAAAATCGAGCCAAAGAGTATATGCGGCGCATATCAAGAAGGAATTTTGGTCAGAAAGTTTGGGAAAATCGAGCCAAAGAGTATATGCGGCGCATATCAAGAAGGAATTTTGGTCAGAAAGTTTGGGAAAATCGAGCCAAAGAGTATATGCGGCGCATATCAAGAAGGAATTTTGGTCAGAAAGTTTGGGAAAATCGAGCCAAAGAGTATATGCGGCGCATATCAAGAAGGAATTTTGGTCAGAAAGTTTGGGAAAATCGAGCCAAAGAGATATGCGGCGCATATCAAGAAGGAATTTTGGTCAGAAAGTTTGGGAAAATCGAGCCAAAGAGTATATGCGGCGCATATCAAGAAGGAATTTTGGTCAGAAAGTTTGGGAAAATCGAGCCAAAGAGTATATGCGGCGCATATCGGGGGTTTAATTTTGAGATGAGTATATGCGGCGCACAAGAGAAGCATGCGGCGCATATCGGGGGGTTTAATTTTGGAAACAAGAGAATATGCGGCGCACAGAAATTGTGTGCGGCGCATAAACTGAGTCGGCAAAAACCCTTTTGTGTTTTTACTATAAATACAAAGCCAAAACACCACCATTCGATATATTTTTTCTACCAGACGAATTTAGGGTTCTTTGGAGACTTTTCAAGCAGTTTTTACATCTTTGAAGATCATAGGATTGCTCGTGAGATCCAAGGCATTCAAACATCGTATTTCTTAGCTTTTCGATTGTTTTCTTCACTTTGGTACAAGATGTTTTCTATTTCTTTTACTCGTTGTGATATGATTATGATTATGAGTGGCTAAACACTTCATCATCTACTGAGATGAAGTGACACAATGAATATTGGTTGCATATTATTTTGAATTCAAGTTGATAATTAAACGTTTCATCGAGATCTTAATATATTGAATTCTTATTATTTATTCTATTGTTTGTTGATGATGTATGAATGGTTTTAGTGGTAGCTAAGTCCAGGAATTCATTGTTCTAGTTGATTTGGTAGAATCAATAGGTGTTAATTCGTGGTAGCGAGTTGATAAACAACAATAGGTAAGAGAATTCAACTAAAAAAAAAAAAAAAAAAAAAAAAAAAAAAAAAAAAAAAAAAAAAAAAAAAAAAAAAAAAAAAAAAAAAAAAAAAAAAAAAAAAAAAAAAAAAAAAAAAAAAAAAAAAAAAAAAAAAAAAAAAAAAAAAAAAAAAAAAAAAAAAAAAAAAAAAAAAAAAAAAAAAAAAAAAAAAAAAAAAAAAAAAAAAAAAAAAAAAAAAAAAAAAAAAAAAAAAAAAAAAAAAAAAAAAAAAAAAAAAAAAAAAAAAAAAAAAAAAAAAAAAAAAAAAAAAAAAAAAAAAAAAAAAAAAAAAAAAAAAAAAAAAAAAAAAAAAAAAAAAAAAAAAAAAAAAAAAAAAAAAAAAAAAAAAAAAAAAAAAAAAAAAAAAAAAAAAAAAAAAAAAAAAAAAAAAAAAAAAAAAAAAAAAAAAAAAAAAAAAAAAAAAAAAAAAAAAAAAAAAAAAAAAAAAAAAAAAAAAAAAAAAAAAAAAAAAAAAAAAAAAAAAAAAAAAAAAAAAAAAAAAAAAAAAAAAAAAAAAAAAAAAAAAAAAAAAAAAAAAAAAAAAAAAAAAAAAAAAAAAAAAAAAAAAAAAAAAAAAAAAAAAAAAAAAAAAAAAAAAAAAAAAAAAAAAAAAAAAAAAAAAAAAAAAAAAAAAAAAAAAAAAAAAAAAAAAAAAAAAAAAAAAAAAAAAAAAAAAAAAAAAAAAAAAAAAAAAAAAAAAAAAAAAAAAAAAAAAAAAAAAAAAAAAAAAAAAAAAAAAAAAAAAAAAAAAAAAAAAAAAAAAAAAAAAAAAAAAAAAAAAAAAAAAAAAAAAAAAAAAAAAAAAAAAAAAAAAAAAAAAAAAAAAAAAAAAAAAAAAAAAAAAAAAAAAAAAAAAAAAAAAAAAAAAAAAAAAAAAAAAAAAAAAAAAAAAAAAAAAAAAAAAAAAAAAAAAAAAAAAAAAAAAAAAAAAAAAAAAAAAAAAAAAAAAAAAAAAAAAAAAAAAAAAAAAAAAAAAAAAAAAAAAAAAAAAAAAAAAAAAAAAAAAAAAAAAAAAAAAAAAAAAAAAAAAAAAAAAAAAAAAAAAAAAAAAAAAAAAAAAAAAAAAAAAAAAAAAAAAAAAAAAAAAAAAAAAAAAAAAAAAAAAAAAAAAAAAAAAAAAAAAAAAAAAAAAAAAAAAAAAAAAAAAAAAAAAAAAAAAAAAAAAAAAAAAAAAAAAAAAAAAAAAAAAAAAAAAAAAAAAAAAAAAAAAAAAAAAAAAAAAAAAAAAAAAAAAAAAAAAAAAAAAAAAAAAAAAAAAAAAAAAAAAAAAAAAAAAAAAAAAAAAAAAAAAAAAAAAAAAAAAAAAAAAAAAAAAAAAAAAAAAAAAAAAAAAAAAAAAAAAAAAAAAAAAAAAAAAAAAAAAAAAAAAAAAAAAAAAAAAAAAAAAAAAAAAAAAAAAAAAAAAAAAAAAAAAAAAAAAAAAAAAAAAAAAAAAAAAAAAAAAAAAAAAAAAAAAAAAAAAAAAAAAAAAAAAAAAAAAAAAAAAAAAAAAAAAAAAAAAAAAAAAAAAAAAAAAAAAAAAAAAAAAAAAAAAAAAAAAAAAAAAAAAAAAAAAAAAAAAAAAAAAAAAAAAAAAAAAAAAAAAAAAAAAAAAAAAAAAAAAAAAAAAAAAAAAAAAAAAAAAAAAAAAAAAAAAAAAAAAAAAAAAAAAAAAAAAAAAAAAAAAAAAAAAAAAAAAAAAAAAAAAAAAAAAAAAAAAAAAAAAAAAAAAAAAAAAAAAAAAAAAAAAAAAAAAAAAAAAAAAAAAAAAAAAAAAAAAAAAAAAAAAAAAAAAAAAAAAAAAAAAAAAAAAAAAAAAAAAAAAAAAAAAAAAAAAAAAAAAAAAAAAAAAAAAAAAAAAAAAAAAAAAAAAAAAAAAAAAAAAAAAAAAAAAAAAAAAAAAAAAAAAAAAAAATAAAGAAATAACCATAGAAATAAAAAAAAATAATAAAAAAATAAAAAAGAAAATGAGAGAAATGAAAAGAAAATAAAAAATTTACTACATGAGTTAAAAAGAAAAGAAAGAAAAAGAAAAAAAAAACATTTAAACAACAATATAAGAGAATTCAACGTGTTAACGGTTTGGTAGAATCGATAGATGGAATTGTTTAATAATAACAAGACAAGTAGTCAGTTAGGGAGATCTTAATAGAGAAGGTGGTAGCCGGATCTTTAGGATTGAATTAATTGGTTAATGGGTTCAGATAGGGTAATAAGCTAGGTGGCCAACTAGTGAGTTCCTTGTCTAAACTTAGTTATTAAAATCAACATATTTGAATTGGTATTAACTATAATGCAACCAAAATGAAATGTGTCATGGAGTCGAGGTAGATGATCCTTTAAATTCTTGTTTTAAACAAAAACTCTCTTTTCGATTAATCCTAAGGGATTACTAACCATTTTCTAACTAATTGCAAAGTGACAATTCGGTCACAAAAACCCCCTATTTACTTGAACTACTTTGTGTTAACAATTGCTTACTTAGTCCTTGTGTTCGACCTGGTCTTACCACTTAACTATACTATATACGATTGGGTCCACTGCCCAATAGTGTGTGGTAGTCGTTATTTGGTATTACTTGTTTAAAAATTTATAAACTCGATATTACACATCAATATGCATTTAATGTTTTATGTCTATATTAATTTTATTTTATTTTACTTACATTTTTAACATTTAAATATAAAGTACTTCCCAGTTTGCTCTAGTGGTAGAGCACCCACTTTCTAAGTGGGACGTCTCAAGTTCGAGACTGGGTTTGTACATCCTAAGTCCTTCAATGATGCCTTGTTCCTGGGGAGACCCAGGTTCAAGGTTGAGGGGGCAGAGTTTACTCCAATTAAATGTCGTGCCTTCGGGCGGTTTAGTTGGAGGTTTTCCCCCCCTCGTGGTTCCCTGAATACTTGTAACGGCCTGTGGTCAACATCTCGTTGTCTTGGGTACGTGCAAGGCTTCACCATTATGGTGAGGTTTCCCTGATGTCGTGTTCCGACTGAATGTTCAAAAAAAAAAAATTTCACTATAAAATTTATAATTTTCTTAATAAAATGGCATAAATATCTCGTGTGTTTGACATAAGCATAAGTCTAATGTATAACAATAAAACAAATAAATGATAATGACCTATTATTACTTTTTAATATTCAAATATCACTAAGTATATCACAATCTACAACTCTGATAGATATATTATGATTTTGTAATATTCATATATCGCTAAGCAATGTCATAATAAACAACTTCGATGGACATATTTTTAAAAATATTTTAATATAAAACTCAAAGTTTTAATATATAGATCAATTTTTTATTACTAAAAATAGTCTATTAAATTTTAAACCATAATAAATTAATATCTAATATTGATAATACCGTAAGTCCCGTGTATTAGACACTAGTAATAACTATACTACAAAAAAGAAAGTATATGACGTGTCATTGCTATGTGACTGCAAGCACCTCAAACACCGAATACTCGAATCATCGACGTCAATAATATCTATCTATCTATAGCTATTATATAACTACGTCATATTTGAGAATCGTATTATTATTTTTATGACATTTTATTTTACCTAATATATAAGTTACAGAATCAAATAATCTAATAAATATATTGACTTCTTAATTAACTAATTATTAGAGATTCAAAATTCATTTAAAAAAAATCATATCCAAAATTAAAACCCGTTCATAGTTAAAATACGTAACAATCTTATCAGATACATTAAATTCATGGATAACCCAACGTTATATCTAATCACCATCACAATAACAGATATGCAAAGTTTAAACAGTAAAATCATATCTAAACCAGCTTTAATTACGTTACATGGACAATCATTTTGAAATCAAAGTCACCTATTTCGAATAAGACATTAGTTAGACGTATATCAAATAGTATCAAAAATAAGAGATGAGCATAAGTTTTGTGTATTACATTCCAAATGAATATGTTGGAAGTTAACTAGGTCAGACCAATTACCACAAGAGTGATGGTTTAATGGTATAACTTGGTCTTTAATTAGATGGCTTTAAGATGAGAATAATTAGATGGCTTTAAGTTCGAATCTTAGAACAAAAAAATATATTCTCACAGCCATAGAGGTTTTTTATGATGACTTCAAACTAGTTGTTGGTGATCATCTTAATATTAGTCATCTTGAATAAACAGATGTGATAATTAGATTAAATAAAAAGAAAATAAAATAAAATTAAAAATGTGCTTTAGATTAAGTTTCATCTAGGTGATGGAATAAGGTTTAATTATATCACTAATGACAAATGATAAGGAAGTTTCTCCGTAAAAGTTTAAATTAAAGAAACTCATGTTCAAATATTAAAGAGACAAAGTTTTCCCTTTATACATTGACGTGCATTTTGACGGATTATTAAGATGTTTTTCTTTTTACAAGGTATCGAGTAAAAAGACTCTCTAGTAGACTCGGCTAAAACAATATAATCTATACGTTTTATTGTGATATTTGATCTATACTGGTAAAAAAAATATAAAATGATAATGTTATGAACTATGAAGACTTCCCCATCCGAAAAACCAAAGAACAAGAAATGAAATAATAAAATAAAAAAAAGAGACATAGCAATATACAAATCCTTGGTTCCACCAACAAAATAACACTATGTCACCTCACAATCTCCAGAATCCCACCCCCATTTTCATTATACAAATTACAAAACACCACCATATATCACAAATCTCCCCCTTTCTTTCCTCTTTCTATCTTCACCTTCATTCTCCCTCCGTCCTTCATCTTCTTCTTCTTTCTCCAAAGAAGAAGAAGTTTCTGAAGCGACGGAATCCATTCCTTTCCCCTTTTCGCCGGCCAGATACTTTCCTTCCCTTTCCCTTCATTTCTTTCCTTTTATATATACCCACATTCATATTCTTATATTCATTATAAACAAAAAAATAAAATAAAAACAATATCACCATCATATTCATAATAATCATATTCATCATTCCACCATCAATACGACACCGTTTCCGGTCGGCGCAACACATCAATTCCATTCTTTTTCTCTCTCTTCTTTTCCTTTCTTTCCCATTAAACGACACCGTTTTCATTTAAAAAACTTGGCTTTATTTTCACGGCACCACCACCACCACCACCAGCATCCATATCATTTGTTCAGGGTCCGATTGACTTTTCAGACCAACAGAGTCTTAAAACCTCTGATTGGCTTTTTTTTAAGACCACCAAACTGTCTTGTCTTTTATCATTATCAAGATAAGACATATCGGTCTGGTGGTTTTAAGATTTCAGCCAAGATTTTAAAGAAATAAAAAAAAAAAATTCAAAAAAAAATAAAATGCAATGGATAATAAGGTTTTCAGGGTTTATATCAGCAATAATGGTGATGATAGTATTAGCTCCATCATTACAGTCATTCCATCCAGCTGAAGCAATCAGATCTATACATTCTCCGGCGACCACCGACCATTTTCCGGAGCCGGAAAACCCACATTTCCGACGAGCTTCATCTTTTCGTAATGCAGGTACTTGTGAACTAAAAACTGGTAACATTTGTGACCCATATATTGTACACGTAGCCATTACGCTTGATTTCGAATATTTACGAGGTTCTATAGCTGCTGTACATTCTATATTGCAACATTCGTCTTGCCCCGAAAATATATTTTTCCATTTTCTTGTGTCGGATAATGGTAAATTGAAAGAATTAGTGAAAACGACTTTCCCTGAGTTGAAATTTAAAGTGTATTATTTCGATCCGAATGTTGTTAAGAGGTTTATATCGAGTTCGGTTAGACAAGCCTTAGAAATGCCCTTGAATTACGCTAGGAATTATTTAGCCGAATTATTAGAGCCTTGTGTGAAAAGGGTGATTTATCTTGATTCGGATTTAGTACTTGTTGATGATATTGGGAAACTTTGGAGTACCGATTTGAAAGGGAAGACGATTGGGGCGCCCGAGTATTGTCACGCCAATTTTACAAAGTATTTTAGTCAAGGGTTTTGGAGGAATAAGGTTTATTCGGGGATGTTTGATGATAGGAAGCCGTGTTATTTTAATACGGGTGTGATGGTTATGGATTTGGGGAAATGGAGACAGTTTGGATACACGAAAAGGATCGAGAGATGGATGGAGATACAAAAGAATGATAGGATTTATGAACTTGGGTCGTTACCGCCTTTTTTGTTGGTGTTTGCTGGTAATGTGGCGCCGATTGATCACGGGTGGAATCAACACGGGTTAGGCGGGGACAATGTTAAGGGAAGTTGTAGAGATTTGCATCCGGGTCCGGTTAGTTTATTGCATTGGAGTGGAAGTGGGAAACCGTGGTTAAGGCTTGATACGAAAGAGCCTTGTCCTTTAGATGCGTTATGGGCTCCTTATGATTTGTATCGACAAGCGTTGTGATTGTTTTGGATTATCAGAACGAGCTTAATGCCGGTAAATTTCTATGTTTTTTCATTTTTTATTTTTTTTTTTATATTGTTTTTTTTTGTGGGGGAAGGGGTTTATAGTTTTTGTTGAATTAATAGAGACATGTTAAATCTTGAGCATCTGTATTCTATTCCATTGTTTCTGCATTCTGGTAATAAAAGTGAAAAGATATTCAATTCGTCATGTTTCATACCCCTCTTTCGAAATCTCTCGATAGATTTTTCATGATGCTTATAAATGTGTAATTGAGTATATCTTCTTACAACTCCTTTAAAAAGACTTATGATATGATGAACTCCACTTTGTTTATATGAAATGGAAAGGCACTCATTTTATTGCTAATGTTGTACGACATTGTTGAGTAATTTTTAGTAAGATTTACCTTAGTTGAGTGATGACAAGGGAGAGAAAAAGTAAAAAGCACTTAATCGCGCAAAATAGTATCGGACATGACTTGAAAAATGATCAGAAATAACAAGGTACTTGCATCTTAGGAAAAGTATCCAGTAGTGCATTTTTTTTAGGCCAAGTAGGGAAGCAATGTTTTTGGCTTTAATATTTTGTTGATGAATAAATACACTCTAGGTCAATTTTTACTCAATACTCTACTAGTCTACTTTGTATCAACTTCAATCCTGAAAATTTAGACCAAAAACATTGCTTCCCTACTACTTTTAAAAACCAGCTTCCCGGCCCCTTTGATAGTTGCTACAGGCTAATATTGATAATTCCTAAGGATCGAGTTCTGTGCTTTAGCAATTTGTTGACCGTTTTAAACAAAAATATTGATAAATTATAAGGACTTTCCTGTTATTGCTTAATGTGTGAAAGTAAGTTGCTGTTATTATTTCATAATCATCTAATAATTTATGAATACGTGATGAATGATTAATGTACACGTTGTCGAATTACCTCAAAGCTTATAGTTGACCTGTCTATGATAATTTTACAAGATAGAAATAGTTTATTTATTTTTGTACTAATTATGCATAAAGGTGATTAAGACCTGGCAACTGACACCAACGTTCTCTAATCTTAAGTTAATCATAGTCCTTAAAAAACCCATATATATGTTGGCAGCTAGCAGTCTCTCCTGTCACTTTCTATTTTAAACAACACACATCTCTTGATCTTAAATCCAATTACCTAATACCACTTATACATGAGTATATTTTATTGTATATGTATATGTATATAATACATACTTAAAGTAATGAAAATAATAATAATAGAGACAGATTAATGTGTGTGTCTATAATGCACAGGTTGCTCATGTGTACTGCATTGGTGGCTTGTTTGGTATGTTGTATCCATTTTTTTTGTATCTATATGTCTCCCCATGTGTGTTATGGTAAAAAAGGTTTGTAAGTTTTGAAAATTTATCCATTTTTTGTTTGATGACAGTTACGCATCGAATGTGTATGTGTAACTGCCTTCTATCTTGGCAAAAATCGTTACCCCCACAAAGTGCAAGTGAAGTAACAAAAAGGCTTCTAATCTCCATGCTGCAAATAGCCATTGTGCATTTGAAGATTGTTGTAAGGATCAAAATGTCAAATAACTAATGGAAGTCAACTTGTATGGAAGGTCCATGTGTGGGTTTTGCTTGTACAGTTGTAGTATCCATATTCTTCTTGTCATTTAGGAGTGTACAAAACTTTGTTTATATCTTAAAGGAGAAATGTAATGTTCGATTTTTTGATGATTGCAAAAGATTGGTTCTGTTTCCATCTGGTCTAATACAAAGCCATATCTTGTATTCTTATCTTAGCTTAGGTTAGTTTGGTCGTTGTGAAGCTATGATACATGTTAGTGATGCTTGCGTTATATGTGTATACAACTAAACATATATATTCTTACTTTTTTTTGTGTGCGCAAATAAGCTCCCAATGAACAAAACTATTAGAATGAGATTATTAGGATCACTTATCCATAGGATAAACTGCTTGTTACAACCTCATTCCGTGATATTAGTCTAAAAATCACACCAAACTCCCTCCAAATTATGTGCAAGTGTAAAAGGAGTAGAAAATTGTATGAGATGAAAATCCACCCAGTTTATGTTTGAAAAGATTGGGATGTCAACCATAACAAGACTCGAGATCCACATGAAATTGGCACAAATAAAGAACAGAATAAGGTTGTATGCTTGTCATAAGTCATAACCACCAGTATGTTCAATTTTAATGTCCAGTTAGATAAACGGGTTAACCCACCAACCCTAAACTATTTGGTTTTCAATTAATAATAAGAAAACCTATTCAATGTTAAATGTGTTTATTTTGGGCATTTGTATGTTGTCATTGAATTTAGATTCATGTAGTAGGTACGAGTACACTGTAATTTATATAATTTTATTGACAGTTGCAAGTTTTGACATTGAATTTGGGTTCATATAGGTACACTATGACAGGTTAAGATGTACCTCATTTTTTCATTATTACAACTGTAACTTATTTTCATAGATTTGCAAGGAGAGGTGGTATTGTATTATCTACCACAAGTATGCATTATTGATTTGTACAGTCAGTTATAAAACGTTTACATTGTGGTAGATGAATCAAAAATAGTGGTACGTTTATCATTTCCCATTTGCAAGATCTAAACCCAAAAACTTTGTTAAATATATCTCCTTTCTGTTGTCCCAACTATCATAGCCAAGTATCAAGTGACATACTGCATAAAGGCAGATATGATCATCTTTCTCATGTTGACTGAAACTGGTTAATAAAAAACCGATAATGGACCAGTTTTCCATTTTATTTATTCCCTCTCCTTGTATGGAACTTGGAGAACATAGTATCAACAATCCCACTATATGTTTGGTTAAAGTTTCTTCACATAAAATTTCATCTAATTTATATATGAATAAACGAGTGAGGTACCCGCGCAATGCGGCGGCGGTGGCGGCGAAGGGTGGTGGTGGTGGTTGCGATGGCGGTAACGGAGTGGTTATTAATGTAAAGGTAATTGATGTAAAAGAAGGTAGTGTAGTTATTTTAAGAGTTAAATAATGTATGTTGTAAATAAATTCTATTAAGAGTATTATAGGTAATATTTAAATTAGTGAAAAAGAGAGAGAAATAGAGTTGGAAAATATTTTAGGGATATTTTGGGTAGATGTAGTATGTGAGTTGGGAATGTGTTGAAAATTAAAGGTGATTTAGGTATTTTAAAAGTAGAAAGTTAAAAATGGGGGAGGGGTAGTTTGTTTTATAAAGGAGGATAGATGAGTTAATTTAGGTTTTACTTATATTTACCATGTCAAATAGATCAAACTAAAACTATTTAAAACAGGTATAATGTCACAAAAGGTGCATGCACATATATAACCACTCTATATACTGAAGCATTCAACATTTTAAATTAGTTGTTTCAGAATTTAATTATACAATAATTCTAGTAGATATCTCTACCCTCTTTTTACTCATTCAAAAATTGAAAGTCAAATGTTTTAAAACCAACTCTAGTGAGAATATGCCTTTGCACTCCTAGAGGTGGAGAACATTTGCTTAACATGATCCGAGGATGGTCTCCACAAGATAGGATTCTTCCGGATTAAAATTCGATACATTTATATGGTTTTGGTTTGGATATATATGAAGAAAAAGTTAACGTTAAACTCGATTTTAACGATAGAAAAAGAAGTCAAAACACGTTTATTCTTGTTGTTCGAAGTTAACAGACAAGACAAGAGTTGCTTCAGTAGTATCTCGGTTTCTTCTTCTTCTTTTATAAGTTGTCTAAGTGTTGGATTTATTTAGAATGACATTTATATACGTTTAGGAAACGAAAAGACTTTATTGGCGGTTGTTAAATTATACAACTTAACTCTCACTTGACTTGTTTTAGTTTCAGGAAATAAGGAAATAATAAGGAGGACTAGCTGTGAAGAATGTTGATAAGGAAGGGACTTATGCTGTGAAGTAAAGAAAATAGGAGGGGATATCTGGACTTGTTGCAGCCTATATATACATCAATACCTAGTATCTAGGGATTATAACATTCTCTGAAAAGCTGCCGTTGTTACATCCTTTCAAGCCGTTATGGCTTCATCTCTTTTGTATCGATCATTCAGGGTTTTGTTCAAAAAACTTCTTTTAATTATTTAGTTGTTAGTTCCTAAATAGTTTTATGTTCTAAGTATTATTCTTATTGTATTAGAACCTTTTATCTTCTATTTTAATAAATCAAATCGTTCATTAATCCAATGTTCTTGATTGAATCTGGTACTTGGGTCTAGATTCTTGTTTTAATCTGAACATTTCTTCATGGTATCAGAGCCAGGTTCTTGATTATATTACTTATATTTATTAAAAATTAATTTTATCTATATTTATCTCGATTTGGGGATTTCTCTTTTTAGGGTTCATCCAAAAATCGATTGATTCTATATTGTTTATTATTCCGCATATTATCTACATCTATATATTTATTACCCATATCTATCTTCTTTATCTCGATTCTGTACTGCTCTTTTTAGGGTTTCTTGTACAAATATCGATTGATTCTCATATTTTCTCATTCTTTACTCCATCTTCTCTAAGATTGTGGGTAAGTCTGATTGATTATATTATATCTGCTCGAGTGTGGGTCTCCTCTTTTTTAAAGAGTTGTAGATCTGCCTTTGGAGTGGATTCATCTATCATAGCCTTGATTATTATTAATCATTGCTTGTCCCTTTATGTATTGTTATGGAATTACTGTTGGCGACCCCACTGTAAGCATTCTCTCCTACCTCTTCTGTAGCAAATTGCTTTGTGCTTGGAGTGCTCTGAGTACAGAGAGTTTGGCCTATAGATTTGGACCCTCTTCTTGGTGTTTATTTGCTTTAATCTGCTTCTTATGTGTGTTATATGCTTAATATGTGTGTGTTGTCCTACTTTGGTTAATTAGCTGTTCTCCTATATTATATCTGTCTGTTTGTAGAAGAGAGGGTTCCAGGTAATACTTGTCTTGGATACTTGAGTATCCCTGAATCTGGTTCCTTGCCTGGCCTGCCCTTTAGGGTTATCTTTCTGTGTGTCTTTTTTTTTCTCTCATTTGTTAAAATGGATGATCCTCTTGGTGATCTTGGAACTTTAATTAGTAAACTTGACTTTGGTGATGAACTATATCTTCATGCTAGTGACACTGTTGGGACACCTTTGATCAATTTTAAACTTAAAGGAACTGAAAATTACAAGGTTTGGGCATGTGCTATGGAACTTGCTCTTGAAACTAAGAATAAAATGGGTTTTATAACTGGTTCTTGTATAAGGTCTGAAGATAATGAGGTTTTGGGTAAACAATGGGACAGGTGTAACTCTGTTGTTCTTACATGGATTCTGGGATGTGTAACTGAAGAACTTTACTTGGGTCAAATTTTTTCTAAAAATGCTAAAACAGTTTGGGATGAGTTGAAAGAGACTTATGATAAAGTTGATGGTTCTATTACTTTTAATATTCATCACAAAATAAACTCTCTCTCACAAGGTGGAAGACCTATCTCTGAATACTATCACAACTTGAACTCTCTCTGGAAACAATTTGATGCTATTGCTAAGCTTCCTACTTGTACTTGTAATGCTGCAAAAGAAATTCAGGATCATCAAAACCTTTTAAAATTAATGCAATTCCTTATGGGTCTTGATGAAGTTTACTTACCTGTAAGAAGCAATCTTTTAACTAGAGATCCTTTGCCAAGTGTCAAAACTGCTTTTGCTATCATATCAAGGGAGGAGTCTCATAGGGGTATACCTTCTAATGGGACTGCCTCCAAACCTCAAACTAGTGCCTTCCTTTCTAAATCTTTTGAGAATGGTAAAAGAAACTTTAATAACAAAAATTTCAATAACAGACACCTTGAGCATAAAAATTTTGAACCTAAAAGAGGTCCAAACACCAATCTTAAGTGTACTGGATGTCACAGATTTGGTCACACTGTTGATAGATGTTATGAAGTTCTTGGTTATCCTTCTGGGTATGGCAGGGATAGAAGGAATGGTTCTCAATCTTTTTATAAGCCTCTGGCCAATAACAATGCCATGCTTTCTGATTCTCTCACCACTGGGTCAAATGTGGCTTCTTCTAGTGGTCCACCATCACCCACTCCCAGTCCCTCTAGTCCTATGTCTCTTACCAGTGATCAGTATGCTAGACTGATGAGTCTTTTGAACATGAGTGAAAAACATCAAAACAAAGGTGCTCATGCCAACATGGCAGGTACTTTCCTCAATTCTAATTATTTCTTTAATTCTAATCTTGATAAGTTTTTTTGTTCCAATGCCACCATTATTAAAAATATGATTGACCTTGGGCGGATTGTTGATTCTGGTGCCAACCAGCACCTTACTTGTAATGATAAAGATCTTATTAATGTTGAAGACATCTCTGGTCTTGGTCTCACTGTTGGGCATCCAAATGGAACCCAGGCCAGAATCTTAAAAAATTGGTGACCTTGTTCTTACTGATAAGGTCACTTTGTTTGGTGTGCTCTTTGTCCCTGAATACAATGTTAATTTACTATCTGTGCATTGCTTGGCTAGGGATAGTAAACTGTTCATCTCATTTGATGAGAATAAATGTTATATACAGGACTTGAGGTCAAAGATAATGATTGGGAGTGGTAATGAAACTGGTGGACTTTATGTGTTTCAAAGAAAATTTAGAGGTAATAATCCTATGTGTAATAATGTGAAAATTATGTGTCATTTGTCTAGACATATATGGCATAACAGACTTGGACATCCTGCAGACCCTGTCATGGTCACCCTAAAAAACAAACTTAACTTGGATCTTCAGCAAACTTCATCTCCATGTGAAGTCTGTCATAGAGCCAAGCAGACCAGACACCCTTTCCCTTTAAGTAAAACCAAAAGTCATGAGCTAGGTGAACTTGTTCATCTAGACTTGTGGGGACCTTACAAGGTCCCAATTAGGGAAGGGTTTAGGTATTTTTTGACTATTGTTGATGATTACAGCAGGGGTGTTTGGGTGTTTTTGTTAAAACACAAGGATGAAACCTTTGAAAACATTGAGTATTTTCACAATCTTCTTAAAAACCAGTTTGACAAAAATGTGAAAACCTTTAGAAGCTCTGTTCCTTCTTTTGATTCTGTTTTTCTTGAAAGTGATAACACCAATGGCCCTAGACCCAATGATGAAGGGAGAGTTCTTCATCATACATCCTATGGTGATGGCAGTGATCCTCCTGGTGGTCACACTATGACTGCTGAGGATCCTGGGACTGCAACACCTATGGATGAAAACAACACTTCTGAGGGCAATATTACATCTCAAACTGAACCTACTATACAAGCTCAAAGAAGTGATCAACCAGACAACACTGGTCTTAGAAGGTCTTCCAGAAGCCTTAGAACCCCAAGAAACCTTGATGATTTTGTCCTTACTAATAAAATCAAGACCAAAACTAAGCATCCTATATCTAACTTTGTATGCTATTCTAGACTTAATTCTGAAAATGCTTGTTTTGTGTCTAACTTAAATAAATTACATGAACCTTCTTCATACTTAGAGGCTAGCAAAGACCCACTTTGGGTTGATGCTATGAACTCTGAGATGGAAGCTTTGTATAACAATGGGACTTGGGAATTGACTGACCTTCCACCCAATAGAGAACCCATTGGGTGCAAATGGGTGTATAAAATCAAGTATAAATCCACTGGTGAAGTGGATAGATACAAGGCCAGGCTTGTTGCCAAAGGCTATTCCCAAAGACAAGGAATAGACTTTGATGAGACCTTTTCCCCTGTTGTGAAGATGGTGACCATTAGATGTCTTGTAA
The DNA here is from genome assembly GCA_034093135.1 of Erigeron breviscapus. NCBI lineage: Eukaryota > Viridiplantae > Streptophyta > Magnoliopsida > Asterales > Asteraceae > Erigeron > Erigeron breviscapus. Next base: position 3,721,506 of record CM067167.1, read on the forward strand.
CTGTGGCTGTTTCTAACCAATGGCCTATATATCAAATGGATATTAATAATGCCTTCTTGTATGGTGACCTTGATGAAGATGTTTACATGGTTCCACCTCCTGGATATCATTCAGGATCTGAACCAAAGGTATGTAAGTTAATTAAATCTTTGTATGGGCTAAAACAAGCCCCCAGGAAGTGGAATGAAAAACTGACAAGTGCTCTAATTGAATATGGGTTTCTTCAGAGCAAAAATGACTACTCTCTGTTTACTAAAACTAAAGGTAACATCTTTATTTCCCTTCTTGTGTATGTTGATGATATTGTGATTACTGGCAATTGTGATAAAGAAATTGATAATTGCAAACTGTTTCTTAATGACAAGTTTTCTATAAAAGACTTGGGTAAACTGAAATATTTCTTAGGTATAGAGGTGATTGATTGTAATAATGGGATTTGTATGACCCAGAGGAAGTATTGCCTTGACCTAATTTCTGAGTTTGGCCTTTTAGGCTGCAAACCATGTCAGACTCCTGTTGATTCTAGTATTTTACTCTCCTCTAAGGATGACTCTGATAGGCCTCTTGATAATGTTAATGGCTATCAAAAACTTGTTGGGAAATTGATCTATCTCACTCTTACAAGGCCTGATATATCATATGCTGTTCATATTTTGAGTCAATTTATGCATGATCCATATGAGTCTCATTTGAAACTGGCCTTGAGAGTAATAAGATATCTCAAAGGGTCTCCAGGTAAGGGTGTTCTCTTCAAAAGAGACACCAATCTCTCCCTTAAAGCTTATGCCGACTCTGATTGGGCCAAGAAGGCTACTGCCAGGAAAAGCATCACTGGCTTCAATCTTTTCCTAGGTAGTACCCCCATTTCTTGGAAAAGCAAAAAACAGGGCACCATTTCTAGATCATCTGCTGAAGCAGAATTTAGGGCCCTAGCTGCAGTTACTTGTGAAGTCATTTGGGTGCTGAAAATCATTAGAGACTTTGGCATTCATGACAACACCCCTGTTCCTGTTCTGTGTGATAGCAAGGCTGCAATTAAAATTGCAGCCAACCCTGTTTTTCATGAGAAAACCAAACACTTTGAACTTGACTTATTCTTTACAAGAGAAAAGGTTAACTTGGGTGTCATTAAAATCTTTAAGGTGAATTCAGAGAATAATACTGCTGATATATTCACCAAAGGACTCTCTCAACTGCAACACAAATCAAATTGTGAAAGACTTTGTCTTTTTGACCCTTTCCAGAATTAAGTTGTGGGGGGATGTTAAATTATACAACTTAACTCTCACTTGACTTGTTTTAGTTTCAGGAAATAAGGAAATAATAAGGAGGACTAGCTGTGAAGAATGTTGATAAGGAAGGGACTTATGCTGTGAAGTAAAGAAAATAGGAGGGGATATCTGGACTTGTTGCAGCCTATATATACATCAATACCTAGTATCTAGGGATTATAACATTCTCTGAAAAGCTGCCGTTGTTACATCCTTTCAAGCCGTTATGGCTTCATCTCTTTTGTATCGATCATTCAGGGTTTTGTTCAAAAAACTTCTTTTAATTATTTAGTTGTTAGTTCCTAAATAGTTTTATGTTCTAAGTATTATTCTTATTGTATTAGAACCTTTTATCTTCTATTTTAATAAATCAAATCGTTCATTAATCCAATGTTCTTGATTGAATCTGGTATTTGGGTCTAGATTCTTGTTTTAATCTGAATCAGCGGTATCGGTGTGACATAGAGAAGGAACCGATGAAGGATGCAAAGAAGCGATTTATTATAAAACCCGATAGTCATAGAGTCATAGTGATTCCAAAATATAATATCAAAATCAAAAACAGTAGTTTTTATTATGGTTTTCTTAACATCTCCAATGTTACGAATTGAATATAAGCAAATACTTATATACATCTATAATTATCATCTAACCTCGACTACAATTTCTATTATATGATTAATTTTAAGTGATTAACTAGCACTCTAGCAGGAATCAAACATGAAAATTTCAAGTTTCATTCAAAAATTCTGACATCATAAATATTCTAAATCCAATGGTTGTTCCTTCCCCCATGTTCAAAATGGATGATGCATAATGGTCAAAAAAATTGTATAAACATGATCATTGTTTGACAATATAATTTGCTAATTTATAGTATATTTATTAACGATGCATTTTCAAATTTCATTTCCTCTACAAAGTTAAGAACTAGTATAACACAATTAGCTTTAAAATACAAAGTTTATTCTATTCTTTCTCTTTTTTTTTTTCTTTCCTTTTGTCTTGGATCTCACTTCACTTTAAACCAAAGCCATGTACACATTCTTTTTCTTCCCAATTTTGCTTAAAAAGAAGACATATATGCTTTCATAATACACCAACTTAAGTTCATAATTTGTTATTATCTCGAAAACACAAAAACATGGGCAATCACTTTTTCTCCTAGTCTTCTACTAATAGGGCAAGATTAAGTAAGTAATAAGATAAGCAAATTGTTTGAAGTTGGAACATGCTAGTATGTTATGTCAATGTTGTTTCAATTTAATAAGAAACGTGCCCATCCCTCCCATAACAACTCAAAGCGTGTTATACCACACCCTGGAAGATCAATATTTTATTACTCGTATATATTATTAGGTGTAATATAATTCTCATAGTTTAGTCATGAAAGAGTTTAATACCACTAACCATATAAAAAAATTGACTAAAAGAATACGTGATAAAATTAAATCTTGACCTCCGATTTTATGATATATGTACTTGTTGCTAAACTATTATCGTGAAAACAAAATGATTTAATCATTGCTAAACAGTATTAATATATATCTGAAAGGAAAATGATAAATAAACCTAAAGATGTGCCTAAAAATCAACCTAAAACTTTAAAATTTTGACATGTGTATTCCACTAAGTCTCTTTCCTAATCTTATCTATTGAATCTTTTAAGTGTCACCATCTTATTATTAAGTTGATTTTTAGGCACACCAATTAATTATTTATCATTATCCTGAAATATCTGAAAACATGTTATATCACTATACCAACTAATGCAATCCATTGTCCCCATTTGCAGAGTGTGACACACTTGTCTCTTCCTTGGGAAAACTCTTATTCTTTGTATTTCTGTTTAACATGTGTTTACAAATAGTTCACAAAGACCACTCAGCTAACAAATCAATCAATATAGAGTAACGTGTTTTGTTTTCTATTCTTGTACGTATACATATTTTAATTTAATAATATATATGAAAACCCAACGAAATTAAGATGGTGTTTGATCGGGATAAAAAATTGACATGCCCAATTATAATCTTTCTTTAAACTTTATATTTGATGTTTACAAGATTAACAAAAAAAAAGTGCATTAAACTAGTCTATAAGGTGATGATATATTGTCATATGGGAAGTGATATTCGTACCACAAATATTGACTTTTTTATCACACAGTATAACTTTTAAAACACATTATACAAGTCAGTGAAGCATATGTGTGGTAAATCACTTAAAGGTTGTGGTACAATTATCACTTCCCTTGTCATATGGGTATGAATGACTGACTAAAAGTTGTTATATATTTATCGTTCTTTAAATTATATGAGGTTAAAACAAAAAAAAAGCACCACAATTATTCCTCTTTTTTAATTATATGATTAGAAGGATTTTTGAACTATTTATTTAAGGGATTAATCATTTCTATTTCTTATAACTCGTGAGAAAGTAATTAATGAGGAATCCACATTTGGATGCTCTTATGCTCACAATTTATCTACTAACCTCAGAACAAAGCACTTCATATCTCTCTGGAGTACGATATAAACTAAGAAACAAACAGCCAGAAATGTATATTCCCTAGTATGTATACTATACACTAGATATGCCCAAAAAAACCGGTTCCTCAAGAACCGATAAAAAAAAACCAGAATCAGAATCGGAATCGGAAAAAATCGGTTCTTGAGGAACCAGTTCTGGTTCTTGGAATCAATCGGTAATCGGAATCGGAATCGGAATCGAAATCGAAATCAGAATCAGAATCGGAATCGGAATCTGGTTCTTGGAACCGATCGGTTTAGAACCGGTTCCATTTTCGGTCCCAAAAATTGGTTCGGTTCCGGTTCTTGGAAAAATACAAAGAAAAAACTTGTCAAATTTGACCAAAATCGGTTCCGAACCGGTTCCAGTTCTTGGTCAAAACCGATCCCACATTCGTTGACCAGAACCGGTTCCGGTTCCATCAAGAACCGATTTTTGGCCATATCTACTATACAACGCCGAAGTGGCGAAGTTATGCGGATGCCTAATGACCAAATAAGTAAATGAGGAAATGAAACGTTGCTACTTTGGGTTCAGGAAGCCCATATTGGACTTGAAAAGAGATGTTAACCAGTATAGCCCAATAGTTTTTATTTTTTATTTTTGGATCGGCCTTGGGTTTAAAATGTATACTCGTACATCTTTGAGATGAATTTCGATCATCACCTTTTTCTTCCTAAAACTTTTTATGATAATTAACTGTAATATTCATTTTTTTATGATGTTTTTTCTGTCTGGATTACTCAGGATTGACGAGTTCTTATCGCATACGGTCTAATTAGTACATTTCATTAACGATTCCCAACCATTTCCAACCATTAGACTGTCTTGGTAGTGTCATTTTCAAATTTAAAACGCTAGTTATGAAATGATTGGTATGTAAATATGTAAATCTTAGTTGTTGACTTGTTGTAACTTGTTAGTAATGATAATTCTTGGTGTGAAAAGAACATATTAAATTTGTACCCCTAATAAATCTGGTGGGTAAAAACGCGACATTTTAATTATAATAAAATAATAAATAAAGATAATGTTAAATCCATATATTAAGGTGGTGAGATCTGAGATGTTATTAGACCAAAATGTCAAAGCATGGGGATCCAATCCAACGGTGTAGATGATTCAATGAGAATACCGTGCATTAAAGAAATCCGTGAGAATTATAGGTGAGTACCAACATCAATCTCCCTCATTAATTTAGCTAGTGCACAATATAACCTCCCACCTATTCTCTTAATTCACTGTCACATTTTTTTTGCAAAAAATGGAAGGCTTGTCAACAAAAGTTTACAATGGTATAAAATGCTATTGGAGAAGAAGAGGCTACCAACGTCTTGGCACCAGCACAACCTCTGCGGTTCACAATGGACACGCAGAGGCAGTGCCAGGTGCCAAGAGAAGAAGGAGAAAGTTGTGGCGGATTAATATTAATCCAAGGTTGAGGATAAAGGTAAGGAGATCTCCGAAGAAGTTTTTTTTAGGGCTTCGTGATGCTTATGTCAAGATTATGATGAAGCTAGCGAATACCTCGGTTGTAAGAGGAAGAACAATGACGGGTTATAATGTAGATGGGTTTGGCAAGACGACAATTAAGGAATATGATGAGAAAATGATTATTGAAATCTACAAGGTTTTGGCGATCAAGCAAAATCATCAACATGAGATTCAATCTAGGGTTGTTTGTTCGGTTTAAGTTAAGGAGTATCTTTTAAGTTGTTGTAAACTTGAAGATATGTTTATGAAGCAGCATGCAATATTTTGTACAAATATTATGTAATGCAAGATTTAGTAACTTAATGATGATGTTTAGTTAGTTCTACATATATATTATGATATGATACGCAAAAAGAAGGTAATTTCTTTATTCGTCAAGTTACGACTCTAATTATTTTTTACAGATTAAACTGAAGCAGCTTGTTGGGATTTATTTGTTCATTTTTTTTTTTGTGTAAACGATAAACAATGACCGGATACATTACTAAATCCTGGTATCACGTGAAAAGTAAATTTCCAATCCTTATTGTTTGGGTTATACGAATATTACATTGGAATACTAGTATATTTGTGTTCTGTATATGTTTTTATCTGGTGCCTTTTTCTCTTATTTAGGCACCCAATTAATAAAATAGAATCCCCCATCCCCCAACTCCCCCGGACTAAGGGAGTGCCTGGTTGGGGGGTTTTGGGGGTAGGGAATGGGAAAGATAGCGAATATATATGTTTGGTAGTAGAAAGGAAAGGTATTCAATACCTAAAAGTGGGTATTGGACCATTACCCAATAAATTGGGGGTTAAGATAATCATTACCCACTAATCTCTTCTTCTCCCTTCCTTTCTCCTTTCTCTATCCAGCCGTGTTGGAAGCCACGCAATTGATTCCTTAGTATAACCAAGCAACTTCTATATATTACTTAGCAATTGATTCCTTAGTATAACCAAGCAACTTCTATATATTACTTAGCAATTGATTCCTTAGTATAACCAAGCAACTTCTATATATTACTTAGCAATTGATTCCTTAGTATAACCAAGCAACTTCTATATATTACTTAGCAATTGATTCCTTAGTATAACCAAGCAACTTCTATATATTACTTAGCAATTGATTCCTTAGTATAACCAAGCAACTTCTATATATTACTTAGCAATTGATTCCTTAGTATAACCAAGCAACTTCTATATATTACTTAGCAATTGATTCCTTAGTATAACCAAGCAACTTCTATATATTACTTAGCAATTGATTCCTTAGTATAACCAAGCAACTTCTATATATTACTTAGCAATTGATTCCTTAGTATAACCAAGCAACTTCTATATATTACTTAGCAATTGATTCCTTAGTATAACCAAGCAACTTCTATATATTACTTAGCAATTGATTCCTTAGTATAACCAAGCAACTTCTATATATTACTTAGCAATTGATTCCTTAGTATAACCAAGCAACTTCTATATATTACTTAGCAATTGATTCCTTAGTATAACCAAGCAACTTCTATATATTACTTAGCAATTGATTCCTTAGTATAACCAAGCAACTTCTATATATTACTTAGCAATTGATTCCTTAGTATAACCAAGCAACTTCTATATATTACTTAGCAATTGATTCCTTAGTATAACCAAGCAACTTCTATATATTACTTAGCAATTGATTCCTTAGTATAACCAAGCAACTTCTATATATTACTTAGCAATTGATTCCTTAGTATAACCAAGCAACTTCTATATATTACTTAGCAATTGATTCCTTAGTATAACCAAGCAACTTCTATATATTACTTAGCAATTGATTCCTTAGTATAACCAAGCAACTTCTATATATTACTTAGCAATTGATTCCTTAGTATAACCAAGCAACTTCTATATATTACTTAGCAATTGATTCCTTAGTATAACCAAGCAACTTCTATATATTACTTAGCAATTGATTCCTTAGTATAACCAAGCAACTTCTATATATTACTTAGCAATTGATTCCTTAGTATAACCAAGCAACTTCTATATATTACTTAGCAATTGATTCCTTAGTATAACCAAGCAACTTCTATATATTACTTAGCAATTGATTCCTTAGTATAACCAAGCAACTTCTATATATTACTTAGCAATTGATTCCTTAGTATAACCAAGCAACTTCTATATATTACTTAGCAATTGATTCCTTAGTATAACCAAGCAACTTCTATATATTACTTAGCAATTGATTCCTTAGTATAACCAAGCAACTTCTATATATTACTTAGCAATTGATTCCTTAGTATAACCAAGCAACTTCTATATATTACTTAGCAATTGATTCCTTAGTATAACCAAGCAACTTCTATATATTACTTAGCAATTGATTCCTTAGTATAACCAAGCAACTTCTATATATTACTTAGCAATTGATTCCTTAGTATAACCAAGCAACTTCTATATATTACTTAGCAATTGATTCCTTAGTATAACCAAGCAACTTCTATATATTACTTAGCAATTGATTCCTTAGTATAACCAAGCAACTTCTATATATTACTTAGCAATTGATTCCTTAGTATAACCAAGCAACTTCTATATATTACTTAGCAATTGATTCCTTAGTATAACCAAGCAACTTCTATATATTACTTAGCAATTGATTCCTTAGTATAACCAAGCAACTTCTATATATTACTTAGCAATTGATTCCTTAGTATAACCAAGCAACTTCTATATATTACTTAGCAATTGATTCCTTAGTATAACCAAGCAACTTCTATATATTACTTAGCAATTGATTCCTTAGTATAACCAAGCAACTTCTATATATTACTTAGCAATTGATTCCTTAGTATAACCAAGCAACTTCTATATATTACTTAGCAATTGATTCCTTAGTATAACCAAGCAACTTCTATATATTACTTAGCAATTGATTCCTTAGTATAACCAAGCAACTTCTATATATTACTTAGCAATTGATTCCTTAGTATAACCAAGCAACTTCTATATATTACTTAGCAATTGATTCCTTAGTATAACCAAGCAACTTCTATATATTACTTAGCAATTGATTCCTTAGTATAACCAAGCAACTTCTATATATTACTTAGCAATTGATTCCTTAGTATAACCAAGCAACTTCTATATATTACTTAGCAATTGATTCCTTAGTATAACCAAGCAACTTCTATATATTACTTAGCAATTGATTCCTTAGTATAACCAAGCAACTTCTATATATTACTTAGCATTCCTTTAAATTCCCTTTCCCATTCCCTTTCCCATTCCTTTATATGAACCAAGCATCCCCTAAGTTTTCTTGATATTAAACCACAATTTATAACTGTCTACTGACCCGGTCAAAACAACACGTATTAAGGAAAATTCGTTTTTGACCAAACGAAACCGCTATTCGAAACAACCGGTTAGCCAAAATCTGCAGATGAATACTGCTAGTCGCTGATCTATTCACTGATCAGCCAATCTGATCGCTAAGTTGATTTATCAACAATTTTTTTCCATGAGCAACCTTTTCATAAGCTACTTTTTTCCTCCACATCCTTTTGCGTTCACCCCTTTTTGGGCCCGTAAAATCTCTCTTAATAGGTGTATACTTCGTATCTCCTGATTCTGATTCAAGTGTATAGCCCCCGTCCTGCCCCCTGTCATCCTTGCCCCCACACCCCTCACCCCTGCCCCCACCACCCCAACCTCCCACTTAACCAAGTATATTATAACATGTTTTTTAATATGGAAAATGAATATAACATTTTCTAGTTTTGAACGCGTTTTCAAAATTTTCATTTGTTTTTTAGAGATAAAAAAGTCATTCTATTTTCTAGAGAATTAGAAATGAAAAACTATAAAACATTTTTCACAACTGAACGCACCTTAAAAGTTTAAAGTTTTAAATTCCCCAAATAACAATCCATATAACTTCAATCCTTATATTACTTCAATCCTTATATAACTTCAATTCTTGTTATCTAGCTATATATATTGATGGAATAGCGAGCTAGTTAGGTAATGCTTTCAACTAATTTTGTTGTTGAGCCTGTACTTTCATTAAATTCAATTCACGTACTATACAAATGTTACATAGTAAATGAATAAGGTGTCAAAGTGACATGTTGTATTAGTTTAGGGGGTAAAGGTGTCAAGTTTAAACTAGTTGGTTAAGTCGGTTAGTAATATCTATATAAGTGTAATATTGATCCATTTGAATACCAGATATGAATATTGATAATCTTCCTTCTCCTAAATTCTTTCTTCTGCAATTCCTCTCGTAACAGTGGTATCAGAGACGTCGATTCTCCGACGAGCTTCCGATTCCGGTTACACCTCCGATTAAGATGCCGACTCAAGTTTCAGCAGCTTATTGATTCTCTTCCTCTTTAAAATCAAAAGCGACTGGAATTTGTAGTGTTTCTTCTTCGTGAGTTCCGATCATATCTCCGGCGAACCTTTCTTCTCCGGTGACCTATCCTTTTAATAATAATAAAAAAAATCAGAAAATCCAAAATTAATCACAAATTCATCATTAATTCACAATAAATAACCTAAATCAGTACAATTCAATGGCGGCTCCGAGTTTTAATGGTGATGATGCTAAAGGTTGGAAACGAAGGTGTGAGGAATTCTTTTTGGTTGATGAAACACCTAACAATCGGAAAGTGATGTATGCTGCTATCAAATTTGAAGGCAGAGCATTACATTGGCATCAACTCTATGCAAAAACAAGTGGGAAGTCATTGTTGGATATATCATGGGATGATTATTCAAGAGCAACATTATTGCATTTTGGAGAGGAACCAGAATTAGAAGATGAACTCTTACAAATTCAGAAGGCATTGAGCAATTTACAACTAACACTGGCACAAGTAGAAGAAGATGTGACAAGACTAGAAAAAGAATCGTTGATGCTAAAAGAATCTTCTGATGAGATAAAGGAGGAGTTGTTTGAGTATGAGGATGAACCAGAAACGACAGGTATACATTCCAAAACTGATTCTTCTTCTTCCTTATGCTATAATGTTAGCAATTCAGTGAGTTTTGGGACTGAAATTAGAATGAATTTTGAAGTAGAAAATAGTGCACACCAGGTGTTTGATGAAATGACTGAACGAAATTTGGTTGGAATTGAGGTTGGATTTAGTGATATTTTTTTATGTAGGACTATTTTAAACGGAATTTCAGTAGGTTTTGTGGATAAGAATGAAGTAAGTTCAGGATTTGATATTAGTGCATGTAAGGTGTTTGATGTAAGTCCTGAAAAAGTTAGTGGTGAGAGTAATGATGAAATAAAGGCTCAATTCAAGGATAAATCTGTTTTTGGGAGTATTCATGACGTGATTGTTATATTGGATGATGGTAGTACTCTTGTTGTTAAGCATTTTAAGGATCAAATTGGAAGTTCAAGTCAAGATGTGTTGGTCACGGTTAGTTGTGGTGAGATTATGAAATTCCAATTTTTCTGTGATATCGCGTGTTTTGATGATTTTTGGGGTCAAAATTTTTTGAAGAGGGGAGTATTAGGCATTACTAGCATGGTTATGGAAATAGAATCGTTTGAATGGAAGCCGGGTTGGATGAGTTTCGGAAGGAATAATAACGAGTTGCAAATGGGCTTTTTATCGAGTTTTGTTGGAATGAAGCTGTTAACAATCGAGAATTTATCAGTTGGAAAACTAATATTGGTGGCTGCTCTTAAAATTAAAATGGGTTACAAGTATAGGAATGTTCAAGTTTTTAGTAAACTTGTGCATAGTGAACTAAGGAATGGGTTGGAAGAAAGTGAAGTGATGGTTATGAAAAAAGGTGTAGTTCTGATGGATATTAATGATGGGCTGCAAGAACTAGAATCGGTTTTGGATGAGTTGGTAAGGTTCATTGAAACTGCTTCAGTGCCTACACTTGTGATTGATATTGAAATTACTAAGAGATCCTTTCTCCTAGCTCGAAATAAGGTTCAAGATGGTTTATGTAAGTTGGTTGTTGTCACTGTTGGAATGAGAACTCGATGGAAACACTACCTGAGGAAAAACCTTGTCAAGCATGTAAGGGTTGTGGTCCATTTGGGCAGCTCACAGTTAATGAAATGCATCGGCGGATTCATGATTGGAAATTGGGGAGTGCTGACAGGAAATTGGGATGTGACTTCATTTCCAACTTCCAGCATGAGTTACAACAATAGTAATGAAAATACGGCAACCAAGTACGATGTTACTGCTGGAAACACTCCTAATGTGTTTACAGGGATCACAAAAGAGTTGGCATCGTTACTATCTCTTGCTACTTCAAAGAGAATAGTCGAAGCTGATGGGTTCACGAGGCCTGGTTTGGATGATGGATGGTTTTCCCATTTGTTTGTGGGCAATGGGCTGAATGGACAAATTGTTTCCTTGGTAAACTACAATTTCGAAGATGCTATGAAGTCCATAGTTGTTGCTGCCCATAGACTTGCACTTAAGTTCAGAGTTGGTGGTGTACAAAGACTTACACTTGGGGGTGGCTTAGAAGTTGCAATGGGGTCTAAGCTTGAAGGGTCCAGTTTAAGAAAGGATCAGTCTTATAACCCACTTTTTAGTGGTGATATTTACTGGCAGCTAATGAATACTATGGGTAGACTGGCTGACCACTTTCCCCATAGGAAGCAGGAGATGTTTGGTATTGACATTCTGAGAAAGGAAATCCAGAAGGACGAAGACTTGGAATATGTTGTTGAACTCACTGATTATATTGGAAGGTTGTTTAATGATCCATCAGAACAGTTTGCACAAGAAAATTTGACATCGAGGGGGACTGAAAGTGATCAGAGTGAGAAAATGATGCATATCATTTACTGTTTAGGTCCAGATTTAGTCCAGACTTACTGGACTGGCTCCAGACTGGACTACTGGAACCTTATTTAGGTTTGTTAAGAAACTTGTTTTGATGGTCTCGCTCCAGACCCGACTACTGGAGCTCACTGAAGATCTGACCAGAAAACATATTCTACTGGACCTACTCCAGACTTGGAATCTGGAGTTCCTCTGAGATTTGTCAAGAAATAATTGAAGACTAGTGAGCATTTACTTGTACAGGTAATCTGGAGCATTCTCCAGATTAGCTCACTGAAGACTTCACCCAAGTCCAGATCTACTCTACTGAAGACATTCTGACTGAAGTCAAAGACTGAAGTCAGAATAAAGAAGACTGAAAAATGGCGGAGTCCACTGAAAGTCTTACCAGATCTGTACACTGGAGGATTGTTAGTGTTCTAGATCCTGCAAGTCTGAACACTAATATCGAGAGGATTGACTTTAGCCTTTAACACACTTTCCAAAGAACAATCCATTTGTTCTTTAACAAAAGTATACGTGTGTTAAGGTGGTTGGATAAAAGGATACACTTGCACTTGATGTGACTTTATCCTTATTCTTATCTAATACATTTAATGTTCTTGTCGGATCATTAAATGTATGCCAACCATATTTGTACGGCACAAATTCACTGGTGAATTTGTTGCCTATAAATACTAAGTCATTCCTTGAACAAAAATACTTTTTAAGCATTACTTTTAAGTGAATTTGTTTAAATACTCTCGATCTTAAACAGGGATACTTCACAACTTTAAGTATCTCGATCCCAAAGAGTTATTTGACAAACATAGATCATATTGTAATCATAGGTTGTTAGGATACTCACTTAATTGTGTTATCTTGATTCCGCAACAACCTTGTATTTTATTTACAAATCAATAAATAAAATACCCATGAAACATACATAATGGTCCACTTTATTTGTTTATTGCTTTAAGTCTTGTATTACTTTGTTTATATATCTTGCATCTTTATTTACAAGTAATACTAGTCCAATTCTAGTGATTATTAGACTTGTTGTATTTTACACTTTCATTGGTTAACCATCTCGTTATTTAAGGGACTCACATTTACTTACTGGAGAAAAGATGTATTCAGTGGTTGTCGAGATCAGCAAGTTGTATTTCAAACAAGTTTCTGCAATTTCAGCAAGCAACAAATACAAACAATGTTTCCATTGACAAGCTCGGTGACCGTTTTACTAAGGAAGAGTTCTGGTTTCCATCAGCAAGAAATTCAATCAGTATTCGTTCACCAGTGATGAAGTTTACTAATCTCACTAGGCACTTGAGTAAGTATCCACCAGTGGTAAAGCTCACCAGTTTTATTTCAGCAACTAGCTATATACGACCAGTGAAGAATCGGTTCTCCAGTGAAGATAACCACTGGACAGTTTCAGTAACCGACTTCAGCAAGTTGCTTCAGTCGATATGTTCCAGATTAAATGATCCAGCAAGCAACTGGACAGCTTCAATGAACAACTTCAGCAAGTTGCTTCAGTCGACTTGCTTCAGGCTAAATGCTCCAGTGAGCAACTTCAGTCATAATATGGACCAGTCACACGTATTGTTCTTCAGCCTCATAACTCAAGGTTTTCACTACAACCGAGATCAATACTTGCTGGAAAATCGATCAAGAGGAAGGGTAAGGTTGCACTCAAGATATTGGACCATTGGGAGAGGTTGCTTGTGGCTGATACATCATGAAAGGATGTGGGAATTTCCAGATTCGATTCTGCATTTTGAGTGTTGCTGCTTGCTTATATGCACACCATTGTTTGAGGACAAACAATCCTTAAGGGGGGAGTATTGTTACATAGTAAATGAATAAGGTGTCAAAGTGACATGTTGTATTAGTTTAGGGGGTAAAGGTGTCAAGTTTAAACTAGTTGGTTAAGTCGGTTAGTAATATCTATATAAGTGTAATATTGATCCATTTGAATACCAGATATGAATATTGATAATCTTCCTTCTCCTAAATTCTTTCTTCTGCAATTCCTCTCGTAACAGTGGTATCAGAGACGTCGATTCTCCGACGAGCTTCCGATTCCGGTTACACCTCCGATTAAGATGCCGACTCAAGTTTCAGCAGCTTATTGATTCTCTTCCTCTTTAAAATCAAAAGCGACTGGAATTTGTAGTGTTTCTTCTTCGTGAGTTCCGATCATATCTCCGGCGAACCTTTCTTCTCCGGTGACCTATCCTTTTAATAATAATAAAAAAAAAATCAGAAAATCCAAAATTAATCACAAATTCATCATTAATTCACAATAAATAACCTAAATCAGTACAATTCAATGGCGGCTCCGAGTTTTAATGGTGATGATGCTAAAGGTTGGAAACGAAGGTGTGAGGAATTCTTTTTGGTTGATGAAACACCTAACAATCGGAAAGTGATGTATGCTGCTATCAAATTTGAAGGCAGAGCATTACATTGGCATCAACTCTATGCAAAAACAAGTGGGAAGTCATTGTTGGATATATCATGGGATGATTATTCAAGAGCAACATTATTGCATTTTGGAGAGGAACCAGAATTAGAAGATGAACTCTTACAAATTCAGAAGGCATTGAGCAATTTACAACTAACACTGGCACAAGTAGAAGAAGATGTGACAAGACTAGAAAAAGAATCGTTGATGCTAAAAGAATCTTCTGATGAGATAAAGGAGGAGTTGTTTGAGTATGAGGATGAACCAGAAACGACAGGTATACATTGCAAAACTAATTCTTCTTCTTCCTTATGCTATAAATGTTAGCAATTCAGTGAGTTTTGGGACTGAAATTAGAATGAATTTTGAAGTAGAAAATAGTGCACACCAGGTGTTTGATGAAATGACTGAACGAAATTTGGTTGGAATTGAGGTTGGATTTAGTGATATTTTTTTATGTAGGACTATTTTAAACGGAATTTCAGTAGGTTTTGTGGATAAGAATGAAGTAAGTTCAGGATTTGATATTAGTGCATGTAAGGTGTTTGATGTAAGTCCTGAAAAAGTTAGTGGTGAGAGTAATGATGAAATAAAGGCTCACTTCAAGGATAAATCTGTTTGTGGGAGTATTCATGACGTGATTGTTATATTGGATGATGGTAGTACTCTTGTTGTTAAGCATTTTAAGGATCAAATTGGAAGTTCAAGTCAAGATGTGTTGGTCATGGTTAGTTGTGGTGAGATTATGAAATTCCAATTTTTCTGTGATATCGCGTGTTTTGATGATTTTTGGGGTCAAAATTTTTTGAAGAGGGGAGTATTAGGCATTACTAGCATGGTTATGGAAATAGAATCGTTTGAATGGAAGCCGGGTTGGATGAGTTTCGGAAGGAATAATAACGAGTTGCAAATGGGCTTTTTATCGAGTTTTGTTGGAATGAAGCTGTTAACAATCGAGAATTTATCAGTTGGAAAACTAATATTGGTGGCTGCTCTTAAAATTAAAATGGGTTACAAGTATAGGAATGTTCAAGTTTTTAGTAAACTTGTGCATAGTGAACTAAGGAATGGGTTGGAAGAAAGTGAAGTGATGGTTATGAAAAAAGGTGTAGTTCTGATGGATATTAATGATGGGCTGCAAGAACTAGAATCGGTTTTGGATGAGTTGGTAAGGTTCATTGAAACTGCTTCAGTGCCTACACTTGTGATTGATATTGAAATTGCTAAGAGATCCTTTCTCCTAGCTCGAAATAAGGTTCAAGATGGTTTATGTAAGTTGGTTGTTGTCACTGTTGGAATGAGAACTCGATGGAAACACTACCTGAGGAAAAACCTTGTCAAGCATGTAAGGGTTGTGGTCCATTTGGGCAGCTCACAGTTAATGAAATGCATCGGCGGATTCATGATTGGAAATTGGGGAGTGCTGACAGGAAATTGGGATGTGACTTCATTTCCAACTTCCAGCATGAGTTACAACAATAGTAATGAAAATATGGCAACCAAGTACGATGTTACTGCTGGAAACACTCCTAATGTGTTTACAGGGATCACAAAAGAGTTGGCATCGTTACTATCTCTTGCTACTTCAAAGAGAATAGTCGAAGCTGATGGGTTCACGAGGCCTGGTTTGGATGATGGATGGTTTTCCCATTTGTTTGTGGGCAATGGGCTGAATGGACAAATTGTTTCCTTGGTAAACTACAATTTCGAAGATGCTATGAAGTCCATAGTTGCTGCTGCCCATAGACTTGCACTTAAGTTCAGAGTTGGTGGTGTACAAAGACTTACACTTGGGGGTGGCTTAGAAGTTGCAATGGGGTCTAAGCTTGAAGGGTCCAGTTTAAGAAAGGATCAGTCTTATAACCCACTTTTTAGTGGTGATATTTACTGGCAGCTAATGAATACTATGGGTAGACTGGCTGACCACTTTCCCCATAGGAAGCAGGAGATGTTTGGTATTGACATTCTGAGAAAGGAAATCCAGAAGGACGAAGACTTGGAATATGTTGTTGAACTCACTGATTATATTGGAAGGTTGTTTAATGATCCATCAGAACAGTTTGCACAAGAAAATTTGACATCGAGGGGGACTGAAAGTGATCAGAGTGAGAAAATGATGCATATCATTTACTGTTAGGTCCAGATTTAGTCCAGACTTACTGGACTGGCTCCAGACTGGACTACTGGAACCTAATTTAGGTTTGTTAAGAAACTTGTTTTGCTGGTCTCGCTCCAGACCCGACTACTGGAGCTCACTGAAGATCTGACCAGAAAACATATTCTACTGACCTACTCCAGACTTGGAATCTGGAGTCCCTCTGAAGATTTGTCCAGAAATAATTGAAGACTAGTGAGCATTTACTTGTACAGGTAATCTGGAGCATTCTCCAGATTAGCTCACTGAAGACTTCACCCCAGTCCAGATCTATTCTACTGAAGACATTCTGACTGAAGTCAAAGACTGAAGTCTGAAGAAAGAAGACTGACAAATGGCGGAGTCCACTGAAAGTCTTACCAGATCTGCACACTGGAGGATTGTTAGTGTTCTAGATCCTGCAAGTCTTAACACTAATATCGAGGATTGACTTTAGCCTTTAACACACTTTCCAAAGAACAATCCACTTGTTCTTTAACAAAAGTATACGTGTGTTAAGGTGGTTGGATAATAGGATACACTTGCACATTGATGTGACTTTATCCTTATTCTTATCTAATACATTTAATGTTCTTGTCGGATCATTAAATGTATGCCAACCATATTTGTACGGCACAAATTCACTGGTGAATTTGTTGCCTATAAATACTAAGTCATTCCTTGAACAAAAATACTTTTTAAGCATTACTTTTAAGTGAATTTGTTTAAATACTCTCGATCTTAAACAGGGATACTTCACAACTTTAAGTATCTCGATCCCAAAGAGTTATTTGACAAACATAGATCATATTGTAATCATAGGTTGTTAGGATACTCACTTAATTGTGTTATCTTGATTCTGCAACAACCTTGTATTTTATTTAAACATCAATAAATGAAATACCCATGAAACATACATAATGGTCCACTTTATTTGTTTATTGCTTTAAGTCTTGTATTACTTTGTTTATATATCTTGCATCTTTATTTACAAGTAATACTAGTCCAATTCTAGTGATTATTAGACTTGTTGTATTTACACTTTCTATTGGTTAACCATCTCGTATTAAGGGTGCATATCATTTACTTACTGGAGAAAAGATGTATTCAGTGGTTGTCGAGATCAGCAAGTTGTATTTCAAACAAGTTTCTGCAATTTCAGCAAGCAACAAATACAAACAATGTTTCCATTGACAAGCTCGGTGACCGTTTTACTAAGGAAGAGTTCTGGTTTCCATCAGCAAGAAATTCAATCAGTATTCGTTCACCAGTGATGAAGTTTACTAATCTCACTAGGCACTTGAGTAAGTATCCACCAGTGGTAAAGCTCACCAGTTTTATTTCAGCAACTAGCTATATACGACCAGTGAAGAATCGGTTCTCCAGTGAAGATAACCACTGGACAGTTTCAGTAACCGACTTCAGCAAGTTGCTTCAGTCGATATGTTCCAGATTAAATGATCCAGCAAGCAACTGGACAGCTTCAATGAACAACTTCAGCAAGTTGCTTCAGTCGACTTGCTTCAGGCTAAATGCTCCAGTGAGCAACTTCAGTCATAATATGGACCAGTCACACGTATTGTTCTTCAGCCTCATAACTCAAGGTTTTCACTACAACCGAGATCAATACTTGCTGGAAAATCGATCAAGAGGAAGGGTAAGGTTGCACTCAAGATATTGGACCATTGGGAGAGGTTGCTTGTGGCTGATACATCATGAAAGGATGTGGGAATTTCCAGATTCGATTCTGCATTTTGAGTGTTGCTGCTTGCTTATATGCACACCATTGTTTGAGGACAAACAATCCTTAAGGGGGGAGTATTGTTACATAGTAAATGAATAAGGTGTCAAAGTGACATGTTGTATTAGTTTAGGGGGTAAAGGTGTCAAGTTTAAACTAGTTGGTTAAGTCGGTTAGTAATATCTATATAAGTGTAATATTGATCCATTTGAATACCAGATATGAATATTGATAATCTTCCTTCTCCTAAATTCTTTCTTCTGCAATTCCTCTCGTAACAACAAATATATAAATCATCATAACATCATTTCTTATTGTAGCATGCAGTTATATACAGGTAAAATTGCGGGGTGTGGGGTTGGGGGTGATACCTAGGATACCATATTAATTGAAGATATTTACAGGAACGGAATTGGAGTGCAGGGTCCAAAGTTTTCATAGGGGCCCAAATTTTCTATAAGACTGTGGTTCCAGTGTTCCACTATATATCGATCACATACGAAAGCAAAACTTTTGGGGTCATATTTTTTTTTTTTTTTTTTCCTAACAACAAAATATATTAGTAAAGTCATTATCTATACTATCTAATAAAGAGAAAGACCTTTTTTTTCCTTTAAACAATTCAGCCTTTGAATTACCTTTTTTACCCTAACCTTTTAACACCTGTATCCTAAACCCTAAAACACTCTTACATAAAACCAAACATCTTCACACATATCTCATATTTCACAAGTGCCCTTTTCATTAACTATGTTATCCTTTTACGTCAACTACCTTTACATTAATAACCACACCGTTAATGTCACCATCACCCGTCGCCGCTCTGCCGCCGCATTGCACGGGTACCCCTCTTGTATATATAACAATTAAAGTGTACTTAGAGGGTACCCAATGGTGAGGACTAATCCCCCAAAGACTAGTCCCTGTCAGCGCCACATCAGCAAAAAACACTCCAAGGACTAATCCCCCAAAATGCACCCAATGGACTCATCCCTCAAGGACTAGTCTTGGACCCACTAATTTTTTTGTCTTCTTCTTTGTATATAGCATTAAAACAAAAAAAAAAAAAAAAAAACCATTCGTCCCTGCAGGGACTAACCACCCGGACGAGCACCAAGGACGAGTGGAGGACTAGTCCTACCCAATGGTGTAGACTAGTCCCTCCATGCCAGACTAGTGAGGGACGAGTCCCATTGGGGAGCCCCTTAGCTACATGAACTTTTTAACTTTTTTATTTTTACCAAATTTTTTTTCACTTTTCTATTTTTACCACAAAAGTTTTGAATTTATAACTTTTACCACAAACTTTTATTTTTTTAAAAATTAGCCCCTTAACTATAACTTTGTACTACAAACTTTTGGTTTTCCAAGTTTAACCACTAACTTTACCACAATATTTTTTCCCCCAACTTTTTACCCCTTCAATTTTTCAATGCATTTTGTACCAACTCGAATTTCCATTCTATCAAATATATATAAACACAATCACCACAATTACATTAGGTTACATCAATATTTATATGAATCATTGCTCTTTAGATATGTAAGTTATTTTTTACATATGTGCATTATCATTACATTACATTATACGCAACAATCAGTGCCTTTGATTCATTAACATCTCTTTTTTATTGATTGTTCTTATGAAAATAAAATTGATTAAACAACTGTTTTTATTTTTCTTTATTTTTTTTCTTTTTCTCTTTGCACTAATGTTTTTTTCTTTTTCTCTATATTTTCTTTTATGTTCTCATTATCTATATACTATATAAAACAAGCTACCCCTCCCCTTTAAGTCATTAAGATTTTGAAATGACCATATTATCCCTCTTCTTTGTTCACTAATTTAAACATTTTCATATATATAACTATAATACTCTTAATGAAATAACTTACAACATAGATGCTACAACCCTTAAATAACTATTAACCCCTCTTACATCAATTAATTTTACATTCACCTCCACACCACCACCACCGCCACCGCCACCGCCACTGTCGCCGTCACTACATCGTCGTCGCTA
Organism: Erigeron breviscapus; assembly: GCA_034093135.1. NCBI lineage: Eukaryota > Viridiplantae > Streptophyta > Magnoliopsida > Asterales > Asteraceae > Erigeron > Erigeron breviscapus. The sequence continues at coordinate 3,741,966 of CM067167.1, forward strand.
CCATCATCGCCGTTGCATCGCGCGGGCATACATCTAGTTCCTTTTAAACGATTCTGGTAATCTGACCAACGGGCAGAATATCGTGGAGTCTTTCGGCTACAACTAAATCATCATTTTTAAATTGTTTCTTACATCCATTTTTTCCGTTCGTGTAGTACTTTTTTTAATTTGTACATTTATCGTTATATATGTATCAACGCTCTTATACACGATATACGTTTTATGCATCATTATCACTCCCGAGACAACGTCCGGGATTAAAATACTAGTATTTAAGTAATAAAAATGCGATGTGATGGGGTCATATGTTTTAGTCTACTGGGGGTTTTTCGAGAACGTACCATTCAACCGTCCTTTTTATAACCCCTTCCCTATTTATAACCACCTAATGTTGATTTTGGTTTTAATTTAAAGGTTAAAATTTTTCTAATTTCTGACTCGTCACATCCGCTCCCCTTTTCTTATATGCATTCTCAACATCATTAGGTGTGGTTCACGTTTACCTCGTGGTGGAGAGACTTTTGATGGCAACCAGGTAGTGGGTTGAAAGAGAAAGAAAAGTTTTTTTCTCCTCTCATAGGTGGTATATAAAACTAAAAATATTTGGGTCCTAAACAAGTGGTTGGTCGTATCGGGATGTTGCATGGGTTTTATGGTTAATTAGTTGTGGACAAAAAAATTTCTGATATGGCGTTGATGTAACGCTGATAAGGACCAAGGATTGATTAATGATGATTTGGACATTAAGAATGCTCGAATAGTGTAAATATCTACAATAATGGCAAGATCACTATAATGATGCAATGCTTGAATTATAATCGATGAAATCAATCTTTTGGTTGTAAGTTAATAAGTTATCACACTATGTTTGAAACTACGATAATGGCAAGATCACTAAATGAATGAACTTCACAAAAGAGTTCCAAAGAAGATGATATGCATCCTCTAAGGCTCTAATTAAAGAAAGTGTCTATGGGCCCTTTCTTTGGGCTCAAAATCATCAAACAGGTCGGCTCCTATTGTGGAGATGTTGGGCTTGGTTCCACAGTTCCAAGTTCCAATTGCAATGATGTAGATTGTAGAGTGCAATATAAAAAACTAGATTTTTAACCGCGCATTGAGCGGAATTGGAAGTATCACATTTTTCTAAAGAATGACGGGGTTTAAACTTGCTCTCATAAGCAAATCTTGAAGTCTATCAACTTTATTAAGCAAAGCATTATTACATTATATATACTGTATCCCAAAGTTAAGTAGAAGTGGTAATACGGCATTGCCAAAATGCATTTGACCAAAGATTACAGATATTTTTAGTAGTTACACAGTGAAATTGGATGACTATCAGCCACCATAACTCCATAAGAGTAAATGGAGTTACCTTTTAGCAGAAGTAGTCAAGTAGAGCCGCTCACCAACTGGTTCCGATGGATCTGCAGCATGGCCCTTGGATCCTTCTTCCACTTCAGCTTTGGTAACAAAGGTACCAGTTGATCATAATTAACAACAGTTGAAAGCATTCAGAATTGGATTATGATTTGATAATAGTTGAAAATATAATAAGCGAGCGTGTGGTTTATACCTTCCAATTTTATGGAGCAACTTTGTCCATGACCAGAACATGAGTATCCCAGCCACCAGCAATATTATTGTGAAGCTGCACTAAAGCAAGAAAAAATAAATATTGCTCTAAGAGAAGACGACATTTTAAGTTAGGAATTATCCAAATGTTTGTTTATTTGTGCCGAATGCTTACAGCAGATTATAAGGCATTTTTAAAGGGGCTGAAAGAACTTCTGCCTCTAAAATACAAAACCAGCTGCGCTACGATAAGCAATTTTAAAATCTGTATTCATAAGATACAGAGTGAACCTGCCAGAATGTTTTTGTCATACAATGTAAATTTACCAGTAACTGGCTATAAGATATCAAGACACAATGTTGATTTACCAATAAAAAGGTATACGCTGTCAAGTAAAAGAGGTTGACTTTATTTATGATCAAAAATAAGTTTCATATTACTATGGACATGTCCATAGAAAGATACGTATATAAAATATGCTAAAGTAATACGATATATGGTCATCAAACATGAAACATGTAATACGATATATGCTAAAGTAACCATGCCATTATGGCTCATCCAAAGGGGAAAGCTTAAGACGCAAGATAAGTTGCAAAGTTGGGATGTGGGGGGTCCAACTAACCTTAATTTAATGTGTTGTTCTTTGTGTCAAACAGGTACTGATTCGCATGACCACCTGTTTTTTGAATGTAAATATTCCGAGCTCGTGTGGTCTTATGTAAGAGGCAGAGTGGATATTCATCAACCATCCACCAAATGGAGAGACATAATGGCATGGTTACTATCTATCTCTAAAAGGAAAACTGTAGAAAGCATCGTTGGCAGATTATGCGTAGCGGCTGCAACTTATTTTGTATGGCAAGAGAGAAATAATCGAATGTTTACAAACTCTGTTAGAAGCTACGCCCAGCTAGGAGATATTGTCATCAGGACGGTACGTTATAGACTTGCTACTGTTAAGTTCAAAAATAATTTGCACGTAGCTAGATTGATGGAAAAATGGGAATTGCCTAAGGTACATGATCAACATAGTATAGACTCATGAAGATGGCTGGAGAATATATAATTGTAGTTTACAGATGGCTGCTGAAGAGACTTAGTTACATCATATCAAGATCGCCTTTCTTTGTTTTTTAAATTGTTGATCATGGATGTAATTGGTTATTATTGTTTGCTAATTGGCGTGTTTCACATATATATGGCTGTCATATATATGAAAAGAATGTGACATATGGTCACATACATGTACTCTAAAGTTTTTGGTGTTATATAAAATCATCGGGGTTCCCATTACACACAAAAAAAACATGAAACATGTAGTCTGCATAATTTCCATAAATTGCTACCAAACATGAAAAATCAGTCGTTGCATTCTTTGAACCAGCCTCGAACATGTGTACCGTCGATGTTTTTATATTAAAAAAGAAGGAAAATATTAATGACCATTGAAACCAAACTTGAACTACACTGTAAATATTAGGGCAAACATATTATGCGATTTCCATCTTGGTTCTACACATACTCTATAGCTCACATAGTACCACCGTATACAAACAAAAGAACCCAACTATACAGATCCATATCACCATATGATAAGAAGAATAAACTGCCATTCTTAATTGAACAATTTTTGTTCTTGTACGTAAATGAAAACAGGCGAACCAACAGCCATAAAACATTCAGGCGAACCAACAGCCATAAAAAAGTTAAGTCAAAGCTACTATACTCTAAAAGCATAAAATAAAGAACTTCACTTGTGTTCACAATAGAATAACATATGTTGGATACTAATTTATCAATCCATGGAAGTGTCGATGTATAAGATAAGGGGTCTAAAGTGTCAGAAATAAAGTCTACAACCGAATGGAAGTTATTTTCGGTTATAGGCAGTTAGGATTGTGAAGGGACATGTCTGTTAGAAAAGTTGTGTCTGTTGAAAGTTATACCCTTTAGTGAAAGGGTGTGTTGTTTCGTATGTGTCTATTGGGTAATTATAAATACCCATGAAAACCATTTGTAAAACACGTGTTGTGAAGTCAAGTAAGAAGAACGCTCTGCGTTCAAGTAAAGTTCAGTGTGTTTTAGTATTGTTCGTTAGAGAGAGTAAGACGAGGGACCAACAACATAGAACTAATTACATGAGTAATATCCAAACACAAGCAACTACAATATTGTGCAGTTATAGATGAATGATATCAGTGGACTACTTTGTGCATAACAATCATAGGCTGCTAGTTATATGAAGTGTAATCTGAAATGCAGTAAAAAAAAAATTAAAAAGCAAAAAAGGTACAAAATCATATACCATACACTCCAAGCGTCGCTCCAAATTGAGCGTTCGTAACCCTGTTGAATGAAACTCATCACACTAAAAACTGTTCCATCAGTAAAAAAAGGGGGCTACTGGTCTGAAAAATCCCCAAATAGCAAAAACCTAATTTTCAGATGAGAGTTTCATCAAGGGATTGTAACTGTTCAAGAGGAAACACCAACCACCTGTAAGAAGAGAATAGAGATGGTTACACCGGTTAAACAGGCTTACTGGAGGAAAATTAAGCAGGATGGAAAGAGAGAGTTTTGTTAATTGACCGTTAGATTGCGTTATCTAATGGGATGTAAATTGTCCTCCTTAGCTACACTAAGTCTTCTCACACACCGACATTGATGAATTGTTATATATAATAATTCCAACTTAAGATGAAGACGCCCTTTTATTGCAGTCTAGACAACTAACAAGTTTGCCACTTGATGGTGGTTTCTTTAGGGATGGTATTGAAACCACAAGAGTCAACAGAAACATACCTAGCTTGTTAACTGAACAAAAAAATAGACGTAATTAAGAAAACTAAGAAGGCCATTATCAAACTTATCACTGTGGCCCTGAAACAATAAAAAGATTCCGGGTCCTGTACCACGACAAAAATTGCTAAACTATATGGTAGAATGGTATACTTAAGGGCCATCAACTTATGTCATGCTCGGTTTGGCAGGTAAACGTGTTCATATGTCTCAACACTTAGTCAGCTCGTTTAGCTAATCCTGTCAAAAGGTAAAACCATGACCAAAATAATGCTAGACCTTCAAAAAGGTCAGCTATTTGGCGTGTGTTTCTATTGCGACCTGTTTGCCACAATACCAACAATATTTAGGCATCATGTTGACACCATTACAACAGTTAACTTGAGATAAACTATAAGCATTTATAATGTAACTTATGAGTCATACTTTATTTTAAGAATGGATGTTTGCCCAAAGATCATTTCTTAAGAATCTCAACCACTGGATATCCTAAAATTTATAAATCGTCATGTAGTCCGATTAGGTTTCCGGCGAATCCTATTGATTCTCTTCTCCCTAAAATCAATGGCACCTGAAACTCGAAATCAGGATTATGATAGGTTACAGAAAGAGTTTGCACAAACTCAGAAGGATTTGGCTTCTCAAATCGATTCATCTCTTTTGATGAGAGCTACAATTGAAGAATTGACAAAAGAAGTTGATCTATTGAAGAATCAACGGCAGGTGACGGCGCGTAACGACGACGATCGTTTCAGTTCTAATAAGCTAACTAGACTCGAATTTCCGAGATTCAATGGCGATGATGTCGATGCGTGGCTATATAAGTGTGATCACTTCTTCACCGTTGATGAAACCTTGGAGACAAGCAAGGTGAGATATGCAGCGGTGCATATGGATGGAAGAGCACTCTCGTGGCACTTAGGATATATGAGATCTGGAGGCAAAGCTATGGAGGAGGTTCTGTGGTCTGATTATGTCAGATCTATATCTGCTAGGTTTTCAACCACTCAAATGGAAGATCTTATGGCAGCCTTGAAAGCTCTCACCCAGACAGGGGAATTAGAAGCTTATTGTGATGAATTTGATTCATTACTTACTAAGGTTAGTCTTCTAGAAGAGTATACAATTAGCTGTTTTATTGAAGGGTTGAAACCTGAAATTAAGTGTCATGTTAGGATGTTTAAGCCTAAAACACTTAGAGAAACTTATGTTTTAGCAAAAATGCTAAATGAGAGTAATAAATCATTGAATAAATCAACTGCAGTTAGTAGTGGTTATGGATATAAGGGAGGAGGAATTAGATCAGTTTCTCAGCTTAATAATGCCTCTAAACAGCCTTTATTAGCCACTCCGGTGAATTCTGTTCCATCTAATGCTATAGTGCCTGCTAAGATGACTAATAAGCTGTTAGAAGAAAAGAGAAATAAGGGAGAATGCTTTTATTGTAGTGAAAAATTTGTTCCTGGACATATCAAGGTGTGTAAGGGGAAAAAACAGTTTTTCTTGATTGAAGTAGAGGAAAATGTAGAAGAAGAGGTCCCTATGCAGGAAGGTAATGCTTGTAGAGAGATAGTGGTGAGTGGTGACTTATAATGAATAAGCAGTAGTGATTCATGGAGAGCCTCATATATCTCTGAATGCAATTCTAGGAATTCCTTCTTATTCCACCATGCAAGTAGTGGGAACCATAGGTACTAGAAGTTTGCATATATTAGTGGACAGTGGATCTACTCATAATTTCATGAATAAAGCATTATCTGAGAAAATTAGGTGTGATATTGCTCAAATTCCACATGTTAAGGTCACTGTAGCAAATGGAAATGATATGGCCAGTGTAGATATGTGTAAGGCTTTTGGTTGGATGATGCATGGAGACTGGTTTATTGCAGATATGTTTATTATTGGAATTAAAGAATTATGATATAGTATTAGGTGTTCAGTGGTTGGCAACTCTTAATGATATAGTGTGGAATTTTAAGAATCTGACAATGAAGTTTGTTTTGGGAGGTAAACACTTTGAATTAAAGGGGGTGTGTAAGCAAGGGGTCAGTTTGTGCTCAATGGAAAAATTGCATAATATGCTTAGTCATAATACTGGAGTAGTTCAGGCTGAGTTAGTAACTTTGGCAGAACCTAATGGTGAAAACACAATGTGTCAACCATTGCTTAGAGGTTGTCAAACTGATAAGAAATTAGAGAGGTTATTAACAAGGTTTGATGATGTTTTTCAAGTGCCAAAGGGATTACCCCCAAATAGGAGCTGCGATCATAAAATAGTGTTGAAAGATGATAATGTCAACCTCAACCTCAAACCATATAGATATCCTAAGACACAGAAGGATGTGATAGAAGGATTGACACATGAATTGTTGGATACTGGAGTTATTAGGCACAGTAGTAGCCCATTTGCAGCTCCAGTTGTTTTAGTAAAAAAGAAGGATGGCACTTGGAGAATGTGCATTGATTATAGGCAAGTGAATGCAGCTACAGTGAAGGATGTTTATCCCATTCCACTGATTGAGGAGCTTTTAGATGAATTACAGGGTGCCACCATCTTTTCAAAATTAGATTTAAGATCAGGGTATCACCAAATAAGGATGTATGAGCCTGACATTTATAAGACTGCATTTAAGACACATGCTGGACATTTTGAGTTCTTAGTTATGCCATTTGGGCTCACAACAATTGATGAAATATGATTTTGAAATTTCTTACAAGAAGGGGGTTGATAATGTAGTGGATGATGGGTTATCTAGAATCCATGGCCTTTCTTTATTACAAATGGGAATCAGTACACTAGACCCATTATTGCTGGAAAGAATTAAATCATCTTGGCTGCAAGATTTGGAGATTAAAAAAGTTTTGGAAACCCTGCAAGAAGGAGGTAGTGTACCACACAGGTCATGGGATGGCCAACTATTGAAAAGAAAGGCAAAATTGTGGTTGGCAGGGTAAATGAATTAAGACAAGATATCATTTCTTTGTTTCATGCTTCTGCTGTTGGAGGTCATTCAGGAGTGGTGCCTACTTTGGTCAGAATTTCTGATCTATTTTACTGGAAGAGGTGTGCCAAAGATGTCAAGAAGTTTGTAAAAGAATGTGGCATTTGTCAAAGATCAAAATATGAGTTGGTTCCCTATCCTGGATTATTACAGCCACTTCCAGTTCCTCAATCCATTTTCACTGACATTTCTATGGATTTCATCTCTGGATTGCCAAAAATTCAAGGAAAGGATACCATTTTTGTGGTGGTGGACAGATTGACCAAATTTGGCCACTTTATTCTCTTGAGTCACCCATTTTCAGCTGCAACAGTTGCTAAGGCTTTTATGGACAATGTATTTAAAATACATGGGGCTCCTAATACTATTGTGTCAGACAGGGATCCAATCTTTGTTAGCAACTTTGGAAGGAGTTTATGAGGTTGCAGGGTATACAATTGGCAATGTCTTCTGCATATCACCCTCAGTCAGATGGTCAAACAGAAGTCTTGAATAGGTGTTTGGAAGCTTATTTGAGGGCAATGTGTATTGATACTCCCACTGATTGGGTGAAATGGATCTCATTAGCTCAGTGGTGGTACAATACTAGTTGGCATTCAACTATTAAAATGTCTCCTTATGAAGCCTTATTTGGAATTAAACCACCCACTCATATTCCATTTATTCCTGGAGATACTGCATTGGCTTCAGTTGAAGAGGTGCACAGACAGAGAGAAGGAATGATCCAAAGACTTAAACAACATCTGGAGGTGGCCAGGAATCGTATGAAACAGTCAGCAGATCACCATCGAACTGAAAGGGAATTTAAACCAGGAGACTGGGTGTTTGTTAAATTACACCCTTTTGCTCAACAATCTTTGAAGTCCCACCATAACAGGAAGCTCTCTGCTAAGTACTTTGGTCCCTACTTGGTGCTTGAAAGGATTGGTTCCGTGGCCTACAAGCTTGATTTACCAGATTCGGCTCAAATTCATCATACATTTCATGTTTCTCTGCTCAAATTGGCTCATGGTCCTTCAGTTCACACTGCACCTCTGCCTCAGGGTCCAAGGTTTATACTCTCTCCAAGAGCAGTGGTGGATAGGAGAATGGTCAAGCGTGGTTCCAAGTCTGCTATGCAAGTTCTGATTCATTGGAATGGATTGTCATTAGAAGAAGCCTCTTGGGAGTATGTGGATGATTTGAAGTGTCGTTTCCCCGACTTCGATTTTTGAGGGCAAAAATCTTTAAGGAGGGGCATTTGTTACGTATAATATTAGTTTTATTTTAGTTTGGGTTTGATATGTAATATACTAATAAGTCAGGGGGTGTTTGTGTCAAGTTTTTGAATAGTTTGTTATGAGCGGTTAGTTTGGTCGGTCAAGAAGTCAAACGTGTATATATATCTGAATATTGTATCAATATTGGGATATAAGTGAAAATAATCAAATTTCTTCTTCTCCAACTCAAAATTCTCTGTATCACCGATCACGAACTCACAACCCTTTGTGTATAAACCCTTGTAGTCGAAATAAGCAAAACCCAAAACCCCTTTTGTTTGTTGATGTCGACCGAAACCAAGAGAGAGAGAAGAGAGGAATTAGTTAGGGTTTTTACAATTCTAATTGTCACACAAAAGACTTAACCCTTAACCCCTTTATATAGGGTTTAATTGTTAGGGTTTTAAACTTGGTGAACAAGTTTGAGTTGGGTTAGAAAACCCTTTCAAAACCGTCCCCCCCCCCCTTTTGTGAAATTAGGAAACAACTCTAATTCCTAATTTTCATTTAAGTCCTTCTCCTTTTAAACTATTTAATTAATAAACGTATATTTAACTTTTAACGAACGTTTATTAATCATTTCGTGAACATATTAATTAATATATTACATTAACATATTAATTAATTACATAGTGTATTTGTGTCATTTCGTGTGACCCCGTAGGCTTAAATATTTTCCGGACATGCGTTTATTTAACGTGATCATATTCCAACAGCTCCCACTTGAGCATGTTATAATAAAGGCAATAACATTGGTTAGCGTCTAGCAACACGCCAATGCTCTCGAAATATTTAAGTATAGTTTCTTAAAGTATCTTTGAAATGGTTTCAGTGTTTACTATCCCTTTGTTTCAGATACCTTTGTTAAATATGGATATGGATCAAAGTCATTCCATAATTTAATGATTCTGTTTCTCATTTCTACATCTAATTAAGATTACCAAATTAATCGAGACACATCTGGAATTCATTTGGGTATGTGCATACAAACATCTTAATTAATTCTAATGAGGGGCCCAATGGTATCATTCTTCAATAACCAGTTGAAGGAACAAATCCTATTTTGACTACACGTGCCAGTCATGTCATTTTACTACATTTCTGAAAATAACCCTTTGTTACTACTTTATTCAGGATAGTTAGAACTATATCAAGAAAATGCAATCCATACATGCATAACCTGCTTGTATCTCAAGTCTAAGGATAAGTAAAGCAACCATTCACAAATTTCACTTAATGACGCCGATCCATAAAGTGATGATTCGTTAGTGGGGTAGTCCAATATGCATCTTATGGATATCATGTGAGTTTGGTGGGACCATCCTTAATATTCTAAGAATATTACCAATCACTCAGATTTGTCTTAGTTTAACTATATTCCCATATAGTTAATCGACAATGGACAATTTAGAATATTAATTATTCATGGATTTAAACATGCAAATATAGGATACAATTATGTATTAAATGAAAACAAACATACCAAGTACTTTAATTCATTTATTAAATAATAATTGTTCAACATCCTTTATCCAAATACCAATCACAGATTTACATGAAATAACTAGCTAATTTAAGCCCTATGCCCTCGACATGCTTATCGAGCTTTGCTTTTGACAAAGCCTTTGTAAAAGGATCTGCTAAGTTATAATCTGTGTGAACTTTGAGTAACTTGATTTCTCCTATTCCGATCTGCTCACGAACATAGTGATATCGTCTAGGATAATGTCTGGCACCTTTCTGAACTCCGGGTTCGTTGGCAATGATTATTGCACCAGTATTGTCGCAATACATATCTAAAGGTGTGTTATTTGAGGGCATCACGTTAAGCCCATAAATAAACTTCCTAATCCAGACTGCTTCCATGGCGGCTTCTGAGGCGGCAATGTACTCAGACTCTGTCGCAGACATAGCAACTGTGGTTTGCTTCTTGCTCTTCCAATCCACCGCGCCTCCATTTAAAACGAAGACGTATCCCGACTGAGATTTTGTATCATCTCTATCAGTCTGAAATCCAGCATCACAGTATCCAGTCACTTTGAGCTCTGCATCAGGATTTCCTCCATACACCAGAAATAAATCTTTAGTAGCTCGCAGATACTTAAGAATATTCTTCACAGCAGTCCAGTGACCTTCACCTGGATTCTGTTGATATCGGCTAACGATGTTTTGCGCGAACGCTATATCAGGTCTAGTGCATCTTACCGCATACATAATAGATCCCACAGCCGAAGCATAAGGAACCCTTTGCATACGCTCCACCTCATCAGGTGTAGAGGTACCTTGTTTGCTAGATAAGCCAAGTCCTTCCTGCATGGGTACGAATCCACGCTTGGAATTCTCCATCTTGAATCTCTTCAAGATCTTATCAATATAAGCACTTTGACTTAGTCCAATCAACCGTTTAATTCTATCTCTGTAGATCTTGATTCCAAGAATGAATGCTGCTTCACCCAAGTCTTTCATAGCAAAACACTTTCCAAGATAGGATTTTACATCTTGCAACATTGGAATGTGATTTCCTATTATCAATATGTCATCTACATATAAGACAAGGAAAGTAACATTACTCCCACCAGCTTTGCGATATACACATGGCTCATCAGGATTTTGAGCAAAACCAAACTTTTTGATTTCCTCATCAAACCTTTTATTCCAACTTCTTGATGCTTGCTTTAGTCCATAAATGGATCTCTGAAGCTTGCATACTTTGTTGGGATATTTTGGATCGACAAAACCTTCAGGTTGTACCATATAGACTTCTGATGTGTAATATCGAGTTTATAAATTTTTAAATAAGTAATACCAAATAACGACTACCACACACTATTGGGCAGTGGACCCAATCGTATATAGTATAGCTAAGTGGTAAGACCAGGTCGAACACAAGGACTTTGAAAGCAATTGTTAAAATTAAGTAATTCAAATGAAAGGGGGTTTTGTGACCGAATTGTCACTTTGCTCAACTTAAAGTAAAAGAAGAATAATTAAATCCGGTATTACCGGGGCAGGGATCGTCCTCAAACGATAGAAAAATGATTCTATGACAATAATAATTAAAAGGCATCCATCTTGATTTCGCTCGACAACATGTTAAGATTGCACATAAATGAAGTTCAAATCCAAATTAAGTTGATTAAATAACCGAGACTCAAACCAAGCACCAACCCCGTACCCGTTAAGTTAATGACATAATTTGACTCTCTTGTTTAAACCAGTTTAATTACAAAGACCGGTACCCCAAGACATCTTTTATAACTTCCCTAATCAAACAATTGTTTTGGTTATTGAAATAACAATTATACCTATCGATTGTACCCAACCGTTAACACATTTCCCCCTATTATCATTGAATGATTATCTACCATACCCGTTATAGATCCAATTATTTGTACCCAAATAATCAAAATGACATATACGCAATCAATAATTACCATTAAAGTCGCACATATATCACCAATCAATCCAAGATAAATTAAAAGAGAGAAATACACTAAGATCTCGGTATAACGTTAAATGAAATCAACATTGAATTATAAAAATTGTGCAATCCTTACATATTGTCTCACTCTATCAAGATGGATGATAAAGTGATTAGCCACTCATATTAAATATGAAAGAACAAATCAAAATAGAGGAATTCATCGTTACCGAATACAAAGAATTGAAAGCTAATAATGAAATTGATCCAATCGTGCTTGAATTCCTTAAAGATGATTCAAAATATGAAAATATCTGGAAAAAGGTCTTCAAAATCGGCTGGAAGCAAGAAGAAGGGTTTTGGGATGTTTTTGCATGCTATTTATACTTCCCTAAAATCTGCCCAGAATCAACACCTATTGCGGCGCAACTAAGGTAGTTGCGGCGTAATAGGCCTTTGACCGCGTTGACTTCCATTGACTCGTAGCTGGCTAAAACTTGAAGGCATTGCGGCGCAACTTAACTTTCTGGAAATCCATTGCGGCGCAATTCTCCTGGTTGCGGCGCAATCAGGTTTGACTCGAACGTTGACTTTCGTTGACTTGGCCTGGATCAGACTTGAACGCGTTGCGGCGCAACTAGCTGTGTTGCGGCGCAACTTAACTCTCTGGAATTCTGTTGCGGCGCAACTAGCTGTTGCGGCGCAATGGCTTGTTTTGCAGCTTTGACTTTTGTTGACCAGCTGCTATCTTCATCCAAACGCTCCGGAAATCATCCGTTAGCACTTATTTCACCTCAAGAATGTCGTTTTCTCCAGAAATACGCTTAAGTACCTGTTATTTCCCTGAAACACTAACAAATACCATAAACGCACCAAATGTATACTAAAACGACTCATAAACCATGCTAAATCAACTAAATACATTGTGGGAAATGGGTATAAAATACGACACATCAAATCCCCCACACTTAAGCTTTGCTTGTCCTCAAGCAATTCCAAACTTCAAAACTCAATTTACCTTGGTACATATGGGAATGTCATTTCAGTAATAAAAAAGAAGCTAAACCATCATTGAAAATGAAACGAGATGGTTAGGCAGTTTTAATCTTAAATGAAAACTGGAATGTTTGACAATACTTGACTGATACACAAGCCTCAATAACACGACTAAGCACAAAAGAATCGAATCAGTGATATCTCGTCTATCCTACTCCAACTAACTTACTTTTGGGGTTGAATATTTAAATAATCACTCAATGCCTAGTCGTGATGCATACTCTTTTACCATAGGCTTGTACTAGGTTCGTTCCTTCACCATCATGATGCAAGCACCACAACGTTAATCAGAAGAGGTCTTTAAGGGTTTTAATGAACTATGAGGCTAAACAAGGTATTTAAAAGGGTATGGAAATTTGGGATAACAAAGGGTATTAAAAAGAAATAACACAACATTTAACAAAGTTTTACATAATAGTCTAATCCATTAAATCCCATGTCATTAGTTGTCAACGGTCCAAAACCCGAAAGTTGTCCCGACAATACCCCCAATAGAACGATTAAAAACCGACACCATTGTGGTGTATGACAATAAACAACTCAATCAACCAAAACTAACCATGTTGGCTTAAACGAACTTGCCAACTCAATAATGATACCAAGGAACATAGTATTTCAAGATCCTTTTGTTGGTTTATGAAGAGGTACCAACTCAACTCGATAAATTTAAGTAACAATGAAGCTTTTGTTGGTGTAATTGATGAACCAACTTTCAAAAATGATTTGACCAAATATGAGAAATACCAACTGACAGCCTAAGCTCTTTTCATTTTTTTTTCAATTCTTTATTCACTTTTTTTTTGTAAGCTACTTTTACTCTGCCTAATTGGTATTCTCTTAATAATGTTAAAACAGTGACAAATCATGAAATCATATGCTGAAATGAACGATCCAGACTTTATCCAAACAAACATGACGAAATCAATCTATTCTCAGTAACCGAGAATATCCCAACCCGGCATAAAGGACAACCCCAAACCATCCACTAGCATAGGCAACCAATGACCCACCAGGACTTCGACTATCAGTATGGTTAGGAAAAGGTGTATATTAAGGGTGGATTTAATAACAAAGAACAGGCTAGTGACAACAAGTTTTCTATTGTTTCTTGCACTAAAAGTGAGTGCAACATAAGGGTTTAAACAGGTGGTTCACTAACAGTGTAGTTAGCTACTAAGCACATTAACAAAACATGCACATAACAATTATTTACGAAACAAGGGGTGAACATACAAAGAACAAATGGTTTTATCCTAAATTTTCCTCTTCTGATAAATAACACGGAACGATCAACCAGGACAAGTTCTAGAATCAACGCAATCACCGGCACACTCATAGCAAATGAAATAATTCAGAAATGGAAAATCAACCTCAAACTTGCACATCATAGTTCAGAGCTCTAAATAGAACCCTTACTCTTGAATAAATCCAAAAGCCTACGAGAGGGACAAATTTACAAGGCTAATAATTCCAAAACCGTAACACCTATCATAACTAGCAATGAATCAATAATCTCACAATTTGGGTGTTTTGGTGCTTTGAGCGTGCTAGCCATATTATTAATCCAGAAGGGATTGCCTAATTAATCAGTCAAAACACATTCCACAAATTAAACTTTGTACCAAGGGTGTAGTCAAATTGCTTATTAATATCTATAATTAAGTGACAAAAGCAATTAACTACAAGGACAAGCATGCAAAAGTTCAAAATTCTCTAAAAATACCCGACTTTTTCCTATTTACCACCCCCTCACACTTGAGTTGGACAATGCCCTCAATGTCCAATGAACTAAGGCAAACTATGGGAAATAGGGGAAAGTAAACAAAAACAAAATCAAGAACAAGAAAAACTTGCCGGGTATGTCGTGTGTACCATGCCTGAATGATGCCAAAAAGAATATGGGCGCTGAACTTACTGCCAGCATATGCATATGACAACCTTGCTATTCAACATGAACACACAATAAAAGCCAACATAATATATCATAAAGCATGCAATCATCCTAATTCTACTTATGCAAACGGAAATGGAAAAATAAAATACGATGTCTCATCACCCCGTAGGGTGGATACAAACCAAACAAATAGAAATAAATAAAAGTACGGAAATGAAAGTGTTCAAACAAATGAGAATACAAGCCATCACAACCAATAGACGGCTGCCATCATCAACTCCAAGCACATCACCGAGGAGGGTAACCAGGCATAGGCCCTGGTGCAAATAACTGACCAGCCATCCGCTCAGCATAACTCCTAGAATCTGAACCACCAACATCCATACCAGCCTGCGTACCTGCAAAAGTGCCAAAACTAACAGGGTTATCGGGACCCCTTCCCCCAAGATCATGGGAAGGAGCAACCTCGAACTGACGCTCTGGTGGAAAGAATAAACCACCACCAGTCCTGTGCTCTGGAATAAATATACTGGGAGAGCGGTAGTCGGGAATAGGATCAGGTCGATGGAACTCCTGACCCGTATACTGGGCCTCCCACATGGGCTGATAACGCTGTTGATCATGCATCACACGCCCCACCCCTGAACCAACCCATCTAAAATCACTATCCATCCTCTGCTGAAACTGCTGCTGAGATTCCCACATGTTATTAATCATAGTTCCCAAAGAAGAGAAGTCCCAAGTACCTGAAGGGGCGGCTGAAGAAGCCCTCGCAGTAGGAGTAGTGGTGGCACGACGTTTAGTACATCGTGGGGGCTCTGGTTGCTCCTCAGGTGCCTGCTGTGGATCTACTTCCATCTCTTCATCATCATCATCCCCATCGTCACCTGCCTCCTCTTCATCATCATCATTTCCCTCTCCAAAAGCAATCAACTGATACAATTCATTCTTGTCTCTCCTAGGGTGAAGCAAGCCAAACCGATGTAAATCATTAAAAGTGAAAGCCTTCATCGGTTTCCAATGCAAATTCACCCCAACATTGGCTCTATCATCCTCTAACTGAAAATGCTTGACCATTTTCGTGATGAAATGGCCACAAACCAAACCCCTGTCTCGAACACCCTTAGTCCCCATATGTTTAGCAAGCACATACGGAGCACAAGCAGTCTTATACACATCTCCCTCCTGAAACAACCTCAATAACCACAAGTCATCAATATAAAGTTTGTCCGGGTGATTAGTCCTCTGGACAAAGAAATAAACGAGCATTTTGTGGAACAACCTCAAAATGGGCGACTGAATTGTATTCGCCCCACAGGCCCCTTTCCAAGCCTTACCACCTGAAATCCTACGGTAGTAATCTCTTTCATCACCCAAATCATTAGGAAACCCCTGAGTCTTCCTAATAGCATAACTCAAAACATTCCTAAAAATAGGATCATCCAACATCTCCTGAGTGTACATACCCGTGCACACTCCAAATTTAGCAATAGTCAGGTGGCGGTTCAAACCCCCACAGCGAAAGAAGATCACCCTATCATCATGGACATTTGTGGTTGAATCAATCTTATCAACATTAATTGTGGAATACACCTCCAAACACCATTCCTTACAGACACGCTCCCTATTCCTAAAGATATCAAACCACATTCCATATTCCCAGTCAAACCTATTACCATTTGAATCAATGCCACTACCCATCAATTGCATAAAACCATTAATATCTCTACGCACATTAAGCACATCAAGCATGGTACTCTCCATATACCTGGGCTCGATAATCTCTTTAAGATACAAAGTGGCTAACCGATTGGTGTACTTAGTCTTAGGCTCAGAAGCAGCATGGGGAAATCGAAGCCAAGCGTGAGCTAGATCGCCCATAGCAACGGCCTCATCAGTAAGACCGGTTTCAACAGGTGCAACAGCAGTTGAGGCTCTGGCCTTGCCTCTTCCTGCACGGGTGAAACTAGCGGGCTCCTACACATACAAGAAACATTGAAACAATCAAACCCCAACAACATCATACATATATGAGAATAACCATGGCAGGGTCAAAATTGGCCGAGTTGCGGCGCAACTACCCTAGTTGCGGCGCAACTTAACTGACTGTATTTCAGTTGCGGCACAACAAGGACTGTTGCGGCGCAATGAAATGTTTTTCTGGGCAGGGTCGAGCAACAGCAGGAGTTAACAAACAAAAATCCACCAAAAAATTATCAAACATAATTCCCAATCTTAATTCAAGGGTTTATCAATCCAATTAATTAAACAAGCGTAATTAAACCCTAATTAATTCAATCAACCAATTCATGAACAAAACATCAATCTTTCTAACAAATTAACCCAACCCACATTGTTCTTAAACCAAATAATCTCAAATTCGACCTCTAACAAGTAATGAAAGCATAATATCAAGCAAAATCGAATTGAAACAAGAACAAATGGCAAGAATTGAATAACAAACAAATAATGAGATTGGAGGGTGGATCAGACTAACCTTTCCAGTTCGAGTCATGGTGAATGATAATGAAGATTTAAGAGAAAAGTAGAAGAAAATCACGAAGAAAAAGTGTGTTATTAGCCAACCGATCCCCTTTTTGTTTAAAATCTGCTGACCTGGTTTGACCCGGGTTGCGGCGCAATGCCTCTTTATTTTTATTTTTATATTTTTTTTTATATTTTTTTTATATTTTTTTATATTTTCTGATTTTCTGAAACAATACGTATTGCGGCGCAACTACCTTCATTGCGGCGCAATTGAAATGCAGAGAGTTACGTTGCTGCGCAATTTGGGATGCTGCGGCGCAACAGAACACTCCCATTGCGGCGCAATGAATTTACAGAAGATGTAGTTGCGGCGCAACATGCTAAGTTACGGCGCAACACCCCCCCACACTTACCTTTGGTTTCTCCTTGAAAACGACTTACCGGAAATCGTGAGAGCGGCTTCTTCCTGCAAATCTTATTAAAAACACATTACCAATGACAAATAAACAAAATAATGAAAACAAGAAACACGGGTTGCCTCCCGCGAAGCGCTTAAGTTATTAACGAGTCTTTAGCTTGACTCACAGTCCTTTCTTCATTGATCCATTCCGAAAAATGGAAGCTCGTCAACGACGACTCCCACATTTTCCTCTTCTTCATAATAAAGCTTCAACCTGTGACCATTAATAATAAAAGTAGCTCCATCCGATTTAAACAATTCAACATAACCAGACGGATAGACATGTTTGATCACAAAAGGGCCGGTCCACCTAGAAGTCAACTTGGGTTGCTTGAACTTATACTTGGAAAGGAACAACAAAACTTTATCACCGGCTTTAAAATCCTTCTTTCTAATCCTACGATCATGCCAAACCTTAGTCCTCTCTTTGTAGAGCCTAGAATTCTCATAAGCATTCAACCTCAACTCATCTAACTCATGTAATTGCAACATTCTCAATTCACTACTTTCAACTAAGTCCATATTGCAATTCCTAAGAGCCCAATAAGCTTTATGCTCTAACTCTAAAGGCAAATGACATGTCTTCCCATAAAGCAACCTATAAGGTGTAGTACCAATTGGAGTCTTAAATGCGGTTCTAAAAGCCCATAACGCATCATCCAACTTCTTAGACCAATTTTTAGGATTATCACCTATGGTTTTCTCTAAAATTCATTTTAAAGCCCTGTTAGTATTTTCTACTTGGCCACTCATTTGCGGGTGATAAGAAGTAGAAAAACGATGATGAACACTGATGTGACCAATTTATATAGATCGCCCACATCATTATTGGCCTTTTTCGTATGTGTTTGAGTCGATTTTGTATGCATTTGGCGCGTTTATGGTGTTTGTTAGTGCTTTCAGGTTCTTAGCAGGTTGCGCGTCCATTTGGTACATTTTCTGACGATTTTTGGCCAAGAAGTTGACCCGAGTGTTCGAGTGATGTTGATAAAGAAGAACCATAGATTCCAGCAGGATTTAACTGCGCCGCAGTGGGAAGACTTATGCCCCACTGCGCCGCAGTCGTTGGGTGCCAAAGATACAAGATTCCAGTGGTTTAGCACTGCGCCGCAGTGGGAGTGTACTTGCCCCACTGCGCCGCAGTCAAAGGTCGAGAAAGAATAAAATATTCCAGTGGATTACCACTGCGCCGCAGTGGGAAGACTTATTCCCCACTGCGCCGCAGTCGTTGGGTGCCAAAGATACAAGATTCCAGTGGTTTAGCACTGCGCCGCAGTGGGAGTGTACTTGCCCCACTGCGCCGCAGTCAAAGGTCGAGAAAGAATAAAATATTCCAGTGGATTACCACTGCGCCGCAGTGGAAAGACTTATTCCCCACTGCGCCGCAGTCACCTTATGATCAGAATTCCAGGGACTTTCCACTGCGCCGCAGTGGGTCAAAAACTTAATGTGTGAAATCGAGTTTAAAATTTATAAACAAGAATTACCCTAAAACTGACTACTACACACTAGCGGGCAGTGGACCCGTTCGTATATAGTATAGCTCAAAGGTAAGTCCGAATTCGTTCACGGGGATTGGTTTTGAAATAATTGTATGCTAAAGCAGTTTTGGAAACAGGATGGAACCGTAGCCGAATTGCTACCTCACTTTGACAATTTGAATTTAAAGAAATTTAAACGACAAGACAATTTAAAAGTAAAGAAAGTTCAGACAATATAAATAAAGATCATCCACTTCGAATCCACTTGACTTAAGTTATGATTGCACATGTTAAAGATCAATTTATTTAGAGTTGACAAGATAATCGTGAAAGGATAAAAATGCTCGCGTAGTACCACCAACCGCTAACAAATCACCCAAACACCTAAGTTGCTAGTTTAATTACCCAAGCCGGTACCACCAATGCCTAGAAAATCTCCCCAACAATTAGTTTGCTTGATTATCCAATTACCAATTATGCCTATGTGAATGAAAACGTGGTACCACCAACCGTTTCTAAACACGTTTACCGATTAATTCCTATTTTAGATTTGACATTCACCGTCATACCATGAACCTGTGACAAACGACCATAGACAATCGAATTGAAACGATAAACATATTCATCTAGTACCACTAACGATGAACACATAAACCATCAACATCAAAAGAATAAATCACAAGGAATTAATTGATAAAGATCACGACACAACGATAATTGAATCAACTCTTGAATTAAAATATTGCAATCATATCATTTGTCAAGATTCATCAAAGTGGATCATTATAAATCTAGCCACTCATGCTAAATTGAAAATAACAAACGGAATAGAAAGAGAACATATTGTACCAATATTCGTTGAATGTAAATTGTTAAGTCCCTCACACGATGGTTTAACCCACGAGTGTAAAATAACAAGTCAAGTATGAACTAGAATCGGACTAGTATTACTTTAAATATAAATGCAAGAATATAAATAAAGCAATAAACGACTATAAGCAATATTTAAACAAGTAAATAAATGATGGAACACGAATGTAATTTTCAAGTGTATTTTCTTTATTGATGATAAACAAAATACAAGATTGTTGCGGAACCTAGATATTACAAGTATGTAACTATCTAAACAATCTTTGAATTACAAGTGATCTATACTTTCTAAATAATCTCTTTAGATCGATATACTTAGAGTTGTGAAGTATAACTGTTTAGATCGAGAGTATTTAAGCAAGTTCACCAAATTGCTAAAAAGTAATTTGAACGAGAAATATGACTTTGTATTTATAGGCAGATAAATTCAACAATGAATTTATTTGCCGTACAAATATGGTTGCATGCATTTAATGAACCGACAAGGTTATTAAATGCATTGGTTAAGGTACAAGGATAAAGTCCTTTTAACCAACCACCTTTACACACGTATGTACTTTTATCAATAGACAATTGGGATGTCCGGGTAAAAGTGTGTAAAGGCATAAAGTCAATTCCTCGATATCAGTGTTCAGACTTGTAAGGTCTAGAACACTAATAAAGTCTCCAGTCGGGAGATCTGGTAAGACTGTCAGTGGGCTCCACTGTTTGTCAGTCTTCTTTCTTCAGAATTCAGTCTTTGACTTCAGTGAGAATGTCTTCAGTAGAATAGATCTGGACTGGGGTGAAGTCCAGTGAGCTAAACTGGAGAATACTCCAGATTTCCTATACAAGTATTTGCTCACTGGTCTTCCATTATTTCTGAACAAATCTTCAGAGGGACTCCAGTTTCCAAGTCTGGAGTAGGTCCAGTAATTATCATTTCTGGACAGATCTTCAGTAAGGCTCCAGTAGTCGAGTCTGGAGCGAGTCCAGTAAATCTGGACCTAACAAATTCCCCCTATTTGTTTAGAAATAATGCAAGGTTTTTCAAGCTTATATCTATACAATTTTGTATGCCTGAAAAACACTTGTGTTGATTTTAGTCTAAAAATCTAAGTTACTGGAAAACACTTTATAGATCATGAGTGTTTTCAGTTTCATCTTTTAAGTTCTAACTTAGACTAAATCTGATCATTTACTTATATGAATTAAAAATTGCAACTAATATTACATACATCAACTGATAAATAGTTACAATTTTTTTTTTCAAACGATAAATTACAATAAGTAAATGATATAAGAGTCAGACCCTTCTCTTCGATGTCTGTCCTGGAGCATCTTCAGAAGCCTTTCTCTTTGGTGATGGAGAAGATGGTACTGATTCTGGCGATTTCATGCCTATTGCAACTTCCATCTGTTTCTTTCTTCTCCATACCTTCTCAACCCTCTTCAGAAATGCTTTAACTTCAGTCGACAAATCTGTCTTCCCCCTGAACGTTAAGGCAATCTCCTTTAGTTCAGTCCATCCAAACGCCTGGACTGAAGTATTCTTTCTTTCATCAGTAAAGTTACCTTCCCTAGTCAACTTTATTTCAAACTTTGACATACCTTCATGATTATCAGCAAGCTTAATCTCTGCACCAGTGATCCTTCTAGCATCAGCCCTAAAATTCAACATTTCATTATACTTGTCTTTCCATTTGGCTGTCTGGATCATTGCTTCAGTTTCCTTTGACACTCTCTGTTGTTCTACAGCAGACTAGAGTTGTTGACGATTGATTTTCAGAGAAGTGTCCAGGGGAATGAATGTGCTCACATCTGCATCTTTAATTGCTTTGAGTTGTTTGGCAGTAAGCTTAGGTAAGCCAGTCAATTTCTTTCTGTACTCTAACTCCAGAGCACCAGCATTTTTCCTTATCTTCTTCTGGAGGTTCACCAGTTCCTCCTTTCTCTGCCTGATAAGTTCTGGTACACTAACACTATAAATTATTGAATCATAAATCTGTTCTTCTTCAGCGTAAAAGGAGCGTACATGAACATCATTCAATGCATTCAGACATTGATGAACTCTGGGGTCTTCCTTCATCTTTTTGTAAACATCAATATTAATGCCCAACCTGCCAGCATTATATGAATCCAGAGTCCCCATGGTTGCCATCTCCCTATGATAGGCCAGCAGTTCATCTCTTTGATTTCTCTTGAAGATTTCAATCATTATGCATTGTTGTTCCAGCTTCTTAGAGGTTTCATCACCAGCAGTGGGAAACTCTGATGATTCTTCAACAGTTTGCTCTTCTTCTCCAGATACCATTTGTTCTTTTCCTTTAACAGACTTCAGAGTAGTTGGTATATCTGGGAAAGATTCAAACTGGGGCTCACTGGCTTCAGTACCAGTAGCTTCTTCAGTCTGCATAGTGGCTTCAGTGCCAAATGCTCTCTGTGTTAATCGTGCACTGGCATCAGTACCAGTCACTTGTTTTTGTTGCACAATGCTTTCAGTAGCAAAGGCCTTTTCAACAGCACTGGCCACAACTTCTTTCTTTTTTCTAATCAAACCTTCTTGGACACCAGACGACTTTTCCCCCTTGGAATGATCATCAGTTCTGGACTTGAGATCATTCCATAATTGTTCTAGCATGTGTCTGTCCAGTGCACCAAAAGTTCTTCCAGTCACTGAAGTTGTATCATTCACATTCTTTCTGAGTACCTGCACTTCCTTTTTAACATTTTCAACTTCTTGAGGCAAGTGCTTTGTCAATTCTTTTTCTATCAACTTCTCCACTTGGGGTAACAACCCATCTTGAATAGTTTGAAGAACAGACCCAGAAATTTCTTCAGATATTTCTTTCAACATACTAAGTCTGAACTTCTTTGCACATTCATCACTAATCGTGCTAACAACAGCAGCCTGATCAAGTATGGGCCTGCTTTCCAATGAACTAACCCTAGTAACCAACTTCTGAACCTCATCCTTCAGACCTGTCAGTGGTTGAACAAGTTCACCTTTCACTGCAGTCTGAACAGCATTCACTAGCTCTGTCTCCAATCCCTGGACTTGCCACTTTGATGTTTTCAGTGTTGTTATTAGTGGCCAGTACCAGCTCATCCAGCTTCTCAAAAACAAGCTTTTCATTCCCAGCAAATATATTCATTTCAGATGCTAGATTGTTTGATAATAAAGATTTAAAATCGGAAATAACCTGGGATGATGACTGGAGTGATCTCTCCAGGTCCGCCACCTTACTTAAAAGGCCTTGGACCTCGGCTGAAGACGAAGTGGAGAGACCACTGGAGGTTCAAGATTTGAAGTCATTCTGTTCATTAAGGGTACTTGTGCC